>JAAWXA010000003.1:20398970-20415436 GCA_038090715.1 Florisuga fusca | reverse complement strand
CCCCACCCCCTCCATGTGTATGTATGCAGAGAGCTGGAGAAAGCTGGCAGCACTACCTGAATAGCTATTGAAAGAGTGAGACTTCTCAGTTCCTGCTTCATTACTGGGTAGCAGCTATTCCAGTGTGTGAGAGCTCCTAACTGCATTCTCCCATCGAAAAGCCCTTGGTAAGTCCCCATAGCCGGCAGAGCTGTGCATTAACTCGGCAAAAGGCAGGAGGGGGGTGGCAGGGAGCCGTGGGGGCTCTCAGAGCCTGTGTGCAGCCTAAGATCCATTAGATTTTCTAAGATTTTCTGTAATAAATGGGTAAGATCTTCCGTGGATTGCCAGGGTGCAAAGGCAATTGTGAGGAATGTTTTGTGTGCTCAAGAGCAAAGCTAAGCACATTCAGGAGTGCCTGAAACAAAGCAGATTTTTTTCTACATGAGATGAGATTGGTAAATGCTTCTCAGAACTGTGAGAAGAGTGGTTTTGTTTTGTGTTGTTTTCCCCTATCATTATCCTCTTTCCCTTTATTGTGTTGATCATGTTACTAGGCTCAGAAAGAAGAAACTATGTCTTCCTGCTGATTGATGGCTTTTGAAATGTAGAACTTTTATCAGAGGAGGGATGAGAGCTAAACCTATACAGGAGATAAGTGTGCTTTTTTTTGCATGCACATTCTTATTTGTGCTTCTGGTGTGGATTCTGTACCATGCTCAGAAAAAGTCCAAAAAAATGGGAGATGACCATTTACTGCTCAAGACGCTGATGTTTGTGTGTGTTAAATGGGCTTGTATCCCATGCTTTACTCATCATCCGCCTGACGAGTGGTGCTCTCCAGGTAGCTCCTTTCGGTATATATGGCAAAAAGCACTCCCAGACAGGCACATCAAGCTCATTGAGTCAACAGAAAAGGATAGAGGCCATTAGAGAGATCAGGTCACAACTCTCCTTGCCCCAGCTGAGCAATGGCATTTGATACAAGAAGCTGGAATGATGCTACTATCTGAGGGTCCCAGTACCCTGGAGCTGAAAAGTATCAACAAGTTCCTTCAGGGACAGGCCAGAGGTTATTGTCTAGCAATACGGAGCATTAGCAGAATGACTGCCTCCTAATGGAGTCTACTCCCCCAGTGGATAAATCCAATCTAGACAAACTGGCTTCCTACTAGCAGGGTATAGGACCACTGTCTCATCTGTTACTGTCAGTTCAGTCAGCACCTCTGTTGGCCACAGCTCTCCATTGGATCATGGAGGTGACACAGCTGTATTTATAACTGTGAGGAGAAAGCCTCTCCTTATATTTAGGAAACCTACAGTTGTGATCAGAAACTGCTTCTTGGTGTCCCTTGACATCATTTTCTTTGCTACTGAGCAAACACGATAGCTCGAAAAATTAGGTTTCAAGTCTGCAATGGTTGCTTTCCAGTCAGTGTGAGTAAATTTACAGCTCTTCTATAGGTCAAAAGGACCAGATTGGCATTTTTTTTAAATTCTTTTCAGAAGACTTCAGTGTTTATAATGAGCAACTTTTATAAGGTAATGTTAAAGCTGAGCTCAGATCTGCAGCCAAGTACAGAAAAGGTATTGCTTCCTGAAATGTTGTTCTTTTACATTATATTAACAGAGAAATCATGCTAAGGGGTGCAGATGACAAGGCTGATAAGTGGGATTCTATAAATTCTCACAACGGTGGTTACAAGTAAGAATATGCCTCATGTTCCAGGTTTTTAGAGGCAACGTTACTTCATCAGCCAATTAAAATGTTGTCCAAATTACATCATTACCTGGGATGATTAGTGTTAAACTTAAAAAATTTAAAACTGGGGTGCCATATGGGAACAACAATCTCCAGGGAATAAAAAAAAAAAAAAAAAAAAAAAAAAAAAAAAAAAAAAAAAAAAAAAAAAAAAAAAAATTGTTTCAGCATCCACCAACTACATAAGCTTGTCAGTAGAATACTCTTGAATGCACCTCTATACTGCCTTTTCTAAGTTTGTTTTGCTTTCATGATCTGCATGGATTTATGAAAGAGGAGAAGAACATCAATGAGAAGAATTCCACTGTGAAAGAGTGACAGGAACAGGTAGCTCTGTTCAGCTCTAGGCCACATCCTGGCATTAAATTCAGCCTTGACCACATTCACTTTACTAAGGGGACTCTGCTGTCATCTGTTTTATATCAGCATGGCAGGATGTTCTCAAAGCAACTTAATATCAGATCAGGACAGTAGAAAAATGCCGTGGGCTGTTCACCAAGGGCCAGATGCCTTGACCTTTCTGCCTACTGCATTGCAAGCGTGCTCTGAGAGGATGATGCAACCTAGCACAAGGAAAAGGAACAAGGAAAGTGTCTTGGCTGACAGGCAAAATATTTGTTTACTGTGTCCACTGAATGCTCTTCAGAGCCTCACCTGTGGCACAAGGGAGCTGCCTTCCCTCTCTTCCCACATTCTGCTCCAACAGGAGGATGTTTTAGGAATCATTTGTCTCTTCCTGCAGAAGAGACTATTTGCACCTGACAGACAAATCTGCCCTACTTGTGATTATGTACCCACACACCCAGAAACTCTGTATCCACACAGCAGAAAGCGGTGTACAGGAGATGCTGTCTCTGTTTGGGCTGATCTGACTATGTTAGCATGTAGTCAGCATGTGTCTAAAGGCAGTGGCTTCCTCAATCCACCCAACAAGCCCCAGACCAGTAATTTATGGAGGATGATCACACACTGTCCCAAGTTCTCACTAACACATAAAGGCTTCATACCTTGCCAGCATGAGCCACAGACATCTAAAACCGCCTTCAAGCCAGCCTGTGTTTTCATCAGAAATTCTCTCTGTTGCTTCTCTGACTTGAAATGAGCTTTCCTCCCTGCCCTCCATCAAAGATTACAATTCATGAAGCAGAAAATGCCAGACACTCAGGCACTGGCAGAGTTCTTTTAAATTACGTTTCCAGCTTATCATCCTTTTATATGTCAAAGTTTTCTATTTCCTGTCTCTATTTTTATATACAGCAAAAAGTATCAATCCAGGCATTTCAATACCCTTCACTAAAGCCGAAGGATCCATATATCCATATCTACTGAATAAACACGGATTTTCAGAGAGCATTCCTTGTGCCAGAAGGATCTTTTTTTGCATAACTTGACTATAGTTCTGCTTTTAAGAATTGCAAAACCCAGCCAAGGGAGCATAGACTGGTGTAAGTCATGGCTTATTGCCCTAAAACCCCTCCCTGTTGTCCTTCAATGTCCTCCTTCTTTCCTATTTTCCTGTGAAAGCCCCATGAGTCTGATTTGGAGTAAAAATCTTTGGAACAGGTGTCACATGTCCACACACTGCATACCTTCGTGTCTACCACGCTGCATGGAAACATGAAATATAAACCACATCTAGAGAATTTAGCTTGACTAAAAACCTAATGCAACCTCCTGATCCTAATTTCTCTTTTTTCTGCAATTCATTTCACCTTAGCAGCATCAAAAGGAGAGTAACCTGTTCAAACTTTCTGCCATTATCTTTTGGTTACTGCCCCTAAAGGGACTCAAAATCCAAACATCTGCTACCTCTCTCTACTGCAGGGCAGTACCAAGGGTGAAAGGACCTTGAAAAGCCACCCTCTTGCAATTATCAGGGGAATTAAGAAGGACCAATAAAGAGATTTTTCAGTGTGGCATTCTTGTGATTATAATGACTTACAAATTGTTTTTGTCATTGCTAGGACAAGAATGGAACTGACATTTAACAGCATATGAATTCCCCAGTAATTGGTGTCCCACCACACAAATTATATTAGAGGCATTTTACCGAGGCCCAGTACAGCACATTTTCATTTTATTGTTCTCTCAAAGGAAGATAATCAGCAACGTACATTTTAGAAGACAACTGAAGCACAGGAAAAATGCAACCCTACATAAAAAAAAATAAAATAAAAAAAAAAATAAATTACTTCAATAGGGCTTCGCAGTCAAAATTTCTTGTTGTCCTTAAGAAGCATATCTTTATCCAGAAAAGATATTGAGTTTGACTGTTTCCTTTACTGTGTTTTTATGTTAACTTTGCTAAATAATTAAAGAAAGGAGAGGAGAATGGAGCAGATAACTAGGTAATAGCATGCATGTTCACAACTAGCCTGTGCATTCCTTTAAACCTGAATCCAAAGTCTTTGACTTGAAATTGAAGGGGTTTTTTACTGAGAAACTGTGGCAGAGTATGTTCCTAACACTACAACAGATGCTATTAAAGCAGCTTCTTTTCATTATGAAAACAAAGCTGAAGCACTTTGTAACATATGTTGTGTTGATTCATGTCTTAGAAAATATAATTCAATGGAGATATATTCAATAAATGCAACAAGAAAGCAGCTGATTCCTTGGAAAAATGCATTTGACTGCAGCATTAGCCACTTGCATATTGTACTTGACAGACACTCAGATGTGATATGTTTTAATACATTGCCGTAACACCTAAGGTTTTTCATTCAGATGCAACACTCTTCCTCTCTCTCCCTGAATGTCTTAAAAGATGCTACTTGCAAATAAAAAACATTGGCAAACTGTTCTTTCTATGGGAACCTGACCCTGATGCTCAGTTGCAAGTATTCAGACCTTAAGATTGTATGGTTCCTCATCTGCAAAGGGAGATAATATTTCTGCCTCCCCCTCCGTGCATTCCCCCTTCATCTGTCTTTGCTTATACTGCATCCTGAGGGGAGGGACTCTGCCTTTACTATGTGCACAAGACCTACACTGTCAGCACCTACATGGTTCTTGGCTGCAGACTGTAGGTGCTTCTGTGAAGTATTTTCCCCCATGTTCCACTAACTGATATTCTTAGTATCAGCCTCAGCCAACTGGATGGTGCCAACGATGCTTGCAGCAGTTCCCTCCAGAGTATGGAGCCCTGAAGCACCTGTGGGCTTCATACCCATTGACCCTCTTGGCACATATTAAAACCTTCTCACCTGAGTGTTTGAAGAAGACACTTAGCATACCATTTCTGGAATTAGTATCTGGGAAAAGATGTGGCTTCATCACATCGAGGATTCAGAGAAACAGCAATTTATTTGACAGATATATTGGTTCTCCAGGGCTGACTATAGTAAGTGTTTGGTTTTGACAGCTGACTAGATAAGATGAATCCATGGGGAGCTGATAGGTGCTCTAACAAGGTACATTCTTGCAGTATTTTCTTTCTGACCAGAAACCTCCTCATATTGCTGACGGATGGCTTCTTCAGCAAAATTTAGCACAAAACAATCAAAATGACAGCCTATTTTACTGACTCATCTATGTCCCAAACCGAACTTGGTGAATTTGCCTGGAACAGACTGTGTAAAAACAGGAGCTGATTCTGGAGAACTGCCTGCTCTTATCTTTCTACTTTGCATATTTTACTCTAAAATATATTTTAACAAAATTTGATGGGTGTTTTCTGCCCCCCTTAAAGATGACCAAACTATATCTCTACTGAAGTAAAAGCATTTAGTCAATTGATCCTTGATTAATTTCATCCCCCTCAGGGGGGTTAAACCAGTCTGTAGGGACAGAACACAGTAGAAGAGGACTGTTTCATGGGATGGGGAACCTGTACAGAGCAGCTTTTCTACATCCTTGCCTGTCTCATTGCTTCACTGGGATCACTGGAAAGAAGATACAGGGTATGGCAGCCCACCACAGGACAGGGAGAAGACTAAAAATATTAGTCTAAAAAGACAACAAAAAAGTTTACTGAGATATATTTTTATGCTGCTCATCTTGAGAAAGATAGTACAAGGGTGCTCACCCCTCTAGTTCAACTAAAAGCCTAATTTCTGATAACAGCCTTAAAAAGAAAACTCAAATAGATGCAAAAACATATTTTTCATTGTATTCAAACTGAGCTGCTGTAAAATGCCTTCAGGTAAAGATAGATCCACCCATCTCAAAAACCCCTGTTGTCCTCTATCTGTATTCAACCACACGTCAACAAGGGGACTCAAGTCCAAGACTCAGCACAGGAGAAACTCCCAAGCGCTTTCTTCTCCAAGCTTCTGTCATCTTTCTAGAGATTTAATCAGCCCCCTAGAGCTGATTATCAGAGTAAGCACCCTGACTCTGCTTAGAAAAAGACACTGGCTTCGTTCACCTACAGTTGGGAAAATTGTCATTGCTGTGTGTTGAGGTTGCATCTCTGATCCTCTTTTGGGGGCACAACTGGTGCCAAGTTGCTTTCTGTTGCAGAGTCCAAATGTCCCTGTTCAAAGTTTCTGATATGGGATCCCAGGAAGCAGCAGTTCTTATGTCTGTGGTTATCCACAAGCCTACTGATGGAGCTCCAGGGCAATAATTACTGTGTGTGGTTCTCTGCTTCCCGTGCTTTCAAATTCCAATTTTTTTTTTCCTCTCAAGTGACATACTTATGTTTGGCCACCTTCACAACATTAAAGAAAGTAATTTGGTATTGAAATCACTCAGCAACAGAGGAGAGAGAGCTTATTTATTGATTGAACTCCTTGCAGACATTACCTGACTTGTTGCTGAAGTTTGTTGGATCAGCTGTTTGTGTCAGCAAACAGTACATAGCACTGTTATCAAAGCACATGGCCTTAGAAATTGTAAGTAGGTGCAATGTTATGTTTAAAAATGAAAAATTGATTTCTTCATGAGAATGGTGTTCAGAGAAAGCAAACAGTCATTCTGCCTGGCTCACTGGGAAGCACCATTGGATTGTGCTTTTCAAAGCACTAAAGAGAAACAGATGCGAGGTACTGTCTTCCTTTCACCACAAATCCTCTTTGAATTTCTTGCATATTCTTCTTGCTCAGTATCCTGATGGCAGGTGTGTTTGAGGTCAGAGCTCAGCACCTCTGCTTCTCAGCTAGCTGCCATGGTTTCTAGCTTGGCCATTCCCCACCACCCCCGAGTGTTGTGTAATAAAAGCGAGTGAAAAGGCAAAGAATAAGGTCATTTGCATGTCATTTCTCACTAAAATTTGATTCTTTTGGCTTAGGGTTGGGACTATATTGAAACAAAACTGCTATTTTCTTTGGTTAGTTGTGGATGTCTGGACAGGAGCAAGGCTGGGAACAGGCTAATGGAGGGAGGGGAGAATGTGCATGATGGTATTGAGTCACTTGCATTGTGCTCCAGATAAAATATCTGAAAAATTATCAGGCTTTTGCCATCAGTCTAATTTTTGGAATACTTCCAGGAAAGGACAATGCCGTTGCAGATGATGTCCATTTTAGCTACCAGATTACACTCTCTCCTCAAGCACAAATCAGAAACATTTCATTTGTGGTCACAGATGTAGGCATGTGTGTCTGAGTTTGCATGAACACAGCTATTGGGAGGCAGAAGGTTTACTCCTCCTAATACTCAGCCAATCCACACAGCCATACATGGACTTCTCAGCAAGCAAATCTACATCTCTGTAATGAGCATGTTATTTATTTGAGCTGGATAAGGCTACCTGGTTTATATCTGGATTTAATCTTATCTTAAGATATTCAGTATTGTGGTTTTGGTTCAGCAAAGTGTCAGCATAAAGATATATGTATATATTCATGCACACAGCTATGTCTGGAGGTACCCACTCTACATCTCTGTTCCAAAGCTATTTCCCCAGAAATATGCAACACCTGTATATCAGTACAACTCTCATTTCTTAGTTTTAACAAGTAGCAACTGAGAACATACCAGAGTGACCAGCTTCTGACTATAAACTGCATGAACTTCCAGCCTTGTGAAATCTGCTAAAACCAGCAACACACAAAGGGAAAAATTAAGGGCCCTTGTATTTCTAGATAATGTATCTTAATATTTGATCTCATAATTCAAGGGTCATATGAAATCAAAACACTGTTTATAGCAATGCTCTTTTCTTCTAAGCTCTGCAGTTATTAAAGGCATTTAGCCTAAATTAATGAAAAAAAAAAAAAAAAGAAAAAAGGAAAAAGAACTGCTCTGGACTAGCTTAAGGAGTACCATGTGGTGTGTAATTTGGATTCCTTAGTGATTTAGACAAGTAAGCTGCATTACTCATCCATCTCATTTAAGAATTGTGGATTCTCTAATCTTCCATCTGGATTCTTAGCCAAACTTGGGATTGTTTTTTGGTTGTTTGAAGAAGGCTGGAGGAGAAGGTTCATCTTAGAATGAACAAAAATGGGTGAAAATTGTCTAGAAAAAACAAGAACATAAAAGAAAGCGACCCTGGGCTACAGCAATGTATGGAAACCTTCAGTTACTTTCCAGTGACAGAGTGATTCTTTTACTTGCTTTCCCACAGCAAACAATCCCTCTTTATTTAGGACAGATCCATTTAGAAACAAAGTGGCACATCAGTACATGACACCCACAAGTTTTGTCCACTTCCCTTGTTCCAGTTACAGTATCATAACATGAAGACATTGGTAATGATAGCATGAGAGATCAGAGACCCATGGGTTAGCCAATCAAAATCTTCTATTCTGAGGAGGGGAAAAAAAAAACCCAACAAAAAAAACCAAAAAAACACCACAACAAAAAACCCTAAGAAATTTTAAAGGGAATTTAAGAAAAAAACATGCTACTTGTATCTGTGATCTTGTAGTAACAACACCTTTCATTTGAGCACAGAGTAGAGCTAATACCCAGCTATTTGTATAATTGTTAGTTCTAGTAGTTCAAATCTATGTGTTCCCTTCCATGATCTAGTGTATGGGGGATATACCAAGGGGCTCTATCCATGACCCAATGGAGTCAGTCTCTCCACGCAACAAAGCCAACATTAGATCTGCCTAGCAGTATACATAAGTAAAAAGCTTCCTATTACAAAAACTTCAGTGAACATGATTTGATCAATTCTGAAATGAAATGATGAGCTGAATAAATAAAATAAATAGATAAGTAAAGAAATAAACAATGCACTTCAGAAGGACATTTAGAAACTTCAGGGGAAAATCTAGCAAAGACGATTGAGCCTGAGACATGTTTATGTGACATTTATCAGAGGAAAAAGACCAAAGTCTATCTAATTTGTTATGCTTTGGAAAGCAACTGCAAAAATCCTTAGCCAAGATGGGAACAGATGCTTCACAGAGATAAAGAGAGGTGTACACAAACATTATTTTCCCCCACACACCTCAAATGAAAGAACACTAAATAGGAGTGGCAGCTTCTTCAAGCCCATTTTTTCCCTTGGTAGATTTCTTTGGCAGCAGAAGCCCAACTAGGTCCACAAGCAAACCCTATTGAAAACTCAGAATACCTATTACTTGAAAATAGGTCTTAGTGTGGGACTTTGTCTCTAGACAGACTACAATAGAGAATGCCTGTAAGGAGACCATTAATGACTCCAGAGTAGGAATACTTCAGTAGAGCTGCACAATTGCTTTATAATTCAAAGGATCATGGAAATGAACTTCGATAATAAAAAAATAAAATAAAATAAAATATTTTTTTTTTAAAAAAGTGCTATAGACAAGCAATATGAGATACTTTTGGCAGCATCTGTTCATTTGGCAGACTGGCACATAGGAAGGTGAGATCAGCTTTGTGCAGCTGAACCGTCAGTCCAATGTCTTGCCAAGTCCCTGGTACTGTTTTAAACACATCAGGTCCCAAGAGAATGCTGAAGCCAGAGTCTGGGAAGTCTGGGTGTGAGTGACAGCATCCACACACCAAGAGCTGGGGGCAGCCTCTTGCTGAGGGTTGAGTGGCTTTAGGGAGAGGACTGGCCCAGCTAGGAGTGAGGCTAACACAGCATCTACCATGGGCAGATCTCAGCTCTGTGGCACAGCAGGCCATCCAGCTGAACTAGAATGCTGCAGGCAGCATTAGACTACACCTTTTTGCCTTGATTATCTACCCTGGAGCAGTGTGTACACTTCTGTGGGTTCCAGCACAGGAATGACATGGATCCACTGGAGTGAGTCCAGACGAGGGCCACAAAGATGGTCAGAGGGCTGGATCACTTCTCTTATAAAGAGCTGGGGTTGTTCAGCCTGGAGAAGAGGGAGCTCCAGGGAGACCTTATAGCAGCCTTCCAGTACCTGAAGGGAGTTACAGGAAAGCTGGGGAGGGACTTCTTATAAGGGCATAGAGTGGCAGGATGAAGGGGAAGGGTTTTAAACTGGAAGAGGGGAGATTTAAGTTAGACATTAGGAAGGAATTATTCACTACGAGGGTGGTAAGACAGTGGCACAGGTTGCCCAGGGAAGTTGTGGCTGCCTCCTCTTGGATGTGTTCAAGGCCAGGTTGGATGGGGCCTTGAGCAACCTGGTCTAGTGGGAGATGTCCCTACCCGCGACAGGGGGGTTGGAACTAGGTGATCTTTAAGGTCCTTTCCAACCTAAACCATTCAGTAATTCTATGATTCAGGTGTTTTCCATCTTTCTTATTGCCTTAAAGAGGGTCTGAAGGGCCCTGTGTTCCTTCTGGGTGATGGTGGTGTCCTGTTCCATATCCAAGTTTCCTTTTGCAGCAGCAGGAACAGAGCTGGCTGCTACAGACCACCCTGTAGAGCAGGTGGTGACTGTTCTCTCCTACCTTATCCAACAGGGCTTGGCAGTGTGTGTGAAACAAAGTGCCACTGTTCACAGGCTGGGGTTTGCATTAAGGTGAGAGGTACAGTGTTAACTTATGTGGCAGATGTGCCCCCAGAGCTGCATCAACCAATACCTTGCCAGTGAGATTACCAGAACTGCTAAGACACACAGAAGTTTTGCACCAGAGGTCCTGGGAATACAAACGTGGATGATGGAGGTGATTTGGCTCTTTGTGTCTGGAACGATCAAGCTATGATTGAACCCAAGATGTATGGTGATATTTGTCAGGCAACCAGGGGTAACTCCCAACTAGAGGAAACTGTTTTTTGTAGAAAGCATAAAAACAGATATATGAAAAAGTGTTATGACCAGTTTAGAGCTATTGCCATTTAACAAAGAAAGAGCAACCAGACATAAAATATTTTTCTCATGGTGTCCCTGGTGCTATTTTGGTATGGGGTGCCTGGGAGCTGAGGAGGCAGAGTCAGGACCAGAGGCAGGAGGAGGGACTTTACTCAGAGCACAGTTTCTCAGGCCGAGAGGCTCAGACACTGGCAGCCCTGCACATGCAGCAAACACCAACACAGCAGAACAAATTCAAAACTGTTATTCCACAGATTCAGAACAAAAAAATAAACATGAGAAGGTGTTACCAGTGTGAGCCCAGGGGAATTTTTATTTGACTTGGCACCAAAAACATGCTGTGAGATTCTTGACCTGATAACATCAGCTGTGAACTTTCATTGAGATTTATGCAGCCCTGAAAGTGAGGATTTGGCAATTAACAGGAACAAGTTTTTCAACTGTGCTGCCTTGTTAAGACATTGTAGAAAATTATGTGCATACTATGTGAAAAAAACTTATCCCATTGGTGGCAAGAGGGCTTTCAGAGGATGTCACCATTAATGTTGCTTTCATGATATTTCCAGTTGCAGGGCTGATGTTTTCATCAGCAGGAGTGTCATGCAGAAGCTGGGAGGATACAAGCTTTAAGTAATCACAGAAGATGCAGGAAGCAGAAGTGTGAAGTAGCTCCATGCAGAGAAATTTAAGCAACATTTCACTCTAACTTATTACTGTTTCTTCATGTCTTCTAGAGTAGGATCACCTATTTAAATAGCACATAATCTGTTGGAAATCACGAGGCTTGGTGTATTGCATATTTTCAGGAGTAAATTAGTTTTAGAATATTTAAATAGGATCATTATATGGTATTAGATTTTCAGTGCAAAAATACTATTGTGGGGAAGGTTTTCCAAAATAGGAATCTAAACATAGACTTCTGAGAGACATCTATATTGGCATTTACATATATAAAACTACTAAATTCTAAACCTGGCTTCTGGGTTTACCAATAGGGTACAGCATTGAGCTTCTGAAAGTAAGATAGCTGCATTATGAGGGTACGTCATTACGTCTGTCTGGAGACCTCCTGAACAGCATCATGGTGCTTCCAGGGCACACACTAGCCTGGATACCTTTACATAGCCCTGTGTTATGCAATGCACATGCATGCAAACAAGCCCAGCCTGAAAATGCAGTATCCAATTAAAAATGTAGCATCCAAGTCATCAGCTAATGTTTGTTTTCACTATGTGTGTTGGAGGACAGTCACATTTCTTATCTTCACTATAGTGGAAATTTAGGAAGTGCAAGTGTTTTGTCCTTCAAGGCTTGGCTCATATGACCATTGTGGTGCTGTTAATGCCAATTAAAGTGCTTTCATTTTAATAAATTAAGTAGGAATAGCATGAATAATGGTTAACTGCATAAACAACACTGTATTTAGTTCCTGATCTGGGCTATTTTCAAACAACTACTACTTATTGTCATTATTGGGTTCAAAAACTGACTTGCTTTGTTCCCTTTCCAAAGGACAGAGTAAATCAGTTCTGACATTTGAAGCAGTGTATTTATGGCAGTGCAGAGCATGTGGCTCTGGAGCATGCATGCAACAAAAAACAGAGAGCAGCAAAAGCCCCTGGATGCATTCATCACCCAGGGGAACTGGTGGGGGAGGTGGCTTCTTCACCATCTCCTTTTGCCTCCTACTTTTTCAAGAAACATCTTGCAATAGAATATTAAAATGGGTTGCTCTGCTTTCATATCTAAACCCAGGGAATCTCATATGGAAGTGTTAGTATTTGCATAGGTCATCCACATTGGATGGATTTTGTCCCTGCCTCCTGTCAGCCCCAGGAAGAGAGGAAGAACCCCATTTGTCACCTTTTCATTAACTGTTCCTTTTCTCCCAGGGTTAAAGGGGAAAATTTTAAATGCCAGCTGGCACAGTTTGCAAGGGTGTATAATACATGAGGCTTGTGTGAGAAACTGGAAAAATAGCTACACTCAATATGAGCATAAGCAAAACATTCAGATTGCAATCTGCCACACAGCGTGCCTGCCCATGCTTAGTTAACAGTCTGCACATATTTTACTTTCCTGAACTGTAATTCTTGAGGTCTGGCTGTTTGTTGTTCTTTTGATTGGGGTTTTTTGTGTGTTTTCTTTTTCTTTTTTTTTTTTTTTTTTTTTTTTTTTTTTTTTTTTTTTTTTTAAAAGACTAAATATTTTTAGGCTTCTCAAGGCAAAGGGGAACTGTCTGGAAAAACAGAATTATTGAAAAGGTATTAAAAATAATATATCTTGCAAAAACCAGATCAACAATGTTGAATATAGTAGAGGGGATATGAAAGCAGCAGGATTCTCACAGAAGATGATCTCCGTACTGGAAATGGAAATGGTCTGAAGACAGGCAGGAAAGGCAGCCTCTTACAAATAAAGGGGGAGGAGAAAGGAAAGCAGAAATGTGACTATCTTGAATACAGAGAGCTACTGCTGTTAGTTGTTAACTTTTCTAACCAAGCTATCTACATTACTGGCAGCAGCATCAGAACAAAAGCCTGGTGTCTGCAGATTTGCGTGGATCTACGTATGTTTAGTTATATCTGAAACACTGTGCAAAAGAATATCTGATCTATTAAAAGGGGAAAATAGGAATGCAGAAATACTTCAGGGTTCAAATTTTTTTTTTTCTGCACATATATTCTTCTTCTTACTGCCTGTGTATTCTTTTTCATCCCTTCCAGTAGATTTTCACTTTACAAATCACCCTGAAAAAGTTTCACTTGTTGAACAACCCCACACCCACACTCTCTCTCCCCTAATTTAACTATACTTCCCTAAGTTCACCATACCATGTCCCACAGAAAATCATGAATTCCATCCCACTCCTAAAGAAAACCAGCCCTGATGTCTGTACGTCCTGGCCAGACGTGAACACAGATTACATTAATTTCTTAGTGCTGTATGTTTCCAATCAATTTCTTAAATAAGAAGCATCTGGCTTAAACAGCACAAAGCACTGGTGCCAGCACCCCTAGGAGGGGGTTGACAGAGGACTGTGGTCCCTTGGAGGTGCCAAAGGCTGCAGACAAGGTTTTATGTTGTCATGTAAAGTGCTCTGTCTGGTCCAAGACACTGTGTGTTCATGAAACTCTGCATTACATACCTTTATTTATTTAGGCAGATTTTTTTTCTGGGGTGAAAAATGAAGCAGAAGATGAGGTAGACCTCTTCTCAGCACCTCCAGTGTGTGTGCGTGTGTGCATGCATGTGATGTGATACCTTAATATGTGCAGCTATGTATCCTCAGAAATACCTTGACCTGTGATGATCCCCTCACCAAATCAATGTGGGCTGGTTGGGAGAAAAAGTTTGCAAAGGGACCACAGGGCCAGTGCTGAAGGTAGATATCACTCACTGTTAACAGAGTTGAAGCACGCTCATAGAAAGTAAGGATGATCTGATTTTGCATCCACCACCTCTTATGGAATAGTTTAAAAATCCATTTAGTTTGTCTTAATACATTTTGTTATGTGTATCTGGATTTCACCCTTAAGTGAAAGTCATGTCCAGGAGTCTTTCCCATGGAGACTATACACATATATCTAGAACATAAAATGCACACTCGTAAGGGAGTGTGAAGATATATTCATTAGAGGATCAGTCCTGCTGGAACCATTACTAGCTGAAGCAGCAGAGTTAGGTTTACAGTCTTAGTCCACACATTCTACTGCACCACACAGGGTTAGGAGTCAGTGTGCTACCACACAGAATGATTTATCAGAATTTATATCTTTAAGTATTGAAGTGAAAAGGTCAAGAAAAGAAAAAAAAATCAAGTAGAGCAATATGGATTAGGATTTTTATTTACTGAAAAGATATGAGAAAATACGAAAGAAAAAACATGAAAGGAAACAATTATTACCTTCTGCCAGTGCAAGTAATAGTTTAGCAGATCTACTGTCAGAAAATGTTTCCCACACTAGTTTTATTTAAAGAGTCTCTGAAAGGGCAAATTGTCTAGTAATCAAGTCATTTCATGACTTAATTTACCTTGATTAGCATGGTACTTTTCAAAAAGTGTTAATCAATTTTATCTTCTGGTAAACTGGAAACACCACATAAATTGCTGTCACAGTTTTAAACTGCTAATCAATTTTGAAAATCTAAATCGATGTGCATTTTTAAGCTATTATTTTTCAGTTATTGGCTGAAAAGCCTTTCTTGACCTTGAAGCATGAGAGAAGAATTTCCACGTAAAATAGAGCAAAAGATGCCAGACTTCAGCATCACAGGTTTCATTTAAAATGCTGAGTATGTAAGAACTATTGAGGACAAAAAGTGTTTTTAGTAAATTACTTCTTCATAAGGCCATTTCATTTGATTTTAACCCGAAGAAGAGCACCCTTACATGTTAGGTTCTCACATTTTTTAGCATACGCTGTTTATTTATGCTGCATAATTCATATTGCTGGGCATGCTATAGTAACAGGTTTCCTGAGAAGCCAAAAAAAAAAAAAAAAAAAANGCTCACTCTGAAGATCAGGATGGCACCCAAAAATGTAAAATTATTTTTCATCTTGAGTAGTTCTGGTAAGTAAACATTCAGGATGTAAGGACAAAATTATTCTGATACACAGAAGCTACTTTATTCAACACCAATACCCACTCCACCTATTCTTTTAAGTAGTAAGGGTTTAGGGATGCTTATAGTGATGGTTTTATTCCATAACTACATATAAGAACATAAAGGCTCTCCTCATATTATGAAGAGGTAAAGACTATTTCCCTGGAAAGAAGAAACGAATGGAAGTTGTTTGTATGCATCACTTTTCAGTAATTCCAGTGTAGTCCACCAGAAGACCAAGGCCCATTATGTGCACATGGAACTGCTTGTGGATTCCCAGGATTGCATTTATGTCCCGGCAGCTTCATTCTTCCCTTCAGCACGTGTCGTTATCCTTTCTTTTTGAGGAGCAATCCTTAGAACCCACAGCAGAGAAGAGTGGACCCATGTGGAGAAGAGCCAGGCTCGGTTAAGGCACTCGGACCATGGCACTTGGCCATATTCACAAGACAGGTTTGGGACTCAGCTTGGTATCCCCAGCTGTGCCAGCCCTGCAAGCTGCTCCGCACCCAGCCCCGATCCCAGCTGCCTACGCAAAGTTCTTCAGGAGCAGGAGGAACCGGGATGCCGATAGCCACCACCCGGGAACCACAGCCTGCCCAGTCCCCATCACGGCTGAGCGGGCTGCATCCTCAGAGTCACGACCCACACCGCAAGAGCTACAGGGGAGGCGGAATACAGCCGAGGAGTCCGGGAGGAAGCAAAGGAATAGCGTGGCCAGCAGGTCCAAGGAAGTGATTCTGCCCCTGTACTCAGCGCTGGTGAGGCCACACCTCGAGTACTGTGTCCAGTTCTGGGCCCCTCAGTTCAGGAAGGAGATTGAGGTGCTGGAGCAGGTCCAAAGGAGGGCAACCAGGCTGGTGAAATGACTCGAGCACAGATCCTATGAGGAGCTGGGGCTGTTCAGCCTGGAGAAGAGGAGGCTCAGGGGAGACCTCATCACTCTCTACAACTCCCTGAAAGGAGGGTGTAGCCAGGGGGGGGTTGGTCTCTTTTCCCA
>JAAWXA010000003.1:20296711-20398953 GCA_038090715.1 Florisuga fusca | reverse complement strand
CCTGAGAAAAAAAAAAAAAAAAAAAAAGTAATTATGTTATATGATTCTTGTGTTTTGCATGCATAAAAGTATCCCAAAGAATGCCGTGGAATGATTTATAGTACAGCCACCTAAGAGTTTTTTATGTTATTATGCGTCTCTTTCATTTATCATGTTGCCACAAATAAACCTATTACAGGTCTTTAAGCAGTGTAACTGTGCCTGGAAATTGAGAATTTTCAGGTGTTCAATGCTTAGACATTTTTTAGCAACTAAGTCTAATCATCAGCCATCTGGAGCTTCTTTCACTTATACGTATATAAGAAGAATAGAGACTTGCATGGTTTTGTAAAGAAGAAAAATACCAATCCAAATTCCATTGATATAACCCATATATCAATACCTACTTTTTTTTCTCTTTGTTTGTTTCTGAAAGAGACTCATAGCTCTTGCCAGAAAAAGGCAGACCATGACATATATTCATCTGACAAAAAAACCCCAAAAAACCCAAAACAAACACAAAAATCTGTCTGGATCTGGACATCACTCTCTAAACTCGAAGGAAAACAGCACAAGATGGGCCTAGTTCTGGGGAAAAAAATGGCAAACAGCCCTGTGTAGTGTGGAACAACAGCAGAGCAGTACTGGCTTCCCACAGAAGGTACTCATCGGGCTACAGGACAATGCCTTCTGGCTTATGAAGCAGCAAGTACAGCATCCAGAGAACAAGAAGGTGTCCCACTAGACTCCCCCAAATGACACCCTGTAGGAATGGGATATGTTAAAGGTATCTGTAGCTTTTTAGATGCCTATATTTGGAGGTAAGTTTCCCTGTTCTTCCTAGACAATTCATGGCTCAGGGTATCCTTTTTAGACTATATTGTCTTTTGCGTGAGAAATCTCTATTTGACTACATCCAGAGCCTAGGAAGTCACCTCAAGTGGGAACTTGCAGCTATGTGATGTACAGACTTCTCCGCAAGAGGTCCAGTTATGTTTGAGCACCATTTAGATCCTTGAAGCTTCTGTCTTGACTTGTGTCCCTCTGTGCAAGTGCTGAGCATCTGGAGCCCATCTACTGGGGATCAGTCCCAAGGTTTTCCAGTTGCTGCTGCAAGCTGCGGTATATCAAGAGGCCATTTTCAACTACATCTCCTTAGATATGTTGTCATCTGTGATCTCTGCCTTGGCTGATTCATAGGTAACCTGCTTGACATCTATGACACCAGGGGCCTATGAACTATCTTTCTCTTGGTCCCACAGTTCCTATATGCATAGGCTGGTTTTCTTGGTTTTCTTCCATTTGTGGAGAAAAATCTGGTGGAATGAGCATGTTCTTTGATGTGAACCCCTGTGTATAGCGCACAAAGCCCTGTTTCCTTCAGAAAAGCAGAGGTGAAACAACAGAGAAATGTGACCCATTTCTGAAGATTTTCTCATCTACCAGTCAGCACAAAGTACCTCCCTGTCCTTTTCTTTAGACCATGCCTTCGGTGTATGCCTGGACTCTATCTTGTTCATCCTTCCAACTTCTGGTTTCTTCCTAGCACCAACATACAAAACTATAACTGGGAGAAATCATCTTATCTGCCACATGCCTACATGTCCCTTCATTTCGGATAGCAGCTGACTGCCTACTTATGGGGTGAAGGTAATTTTTTCACTTAAAGGGAAGTACTTGGTTTTTATGCCTATCTTGAGAAAAGGGTACCAGCGTAATTGTCCCTCTCCAATCCAATGGGTGAGATTCCAGAAGAACAGATTCCCTTGCTCAGAAGAACACTTTTAGGGTGCAAATCATCTGACTGTTGAAATGTCTACCATGGGATAAGTTGACTTGGATGATAAAATTTTCACATTGGTTCACCTGCTTAGATAAAAACATCTATGCTCCAGTTATCTGAATGGGCCAGATCAGCCCATTCAGTGATAGCCTGAGGAGATATGCTCAGGCTCCACTGAAACACAGGTATAACTCAGGATACAGGTATGCCATCAGCACTAAGGAAATATTGAACTTGGAAGATACACTACCACTGTTATGCCAGGCAACTGAGGGCTTGAAGAGGCACTTATGGCCTGAAAGTGAAAACCACTTATGGGTTCTGTCAGGCAATGGTTGTGTGGAGAAATACATGCCTGGGACAAACTGTGGCTCCTGAGATGCTCTGCTCGGTTCATGGGCAAGATTATGAGTCTAAGTGCATTCACTTCTCTAAAACAACATGAGAATGTCAATGAAGATTATAGACAAAGATACTGCTGGAATAAAATTAATCATTTGACTATTGCAGCAAAAAAATAAGCATTGTGTGTATTTGAAATGTGAGGCAGAAGAAGAGAAAACAAAAATTAGATATTAAATTGGACTGAGTTGAGAGAGGATGAAGAAGGAAAAAAATTACAGAGGAATGGACTAGAGCAGAGGGGGTAAGAATTCAAGGAGATGAGCAGTAGAAAAGCAAGAGGGCATACACCAATGTAAGAAATGTTGTATCAGATCTGAGCTACTGCCCTTGATGCTCAGCATCTGGCTTCTTGTAGAAACCAGATTTAGATTCTTCAGACAATAGTGCAAGAAAACCATCTCTTGAAAACATGTGTAATGAAAACATGTAATTACATGTAATTTCATGTAATTACATGAAAACATGTAATCAGCCTATCAAGGAGGTTTCCTCCTAACTCTTTTCAAGCAATGACTATTTGAAGTCCTGAAGCATGAGGCAGGTGTGACAGCTGAGGGGAAAGTAAAAACATGAGGTGGAAAGAATGGAAGGAGTGTGAAAAATAACGAAGTAGAATATAAAATGAGCTCAAACGATCAGGACTGATTTTCTCCCAATTCTGTGCTGAACAGAGGTTGCAATTCAAAGTCTTCATGTTGGGCTTACATTAAACATGCAGGAAACCACATTATCTTTGACGAGAATGTTTTCTGCAGTTTTCTGTGATACGTGCCAACGTTGTGGGATTTCTAAGCTACCCATTTTGTTCCTCCATGTAATTAATCTAATTTTCTTTTTTTTAATGGACTACATATGCTCACTCCTTAATCCTCAGAAAAACTTTCAAAAAATGGTCCCCATCCCTTTCTTTATCTTCTCTGCTTCCTATCAAAAGTCATCTGAAATATGTTGACTGGGCTATATAAACTGCTCAGATTTGGGTGCTCATGTTGCTCATTGTCTTTTAAAGCTCTCATTTCAGATCTATACACTTGTGCAATTAATATTAAATACATACTCTGGTGTGTGCCCTCAGGGCAGGAAGCTTTCTCAGCCTCCGTGGAGTCAGTCCGGAGAGCCACCACAAGTGCTCACCAGCAAATGTGTGGAAGAGTTGAAATAGCCCTAGGGCAGCTCCAAGAGGACTCTCGGCTCAGGCAAACCCAGATTTCCCTAATGCTTTCTGTCATTCAGAGGGAGCCTGTCCAGTGAGTGCTGTGCCTCTCCAGTGAGTGAAGCAGATGCTTCGCTTCGTACTTACTTAGCCAGCTCTGCTCACGGTACCTGATATAAGATAAAAGGAACTCACAGAGACCTCAGGAACAGTGTTATCCAAGTATTTTTTCCCTTAGTAATTCAAGGCAATGAACAACCCAGAAATCTCTTTCACTAGCCCTTATTACTCTTCCAGATGAATTCCTCTCATGATGGTCCTAGCACCACGATGTTAAATAGAAGTGACAACCAGAGCAGGCCTTGTGCACCTCTGCATAAGATATTTTTCAAGGAGGAGGAGGACTGGGGAAGAGAAGCTGCTGCCTAGCAGCCTCTACCTTGCACAAAGAGAAGGAAACATATTAGAATGTTTTAGGACAAATACATCAGCTCCCTCCAGGATATTGAAACCGATCAGCAGGCACTGTGATCAGTGTATCAGAGCTGACTGATGTGTCAGTAGTGTCAGCTTGTTTTCAAGGATAAGTTTTTATTGTTTATGGTTGTCACTTCAGCTGGAGATCAAATATGAGAGCTATTAAATCTGAAGCATTGTTCTCTTACTGTGGACATAAGCTTTGGAATATGCCTTGGACAAAAGATATTATTACATAGGAGAAAATGGTTCCTATGCACCTTCTTTCCTGTCTGACCAACCTGATCTCCTTTTATGATCGGGTGACCTGCCTGGTGGATGAGGGGAAGGCTGTGGATGTGGTCTACCTGGACTTCAGCAAGGCCTTTGACACCGTCTCCCATAGCATTCTCCTGAAAAAGCTGTCAGCCCACAGCTTGGACAGGAGCACCCTGTGCTGGGTTAGGAACTGGCTGGAGGGCCGGGCCCAGAGAGTGGTGCTGAACAGGGCTGCATCCAGTTGGCGGCCGGTCACTAGTGGTGTCCCCCAGGGATCAGTGTTGGGCCCAGTTCTGTTTAATATCTTTATTGATGATTTAGATGAGGGGATTGAGTCCATCATCAGCAAATTTGCAGATGACACTAAGCTGGAGGGGAGTGTGGATCAGCTGGAAGACAGGAGGGCTCTGCAGAGGGACCTGGACAGACGGGAGAGCTGGGCTGATTCCAATGGGATGAGGTTCAACACGGCCAAGTGCCGGGTCCTGCACTTTGGCCACAACAACCCCATGGGGAGCTCCAGGCTGGGCACAGAGTGGCTGAGAGCAGCCAGACAGAGAGCGACCTGGGGGTTTGGATTGACAGGAAGGTGTGCCCAGGTGGCCAAGAAGGCCAATGGCATCCTGGCCTGTATCAGGAACAGCATGGCCAGCAGGTCCAGGGAGGTGATTCTGCCCCTGTACTCAGCGCTGGTGAGGCCACACCTCGAGTACTGTGTCCAGTTCTGGGCCCCTCAGGTCAGGAAGGAGATGGAGGCCCTGGAGCAGGTCCAAAGGAGGGCAACCAGGCTGGTGAAATGACTCGAGCACAGATCCTATGAGGAGCTGGGGCTGTTCAGCCTGGAGAAGAGGAGGCTCAGGGGAGACCTCATCACTCTCTACAACTCCCTGAAAGGAGGGTGTAGCCAGGGGGGGGTTGGTCTCTTTTCCCAGGTAACTATCAGCAAGACAAGAGGACACGGTCTCAAGTTGTGCCGGGGGAGATTTAGGTTGGACATTAGAAAGAATTTGTTTATGGAGAGGGCGGTCGGACACTGGAATGGGCTGCCCTGGGAAGCAGTGTATTCTCTGTCCCTGGAGACATTTAAAAAGAGACTGGATGTGGCACTCAGTGCCATGGTCTGGTAACCGCAGCGGTAGTGGATCAAGGGTTGGACTTGATGATCTCTGAGGTCCCTTCCAACCCAGACAATTCTATGATTCTATGATTCTGTGATTCTGCATGTCTCAGATGCCTTCAGTTTCTACACCTTTATTTCCTTACACTGTAGTAAAAACTTCACTTTCCAGAGAGTAACTGCATCACCATCTTATCAGGGAATCCTCTTCGAGAAAGCATGCAATTTCCTCATCTTAAAATTATATTATCATAGAATGGTTTAGGTTAGAAGGGACCTTAAATATCACCTAGTTCCAGCCCTGGCAGGGACACCTCCAACTAGACCAGGTTGCTCCAAACCCCATCCAACCTGGCCTGGAACACTTCCAGGGAGGGGGCAGCCACAACTTTCTTGGGCAACCTGTGCCAATGTTTCACCATTCTCACAGAAAAGAATTTCTTCCTAATATCTCATCTAAATCTACCCTCTTCCAGCTTGAATCTGTTGCCCCTCAGCTTATGGCTTTATCCACCTGTAAAAAGTCAGAGAAGTAAAACCACTGAATGACATGATGAGGTAAAAAAAGAGAGTAGCTGGCAAAAAATCCCATGCTCCCATAGCAGACTGACCCTTTGCAATGCTGATTTAAATGGCATGCCTCTTTTCATATTGCATTAGTGTTTCAACTTCTGCCTCTTCTAGAGTTTAGCTTCTGGGATTTTCCCATTTATATGTAGTCCAGCATTCTTCTTTTCTGTTTCTAGTCTTGTATTGCTTACTTTGACCAGGCCTGTAAAACTGGATGACCATCTTGCTCTGACAAATTCACTCAGGGTCAGCAGGGAAAAAAATCTGTCAGAAGAGTGATAAAGAAAAAAGAATGCACAAAGTCATGGATAGAGTTTCTCTTCAAGAACAACTAAGTTAGGTCTAGGCTCAGGTTTTATTTACATCATAGCTACCACTGTTCATGTTTTGGGTAGGGAAAAAAAGTAGTAACGGAGGAATTTGAATACGTTGCACAGAGAACAAACTTATTTGCAGTGGCATCTGATAGACCTCCTCATCAAACAAGCATTTGAGTGTAGCAAATTGCTTTTTCTCTGATATTCATGTTGGAAATGCTTGGCAGACAAAGTAAAAGAATGAATTTTTTCTAAAAATAGTTCACCTGTTTTTTCTGTGGCAAAGAAATATTCGTGTGGACTCAAATTAATAACAATATGTTTCACATTTCCTGGTCATATTGCTATGTGTACCCCACCAATTGATTTGATTCACAGGATGCAAAAAGTAAAAGTGCAAGAGTAGCATTTTTCAGAGGATGAATGTAAGAGGAATGGGGTTTCTAGAAAGTTAGGTTATGCTTTGTACAAGGAAGTAGAAGTGCTGGGGGACAGGGAAGAACTGTGGACTGACTCTTCACCCTAAGTGAGGCTTGAACATTTTTGTCTGGCTAAGGTAAAGACTGGTGACACATTACACTCTCATGAACCAGAGAAGAGAGGCACTTTTGTGAATTAGGTGGTAATTCAGGACCGAAAAAAACCCCTTCTGCTCAATCCTTGTCTGATTTCCTGTGTGATACCGAGTGTGCCATTTTAGGAAACACTCAGTTGCCTTTGGCCACCTAAAAGTTAGACATCTACTTTAAACTACTTAAAAGAGAGAGACCTTCAACAAGGAATTTATTGCAGTGCTCTGAGACATCTCCTAAAGTCAGGATGATCTGCCCAGCAGACAATCTGGCAGCTGCAGCCCTGTGTCTGGCTAACACCCACTGTGGCCTGCCTGCACTGAGTGGGCATCGGGCCACTTCTGCGCCCGGGCTGGGACAGGACTGTCTGCTCCAGCTGGCAGCTCCTCAGGACAGACTCTGTCTCTCCAAGAGTACTCATGAAGCCCCGAGTATATCAGGGCCCTAGACCTCCTGTGAGACTGTTATGAAGTTCTGCAGTAATAAGTGAATAATAGCAGCAGCAAGTTGCTTCAGGCTTGGTGAACTTCAAGTTTTCAGAGAACTAGAGAGTGTGAACAACTGACCTAACTGAGCATCCTCTATTGTTTAATGTCTAAACTTCTGTCATTTAGAAATCCAGTGCCAATAAACTAAGGAAAACTGGCCCACTGGGTGAAATATGTTCTGCCTTCTTTTTTTTTCTTTTTTCTTTTTCTTTGTTTTTGTCCTTCCTTCCTTCCTTCCTTCCTTCCTTCCTTCCTTCCTTCCTTCCTTCCTTCCTTCCTTCCTTCATTTTCACCTCAGGGAGGGGGGTTGGGGGGTGTTGCCCTCCTCCCCTTGGCATGCACAGCACCCAGCAGAGCTCAGCATTGATGGAGTAATTGCTGAAATGGAAAAAGCTACGGTTCATTGCAGCCCTGGTTCTTTAACCTGACTGGTCCCCACTTCCAGGGATCAGACTCACTAAAATCCTCTGCTTTGCAGTCCCCATCTCCAGAGACATAGAGGTATCTGGAACAAGCACAGCTCTCTTTCAGATCTGACACAGATCATGAGCAAAAGGCAAGTTCAGCAAGCTCAGCCTAACCCCTCGTGGCTGGTCTCTTGGGAAGGCTGTAACAGTGTACACTTCAGTTCTGGTTGTATTAATGGTACTTGATGCTTAGCAAATTCAAGGCACAGGGGCAGTGGTAGATTTTCAGACCAGGCTACTCCAGCAGCATACTGAGGGGAAATAACTTGTCTATGCCTCCAAGTGTTTAATTCTTGTGAGCTGTGCCTGCTTTCCGCAGGCAAATCCAAGGCACACAAGTCAGGCTGAGAAGTGTTTCCCCACGTCACAGAGGAAGATTTCTGATCCCAATCATTGCTCTTGAGCTGGCCTTGAAATTTTCAATCCTTTTCTCCTGTAAGCTGACATTCACTCCATTTTTCTTCTGCCTTCATTCTTGGAGAAATTAAATTTTACAGAAATAAAAGAAGCACATTGAGAATGGATGCACATTTCATTTACTCTAATTATGCACAGTGAAAAGTTTCCATTTCAACAAACCTCATTGATATTCTGCTGTGAACTTGACTGAGGGAGAAAAAAAAACATAGAACACAAAAGGAGATTTTACTAGTCAATTGACTTTAACTAAAAAAATGTATCGTGGATTTAAGAATATTTCATATTTCTCTTCTATTTCCTCCCCTTCTCTTTATGATTGCTGCAATGACAAAACACTTCCTTGGATCACCCTGAGATTCTGGGAAGGTTTCAATGCCCTGATACTCTGATAAGAGTGGTAGTGTTATTTTTTTGGATTAATTCCAAATAGTGGGATACAATGTGTCAATATTGCACAGGGCTTTGTTTTGTATGTGAACATGCCAACTCTCAGGCTTTTGGGTGAAATCCTGATTTATCTCACAGATGTGGTTTAATCTCTCAATATTTCCTGACCTCTGTCACTAATGCACTTAGACCCTACATGATCTTTACAAACAGAGTTCATAAAACTTACGTATACAGGGATTTAATAGATCTGAGAGCAAGCTCAAGAATCGGAATATGAAACACTGAATAATTTATTAGAAAAAACAGAAAACCTCAAAGAGAAAAAAAGACGAGTATTTTTTGCTTACAATCCCTATGAGCATTGTTCTTTCAGAGGTGGAAACTGTTAAATTCTGCTGCGATTTTCTTTAGCACTATC
This sequence comes from Florisuga fusca, assembly GCA_038090715.1. Lineage (NCBI taxonomy): Eukaryota > Metazoa > Chordata > Aves > Apodiformes > Trochilidae > Florisuga > Florisuga fusca. The sequence goes on along the minus strand of JAAWXA010000003.1, from coordinate 20,390,139 downwards.
AATAATACACAAATTAAAAACAACAGAAGCAAAAAAAGTCTGAACTCAGACTACTTCACTAATTGGCTGCACCATGACAAATACACTGTTGTCATGAAAAATACCACAGTGAATCATTTTCTGCATTGCCGGATATGAAAAATGCTCGTTATGCTTCAGTTAAAGTTTTTAATATGTATCAGTGGCTTAAAGAGGATAAACATTAATATCATTTTATTGCTTAATAGTAGAAACATCAGGAATACAAAATCAACATTGCACAAGAAAACGTTACAAACACTACAAAATATGGTCAAACAGAATAATGCAATGACCTAGACTTTGTCCCTTTATCTGTCACCATATTCCTTTGTGATTTTTTATCTTGAGTCCTGATTAAGAAATGGACATAACTTAGAATCATAGAATTTTTAAGGGTTGGAAGGGACCTTTAAGATCATCTAGTTCCAACCCTCTGCCATGGGCAGGGACACCTCCCACTATACCTGTTGCTCAGAGCCCTGCCCAGCCTGGCCTTTAGCACTTCAAGAGATGAGGCTTCTATCACCTCAGTGGGTAACTTCTCTCAAAACATATGAGCAAGATGTGTCCCTGAATTGTGCAGGTACAAATAGGAGATGAAATTAATCCACAACGTAGTAAGTTTTGATCTTTGCTCTTGTGAGCTGGGATAGGCTAGAAACCTCCACTTTCAACACAGGCTTAAGATGGTTTACCCCCGGGGTGCTCTGTCCTGGCAGTGAGTTCACACCACCCTCACCTTTTCTGCAGCAAACTGAACTCTATCATGCTTTTCTCTGTGTTGCATTTGAATAGTTTCAACTGCCTCCCTCATCAATTTTGGGACATTTCATAGAAACATAGAATCATAGAAAGTTAGGAGTTAGAAGGGACCTTGAAAGATCACCTAGTCCAACCCCCCCCTGCCAAAGCAGTCACCTACAGCAGGTCACACAGGAACACATCCAGGTGGGTTTTGAATGTTTCCAGGGAAGAAGATTCCCTGGGCAGCCTGTTCCAGTGCCTTGTCACCCTCACAGTGAAAAATTTCTTCCTAATATTCACATGAAACCACCTCTTTCTCTGGCAGGTGGCTGGCAGACTATGTGGCCTCTGCCTGCTGTGCCTGTGTTCTCATGATGTGTATATTTATACCAGCTGCAACAAACAAGAATAATTCTGTCTTCCTTTTCTTTTCCCTTTTTTTTTTTTTTTTAATAGGATAGCAATTGATCCCAAAAGTTTTGGGTTTTGTTTGTTTTTGTTTTGTTACCCCACATCCCCACAGCACAGGCTCTTCCTCTACCAGGCCTCGGCCTCCAAGAAGGCATCACATAAAGCCCAAGCCTTGAAAACTCAGAGAAGAAATATTTGTTCACTTTCCAAGGGGACACCATTCTCTAGTCTTGCCCTGACTCGAGAATTGTTTCTCAGTCATGCCCTGATGCTGTTAGAAATGTGGAGCCAGTAAACTGAAATGGGTTTACTAGCTAGAAGCTTCTGCAAGAATTTAGGGGAGAGTTTGATAATCTGTTGTATTATTACCACTTCTTATATTCTTTTTCCTCTGGTTCTTGTGTTGGGCTGTAATTGTACACCACTATAAACTGCCACAATTACCAGTGTAGCCACAAAAATATCCCACACTGTAATATTTGATGTGTGTGATGAAAGACTAAAAGGAACAGCTGCATCTGCTATGTTATACAGGGAAAGTGACATTAATCATTAATACAGTATGATTACTGTTCCTAATGTTTCCACCTATCCTAGTCATTTTCACAAGGAAAAAAAAAAAAAAAAAAAAAAGGAAAAGAATAAGAGGTTTGTTTGAACATCTAAATAAATGCATGCATGACAAATAAATTTATGCCATTTCAGACACGGGAATTAGCAAAGTTAAGATGAAAAGTGGATGCCAGTAGACTGATGTCAAAAAGCTTTTGAAGGCTAGAGGCATTCTTCCACAACATTGAGTGGGTTTTAGATCAGGTCATCAAAAACAGGAAAGGCAGCAGGGCAGAAGTCTCTCCTCGGGGTTATGAATGAGAAAACATGGTGGGAAACAGGTGAGGCAGAAGATTCAAAGACTGGAAAATAAGTTCTACAGGAACAACTGATGAAAAGCACTGAGTGAAATAGGGAAAGACATTATAGCCACGGGTAGAAAAAGACATAGCTCTTAAGAATCTCTGCATTATTTCTTTGCACCTAAAAAAGGATGAACCACCTCTGTATTCTAGAGGTGGCATAAAGCACTTGAAGCAAGAGGAGAAATTTTATATGGTAGAGCTTGGAAAAATTTGTCAGTTAATTTTTTCAGGGGACCAGAAACGCATATTTGTTCTTCCTGAAAGCTTTAATGAAGTCATGTGTTTTCATTGATTTGCATTGATTTGGTCTTTCCATGAAAGGAAATCTAGAGAAAAAAAATAGAAATTTGATTTGACATCACATGTTTTCCATCAAGATTTTAATTTTTAATTTCCCTTTCTCTCACCCCTTTTTGAGGTGGGGATGGGGGGAGCGTAGTGGGGAGAAAAGTGTGTATGTTTCAAACTTACATCATCTGCAAAGAGCTATTTCAAGTCAAGATCACAGAATCATAGAATCATAGAACTGGCTGGGTTGCAAGGGACCTCAGAGATCATCAAGTCCAACCCTTGACCCACTACCGCTGCGGTTACCAGACCATGGCACTGAGTGCCACATCCAGTCTCTTTTTAAATGTCTCCAGGGACAGAGAATCCACTGCTTCCTAGGGCAGCCCATTCCAATGCCTGATCACCCTCTTGGTGAAGAAATTCTTTCTAATATCTAACCTAAACCTCCCCTGGCACAACGTAAGACCGTGTCCTCTTGTCTTGCTGGTAGTTGCCTGGGAGAAGAGGCCAACCCCCCCCTGGCTACACCCTCCTTTCATGGAGCTGTAGAGAGTGATGAGGTCTCCCCTGAGCCTCCTCTTCTCCAGGCTGAACAGCCCCAGCTCCCTCAGCCTCTCCTCATAGGATCTGTGCTCGAGTCCCTTCACCAGCCTGGTTGCCCTCCTCTGGACCTGCTCCAGGACCTCAAGTTCCTTCCTGAACTGAGGGGCCCAGAACTGGACACAGTACTCGAGGTGTGGCCTCACCAGCGCTGAGTACAGGGGAAATAGATGAATACACTATGTTAATGGTTAAAAAAATAAATGAGAAATTCTTCTTGAACTCAGAAAACTTGTTTTCAATTTGTTTGGGGATTTTAAATTTTTTTTTTATTTTGGAACTGCTAAGAACACTGTCAAGAAGATTGTAAGTTATTAATACAATACAAAATGCTGTTGATGGAAGAGAACTTCAGACATTTTATGAGCACTCTGCAACTGGTAAACAAGGTTGAACAGAAACATTTACAATGACAATGCCCCAAATTATTCTGACTCTATGGTCATTGTAAGCAGATAACACGGTTATGATAAACAAACTCCATCAAGCTTCATGAATAGTATAAAAAACCACTTACTGCTCAGCAACACAGTATTTTCACTCAGGCTTATTTTCCTGCAGGAAGACAAAATGAGCCCCTGGGCTGCATGTATTTTTTTTTTCCCATCAGCTGAGAAATATAATTTTATGATTGTGACCATGAACAAAATTTTATGTTGTTTTTCAAAGCGGAAAGCTTGCCAGATTTGCTACATGAGAGCAGTCATCTGAGTGGTACCTTATGTGCTGAATACAAGCAAAGAGTAATTATAACAACACACTCTGCACTGCCACAGTAAGGGTGTGTCAGCATTTCAGTGTCAAATCTGTCGACCAAATGCTGATGGCTTCATTGAAGAGCTGAATGGTTTTTTTTCCCTCAACAAAAGGCACTGAGTTTTGTCTTCCCCAACCAATCACATTAAGAAATGATTTCCAGATTCAGACTTTAATGGTCACTCACTCTAAACTTCAATTTAGATATGTGTTTTGGAGTCTTAAAAAGTACATTTCTCTCTAGCCACACATTGCACCCACTGAAAAAAATATGATTTCTTTTGCAAAGAGGGATTTTCTTGGCCTTATGAGATGGGCAAATCCTGGAGATGGGTGCCAAAAATATTTGGTTTATAATTTAAAAAAAAATGTATTTGCAGCACATAAGAGCAGCTCTAAGGTACATCTCAGTGTTAGATGAACAAAAGAAAAGAAACTAGTGAAGTCCAACAAAATACTGTATAGATATGAAACGAGAAAGGAGGTGACAGGTTAGCAACAAACAAAAATAATCTTTAAAATGGTTCCTTAAAAATAGAAGATAACATAGTAACATAAAAGTAGGTACATTGGATCAGACTGAACTTACATACATCTGGGTGTCCTACTTCCAAGAGTGGCTGGAACAGAATACATTAACTCCAGCAGCAGGGCAAGCATGCGGGATGCTTTGCACAGGGAGTCTCTCGGGTCCCAGACACTTGGAGCTGTAGGACTTCCTGAGCGAGTCATGTTTTCTGCTTAACAAGCATCCCTTGATGGATTTCTGCTCAATATTTTCCCCCTTGAAACCATGCAAAACTTTGGAGCCTAAAACTGTTTCAAGAACTTTCTCAGCTCAGCCACCCATGTTTGAAGAGCAGCTTCCTTCATTGAACTGATATCCTGCTAACTTCATTTGATGTCCCTAATCCCAGTAACAAGTGGACGTAATAGCTGACAACCTATCCCTCTTTGCTTGTTTCCTGTCATTGGTGACTGTACCTCAGATTTTAGTTTCCAAAGATGTAGGTATTTATTTCAAATTTAGTACATTTCAGATATACCTGGATTATTTTCAGAGCTGATAATGACTTGCAGCACCTATAGACACCTTTGAAATATGGGTACTCTGCAACTCTTTGGGCTTTTAGTAAAATCTGAAGGTGCTTGATCTGCAATGCTGGGAGTATTTTACAAAGCCATTTCAGGTATAAATTCTGAATGAATTCTTCAGCACAATGTGAAAAACATGGTTGTGTCCAAATAGGTTCACTAACATTGTCTTGCAGAATCAATATATGCCAGTGTTATCTATGATCCTCTATAACAACAATGTATTTTTATATGATTGTAAATACAATAGAAAAACTAAGAGGAGAGGGATTTGTAAGATCAGAAAAATAGCACAGCCCAAGCAGTTAAAAAAATAGAAGGTTTGATTTATATCCACAAAAGCCAGAGAAATTCAGAATTAAGCTTACATTGCCTCTCTGAAATCAACCCATTTTGCTTCAGAATTTTAGAAGCCTTTCAAAATTGGTAGCTTATCTTGCTATTACTGCCTTGTTCTTCAATCAAGTAGGGTAACAGCAACACAGCACAGAGCTTTACCTGTCTGCAGAGATCAAGTCAGACCCTGAACAGCACTTAAACACAGTTTTCCAGGAGGGTTTCTGACATACAATTAATTAGCTTGTTTCGACAGATGACAACACAGCAGTGTTAATCAACGTCCCCCAGAGAATGGCAGGGTCAAAGTGAAGAGTTATCTTTTCACTTGATGCAATTGTTCTTAATATCTGGAGCTCATTCAAACAGGAGGATTAATCCCTATCAAACTCTCATTTCCAGTGGCCCATTTCAGCAGGAAGTAGCCCTTGTAGCCTTAGAACTAGACACCAGAACACTATGGAAGCACTGAGCATTGGTAAGTAAATTCTGATGTGTGCAAATGCTTGTTTCCAGCAGACAGCTTTCCTACATTCTCTGTTGGGGCCTGACCTACTTCTGAAATAAGAAAGTTCTTATAAAAAGTAAGGGAAAATATAATTACTGGATGGAGGGACCTAGGAGTGAGTGAACTTCTGCTACCTGCATACGTACACAAGAAGAGATGGGTTGAATCTCATTAGGTGAAGCTTTTAAATATTTTACAGAGCATTCTCTCTGTCTCACTTTTTTGGCAGAGACTGCCAATTATATTTTAAACTCAAACTTTTCAACTGAAAGCTGTTGACTTCTCCTTAGAATCTCACCTGGGGTCCTACTGGAGATTTTAACTTCCGGAGCACTCTTGTCTGATGGGATTTTTTCTGAAAAGAATTGAAGGTGGACATTCCACCAGGACATACTTATATTATGAGAGATTTCATTGTTTTGGTTTCTTGGGCCACAAGCAAATTACACATTCCCAGTGCCCGGTAAAATGAGAAGAGATGAGAACTTGGAGTAAAAGATGTAAAAGGGAAAATACACAATTATGCAAATCTGAAAGAAAGAGGATGCTATTTGGAGAAGCAAATAGCAAGAGTTTGGTCGTAGCAGGGGGAGAGAGTGAGCTATGGAGTCATGTATATAAGTCCATATGTATGGTAAGTTTACTTGAGAAGAGCTGATGAACTATAGAAGTCTTGTAAGACTGAAGACATCCAATTACCAAGACCTGAAAAAGGCAGGTACTTTGCATCCCTGTATAAATAAAGAACTCTTTGATGTTGAAACTTTTTTTTAGAAATTGGCTTTTTTTTTTTTTTTTTCCATTTTCTTTTGGAAGGACAGAGTATTACCTATCAAATCACTTATTTCTTTAACAGGTAGAGCCACAAGACTATTCAGACCAACAAATCAGTACAGAGCAATCTTATGTCTCATAGTAGTTTACTTGTGTAATCTCTTTTGTTTACCCAGTTGAGGTTAGCGGTTCATAAAAATGTTTCCATCAAAATGCAGATGTATTCACCAGTACAATTTGTATAGAAATAGCCCATAAACATATATTCATGCAGCCATGCATAAACTTAATGCATTAATTTGTAAATGTTTACTCAAGCTGTCCTGATAGTAACTTGTCTATCTCCATAGCAAAGACTTTTAACACTCAGATATCTGTCACCTGGATGACAATAGATTCTTCAGACAGAAAAAGAGGGGGGAAAAAGAAAAGAAAAAAAAAAAAGGAAAAAAAAAAAAAGGAAAAGAAAAAGAAATAAAGTCTATGTGCTTGATCTAATGTGTTAGTAACTACTAACCAATTAAAGGAAGGCAACAAATACTCCCTAATTAGTTTATCCATATTCTTTATGGTGAATCTGTGAGGGAGAAGGTTTACAGATCATGCCTGAATAAATACTGCTCATTCCTGGTGGTAGGAGATAGATTTTTCTTGCACATATGTCCTATTTTGGAATCATTTTTTATCCTCTTATTAGCGTCTGTGACAGTTTTAATCATTAGAAGTCTCAGAAAAACATGTAGACTGTTGTTATATCAAGTAGTTAGCACTAAAATGAACTAAAAGTGTTTTCTTATTTACCCACAGAAACAAGGATTACACTTGCTCTAGTTTTATAATTTGATGCTTTGAATCATTAACCACCACTCTCCAGATCCCAAAGAGAATTATTCAATGCATGGCTTTTTACCCAATGTAGGAAGCACTCCATCGGAGGCTGAGGCAGAGACTTTTGGGCTTGGCTGTTTGGGGTTTTTTTGTGGATTTTTTTAGCAGCAGGTTTACTTATGTAATGCTGAAGTACATCATACCATTGCTACAGAACAGTATTTTAGGAAACTGAGAAATTAGGAAACAACATTTGAAAAAGCCTTTCTCACGGCTACTCTTGGTAGGATGTCACAAATGAAAGTAGACTTGTCATTAGCTCCTTGGCACATGACTTGTGGTAGGAGTTGCTCAAGTTAGTTCACATTTATAAACACACATTTACACTTAGCAAGGCTGTAAAAATTTTGTTATTTGAAATTTTAATGGTGGTTGAAGCACATGTGTAGACTCTTGTTCACATGAGAGACTAGAATTCACCATGGAGGTTTGCACTAAAATAAAGTGAAAGCTGAGTCTTTGAAGAGGTCTTCAAGCTTCTAGATCTTCAGGATTTTACCAAAGTTATCTCCATCATTGCCACTGAGACTATGTTCCCCTGTAGAACTGATTTCTGTCTCTGCTTCCTTTGTCTGTCTTTGTTTCTCATCTATCTCCTGCCACTGTAAAAGCCTGCAGTTCATTGGATTTTGAGAGGCAGCTGCCAAATCCAAAATTTTTATTCCATCCCATCACTTACATTGCAAAATATTAAAAAGACCTTTATTTTATGCTAGTGTTAACTGCACTTAGAGAAGTGGGATGTGGGCTACCTTTTAAGATGCCTTGTATCTGATTTCAGAGAAGCTGTTAGTTTTCATTTGGAAGACTTCCCCATTTCTCATATAATTTTTTGATGGTTAAATGGATAGCCTCTATTCTCAGATGAATGCCACTTAGATCCCTTGAGTGCTGTAAATGTTTATCAGGATGACCCAGTCGAACCCTGAGTCACTAGACAAGTGTTTTGTTATTTTTTTCCCCAAAAGTACAGGTAATATTACAGTGCAGAATTTCTTGAACTGAATTCATTTTAGCTAGGTATTGTCCCCAAGGTGAGAGCAAGAAGTAAGAAAAGGTATTACTCCCTGAGAAGAGAGAGTTCTGCCTGGGAAAATATACTCATTTTTCAAGTATATTTCCAGAACCTGAGGACCAAACTGAGGTCTCCAGGTAATAAGCCTCCACATTTGTATCTGTACAGGCAGAATTGAGAACTACACTTTTGAACAGGACCTTTCTTGTATTAACATGCAATTACCAAGAGAGTAATTACCAAGTGGGTTTTTGAACACACAAATGTGATACCCACTGCTTTATGTACACAGCAGTTGTCAGGATCTGAAATTTTGTCTCCAGTTATTCCTTAACACTGTAATAAACAATGATCCCTGTGAAGACAGTTGGATGAACAATATAATTCTGTAAATCTTGGCAACAAGAACTGGAAAGAAATGATCCTCACTGGCACTATATCAAACAATTTAGCCCTCCTCTAGGTCTTAATCCTGTCAATACTGAAAATGATAAGCCTTGATCCCTATTGTGGTACAGATCACATTGGTTTTAGGGTGGTCATCTTAAAATCTATTCTCATATAATTTCAGTTTTTCTAAATAAATAAACAGAAGAAAATAATGGCTGTCTTAATTACAGATCTAAGCACAATGAGCCTGTTTCTTCTCTCTCTTTAATGTGCAGGGATCAGGCATAGTTCTAGCATGCTCACTGTCAGGTAAGACCATAGAGACTGATGTAATGAAATAGAATGATAGCTAAGGCTGAAGGAACAGCAGCAATATACTGCCTATGTAGATTCTGTGTAACAAGACTACAAAAAGAAAATCAGTCACATGTGTAGACTCAGAGATGGATTCAGCTTCAGAACAGACAACAGACTTATGTCAGCAAACCCTTCAGTGCAATGAAAGGTAATATAACCTATTCTTGAATAATATTCTTCTATTTGTACATGGAAGATTAAGATTAATCTTTTCACCTGTCATCTTTCTGTGTTTTACACCTTTTATATGAACTGTTTTGTTATCTGGGTGTTCACAGTCATCAAAATAAAAAAAATATTCATCTGATTGTCTTAGTTAATCCAAAGATTTTTGCAGTACCTCTGCTAACTCTGTACTAGTAACCCATCATTTTATTTCTTTGCTATTCCTCGTAGCTGCTTATTGTAAAGAAACTTTTAACAGTTATCACTCTGTATGGGTTTCTGCTTTTGGGTTTTTGGGGGTGTGGTTTTTGGTTTTGGTTTTTTGTTTTGTTTTGTTTTGTTTTGTTTTGTTTTGTTTTATGAAACAATAAATCAACATACACTTGGCTACTTCAGGGCCATTCTTATCTGCCACTGAACTGGGATATTGATTAACTGACCACTTTTCACCCTCATACTGTGAGCCATGTCAAGTTTGCATTTGAGGAGCTGCCCTAAAGCCCTTCACTATCCAATTATCCATATATATGTTTAGCTATGCCAAGGTTCCTTCCTCCTCTCAGACTAAAGTGTGACTGAGAAGCTTTTTGAAGCCGTGGGTCTATCACAGTGTGTAGAAGAACCAGAAAGACCAAATGGGGTCAAGCCCAAGCTGAGGCAATATCCTTGAAAGAGAAGCTGTGAAGACTGGTTGATGCTAAGCAGCAATGGATGAGAAGATGCCTGGGCTTCAGCAATAGCCCTGATGTGAGAAAGGACAAGAAACAAAAAAAAGACAAGAAAATACAAGGAAGCCTCCAACAGGAGAGAGAAAAGAGAGAAATGGTACGTGAGGAAACCAATGCACGAAGCATCATAGCAGGAGCAAAAGCAGAGAGACCATCACTACACAGAGTGCTGGCTACAATATAAAGAATTTGTAACTATTTTAGAGAAGAATTCTTTGATCATTCAATCTGAGCAAAGGAGTGAGGAAAATAAGCAGCCATCAGGGTGCTGTTATGGTTAAAACAGTCTTGACTTGGGGAATCTTTAGCCTTTTTTTTTTTTTTATAGTTCTATTTCTTTACAAAAAAACATCTGATTGTTCATTCAGGTGTGTGGGGAAAAAACAAAAAAACAAAACCAACCAAACAAAAAACCCCAACATAAACAACTTAACAAATACTGTATTAAGCACATTATTCTCTCTCCCTTTTCCTATACTCAAATTCCCTTATTTTCATCATAGGTTAAACTCAGTCCATCCAAACTCCCTCTGTGAGGCATAGGAGTTTAGAGGCTGAATGCGTGATGGTTCTGTCTGCCACTCCTTACATATTGCATTTTTTTCTGTTGCTGTCTGCTTTTTCTTGCTTTTTGTTTGGGGGTTTTCCTGTCCCAGACAGGTCTTCCATGGCTGGAGTTTCTTTGCTGCTCTCCCTGCCTCAGCAAAGTAAGCCCTGAGCCTTTTCCCACACACAGCATCCCCTCCAGCCCCTTCTTCCCAACCCATGCTATGCTCAGCTCTGGGGTGAGCATCTCACTGAGCCAGCCCTCAGGCATAGACTGGAGGGATGCAGCTGGCAGGCTCTAACTCTCACCCAACAAGCTCAGCCTGAAGCATGGAAAAGAATGATGCTGATGATGCCCCAGATCACTCTGCTACCCCTCTAGCTCTGCACCACACTCCTCTGTGCCTTGCGACCTCGCCCAGGCTTGTAAAAGCCTGCCAGAATCCCCCTCTTAATCCTCAGAGAAAGGATTTAATTAAGTTATTCTACTCTGGTGTGCGTGCTGCATGTTGGACTGGGTATGCAATGACCTCATCTATGACTTAGGAGTGTCAGTGTTTTAGTGAAGCATATTAACATTTCATTGAGAAAATCATGTTAAGCAAAGCAGCAGGCACAAATACAGAGAACCAATCAGCCGAATGGGAAAAAGGTTTATCGGTGTAATTATAACTAAGACCTCATATTGATGCCAGGTCTGCAGAAATGAATAGATCAGTAGCAACCACATTTGGAGATGGACTTAAGAAAAAAGGAAAAAATCAAAAAATGCTTTGCTTAATTATTTACTTGTTCAGAGAATGAGCAGACATAATAATACCCCTTTTAGCCTGTAGATCCTTTTTAGTCCTGCAATCACCTATGCAGATTATTTTTTTAAGCACTTAAACATGTTGGCAGGGTTTATTTACAGTTACACGTATTTCTCCTGACAAAAATCTGTATAAAAATAGAAGGGCTGAAGGTCAGGCCTCTGAGTCATTAACTGGAGTATGTAGGTTGTAACCTTTGCAATGGTTTCTCCCTAAACGTTACTGAAAACACTTGCAAAATATCCATAGTCTGGTAACATCCGTGGCACAATGATTTTCTATTTTTCTTACAAGAGAGTAAATAAAGAACGTGTTTGAGTCCTGAGTAAGACCATCCTCAGAAATCTAATTGTTCTTCCAGTGGGTAGGATGTGACCCTTTTGATACCTGGGCTTCCCTCGGAGGGAAAGTCTGGACTTTTCCAGCCTTCAGCTGTGCAGCAGAGCAGGGCCTCTGCTGTTTTCTTGTGCCCTGCCATGTCCTGGTCATTTCCTTGCCTCACATAAAGCACAGCAACAAGTTCTGTAGGCTTTGAATAACCTTAACTTGAATGGATTTCATAAGAATGATTTGCAGGGTAAAACAAACAGCCTTCCAATATCACCACTCCTAAATCTTTAATTTGTGTGAGCTTTTGTGTGGATGACAGCCCTAAATCTACAAAGTAGGAATAAATTACTTGTTTTCAGCAGAGAAAAGCTCTGCCTGTATATTATCAGCTCAGGTGAAAGTAGCACAGACATATGCTAAATTCCATTACCTGGAAAGAGACTATGGATTTAATTCTTTGCTGGTTTGAACACTACAACAGCAGAAATGATGGCTTTCCATTTTATTTGTATTAATTGTATACACACTTTGCAAGCTGATAGGGTAAGATTGACTGTAATTGAGCCATAAATTTAGCATTGAGAAATGCCACCCATTTAGCTGGACAGTTCAGTGATGAAATACATTTCTAAAGCACGGACTGCAGGCAGAGTGTCCAAGATAACAAATGATAAATGCCTCATACCTATAGCTACAGAGAAGTAATCCTCAATAAAAAGTGGGTAACTCATCAAAGAGCTACCACGAGTTATTTTCCCTTGATTTTGCACTGCAATAAATTTTTTTCGTTAAAACACTGTTTATTACAGTGCTCTTTTTATTTGATAAAAACACAGAGTAGATAGCTTTTGAAATCTAAAATACTGTGTCCTATCATAGCATGATGTGTCACTAACCTTCTGCTCCATCACAAAATACTGTTACACAAATCTGATTAAATAAATCAGACTTTTCATATCTGCATATATGTGAAAAGTCATTCTCATGAATACTCAGATACAAATCCCCAGCTATTGTAGACTTCTGTAGTGTCACTAAAGACAAGAGAGCTCTAACAGTTTATACCAGAAAAGAATCTGCTTCAGTGTGTATAAAGCTATTTAAGAAGCAAATCTCAGCACAACTTATACCATACATTCTGGAGGTGACCATGTAAATCAAGCTTTTCCCTCACGTAGTTTTGTTAATTTTCCTTCAACTGAATTTCATAAACAACATATTCTGACATTTTGTTTTCAAGATCTCTCTGAAGACCTGTAAGAAGCTGATTTCATTGTTGAAAAGATAAAAGTTATCTAGCAGAAATGTGAATTTTGAAGTCTCATCTTTACAACTGAACTCTCATCCCTTAGTAATTACCTTGTTCTCTGAGTACTTTCGTAGCTCATAACAGCCAGGTGCTTAAGCATTTTTTAAGACAAAGCATGTCAGGTTTGTTTCCCCTTAGAAAGGAGATGATCTTGTTTTGGGGTGGACAAAATGGAAATGGTCCTATGACAACTGGTGGCAGAAAAGAAGATGGCTATGTTTAGACATGAAAACAGTGTTAGTCTGGCTTCAGATGTGATTGATCCATGAAGAGTTTACCTCCTGTAGACATAATTTTACTCCCACTGGTAATGGTATATTTCTGTCTACAGAATGAAGCTCTTGTAGGTGGTGATAGTGATGATACATGGAAGTTAACCAGAGCATTCTCATGTAAAATTATGCACAGAAGAGAAATATTCTAATGCATCTCCAGAAGCATATTTGAGAGATATCTTCCTACTTTGGAGACTAGAGATTTTTGCTTACCATGTGGGGCAGCACAGAGAAATAGGAGTTCTGAAACAGAAGATGAGAAATCATCCCCTGGACAGGGAGGATGCTCGTCCCTTGAGAAAACACTCACTTCACACCAGTCAGTCCATCCTCAATATTTGTAACACATACATATTTCTAATAATTTCTGATATTCTGGCTATCAGAAAAATAGAATATATTTTTTAATATATATAGATGTATATTTATATGAAATGGTTATAGGATAATATAAATAATAATTTATTCACAGTAAAACATTTCATAATATGTTTGAAATGAAAATGAGTACAGTGTTTTGGTCAGGAATCAAGTACATGGTTCAGTCAATGTTTGAAAAGAAACCAAAAAACAAAGCTCCCAGAATGAAAAGGAAGGTGGGTAACATGTTAATAGAAACCAAATAAATAATTTATTTTAATTCTTTTAAAATTGTTAAACAGAGAAATTAAGTCTAAACCTATCAAAGCTCTGTCTCTGGAGTTAAAAAATTAACAAATTCTCTATGTCTTCTCTTCGAATAAAACACAAATAACGATGGATAATTTGTGTTATTCTGTACCTATTCTGAGCTACATGGTTTAGGGTACTGGATTTGTGTAGGTGCAAGGAGGTGCTCACCAGTACATGTATTCTGCTCACATAAGATGCATACAGAACTGGTATTTTTGTTTACTCCTGACACCTAGAATAATAGCTCACATCTTTTGCCACAGATGAATGACTGTAAATGAGTGTTTAAGAGACTCAACTTCATCATTGATTCCACAGGGTTTTTTTGCCACTCAGTCTCCTCTACCAAACTCAAGCTGCTCTCCAATTTCTGCCCCTTTTCATTTTGTTTTGCAAAAGAAATACATCATCTACTGTATGCTTCTGAGAAAAATGCACAATAGGTAGTCAGATTTTCAGCAGTAGCATAGCTCTGGGGAGATTTTAAGCACTTTACAATTTCTACAGTAGTACGACACACTGTGGAGTTGGAAGTGTTACCTTTGTATTTGGTACTTCCTCATCATGATGATCTAATCACAATCAGCGACACAGAAATCCAGGATATTATCAGAATAATTAAATAGAGACATCTAGGAGATGATAAGCCAGATACGAATTACTGGTAACAAGATGCACATTCTGCTTGTCAATTTGGCATTTGTCCATGATTGTTACATACTGGACTTCAAGCATTTTACTTTCCAAAACTTTCCTCCTCCACCCCAGCACCAGCTCCTTCCGTCTTTCCTTCCAGCTGTGATGGAAGCATATTCTGGGATGTGTGTTTGCTGTCCCAGGTGATGGCTTGGGGTTTGTTCCCTGTCTCCCACAGAATTTGCATCAGCAGCCCAAGGAGAGGAGACCTATCCTCCTGGGCTTTGTTAAATGTCTTTATTCCTCCTGTAGCACTGACAGGCAGGGGAGAACACCCCACCCCAGTGCAGGTGAGATAACTTTGACCTTGGCGGGTGGACAGGGACTTTTTGTGAAGAATCTATTCTTCTTGCCTTTATGGAAGAGTTTGACTTCCTTGTTTTATTTTTTCTTCTGTTTCTGTCTCTGAATTGGTGGTCCTGTAAAATGCAGGACTTTTGCTATATTCTTTTACCACTTTTTACATGTTTTTCTTGATTGAGGAACCAACACAGGAAACAGAGGGCTTGTGGGCTCCTTGTAAATCACAATTCCATACCACGATATTTATTGCAATCTCAGTCATTGCTTCAGAGGCCACACAAGTATGTCCCCAGGCTAATTTATGGTTCTAAGGCAGGGAAGCATCTATTTTAATACAGTTCATCTGAAGAATCTACTATGAGAAGATACAGTTTATGAAAAAAGGGCCAGCCATGTAGAAAAAGGAGAACAGACATGAGCATAACTGTGTAAGCTCTGAGGCCTCATGGCAGTATTCTACCTGGCTATGCTTCTCTTAAGCAGTTTCTCTTTTCTTTAGTTCATAAGATCATCAATTTCTTCTTAGGCCTCAGAGCATCCTATTTCAGCTCCCCATTGTCTAAATGGGACATTTATGTCTAAATGACATTATTCTGAATGAGTCTTCAGCAGATCTTTTCTCCACCTCTTGAAGGCGAATGTGTGGATGCTTTTTCCAGCAGAAACCTCTTTGGAGGTTTACCTCTACATTTATTTCTAGTGTGGTCAAAACTTCACTGAGTGCACTAAATTAAGATTTTTATCCTCATTTCCAGAGTACTTATTTCAATTTGCATAGCACTGGGTCATCCTTTATACGTCACTCCAAGTTCCAGATACAGAGTTCTTACAGACACCATTTGTAATGAAAAGGGTGGGCATTCATCTCAATTCAAGGTACAATACTTGAAAGAAAAAGTCTTTGGTAGTATTATATTTTTCTCCTATTTTAAAATGCATGCCAGTTTTTATGTTGATGTGTACAGCCTGTTTACAGCTTGCAGCTCTGAAAATATAATTTCAGGTTGTTGGCCTTGAGTTTGCTCTGACTTACGGGAGGATTTCTTCTGACTGCTGAGCTGCATGTTGAAGATTTGAAACTTGGCATCCAAAGCCTGTGATTTTCCTTATGAATATTAATTCTGTAGTAACAATTCTCAGTCTGTACTGCTTCCAGAAGACTATTTTGGTTTATTTTATTCCTTAAGGTTTTTTCCCTTCCAGATAGAGGGAAAAAACCACAACAAACAAACAAAAAAAACCCACAACTAATTTTCAGTAAGATTTTCTTTTCCTTTTTTTTTTTACAAGAAGAAAATAAAAGGTCATTTATGTTTCCTGTGTATTCTCTGGCCTTCCGTGGGTATTCAGTCTACAGATTCACAGAGATGCTAAGAAACAAAGGATAGTTTAATAGCAAATTCCACATGGAGTTTGTACATATGAAGAAAAAGACTACATGTCTTTATTTCAGCTATTAACCCAAACAGCACAAGGGACAGCAAATGTTTACAGCAATGGATAATTCTCAAAGCCTTTCACAGCAGAATTGTCTTGGCAGAGGAAAGGTCATGGCTAAGGGTTTTGACAAAAGGTTCCTGAGAGGCTCCCTTTTCTTCCAAAAATCTGGATTTTCCTTTCATGTTGGGTCACTCTTCAAAGACACTGCAGATCATCACTGTTCTGAAGAAAATCATGAATAGGAGGTGGGTGCAAGCAGAATAGCTGTCATTCATTCCATTTCATGACACAGCAAGTTCTGCAAACCACAGAAGCTGAGAAACTCATTGTGCAGAGCTAGCCAGGAACTGAAATCACTGTTTCTTTGGCAATTCTGCCATTTCAAGGAGAAAAATGTAATTTCTAAGAAGAAGAAGATACTAAAAATGTAAATTCTGCTCTAAAATGTAAATAATCTGGAAGCATACTTGCGGAATCAAAACATTTAAATTTGGTACAGTTTAGAAGTTTTTAGGTGACTTGAATACTTTAAGTAATTTTGTTTCACTTCCATATTTGATAAATACTTTAAATGTAATCAAGCACACAGAGAGATGAATGGCAGGAAAAGGGAAATTTAAAAAACTTTGCATACAATACAGCCAATGTAAATATGCAGTATAAACAAACATATAAGCAAATGCATACATATTTTGTATTTATACACACTGTGCCAGTCACTCTGTTTTCTAAAATGCTGTCTTAAAAATATCACCAATCCCATTGTCTTTTTCATGAGTTTTAATCTTATGGGCTCCACCTGTATGGATGAATGAAGTGGGTTGGGAACTGTGGCAAAAGTTTTTCAGACCCTGAGACTAGATGGTGTAAATAGCCCTTGGTCTTTCAAACCACGTTTTCTGATCCAAGCAAAAGCTCTTCCTACAGTTTTACCAAACATTTAAAAGTATGGACAGTCGAGGGACAGTACTTAACCTGTGCTTCAGTTCTTTTCAGTTTGCTCAGTTTGTGACCATAGAGACTATTCCAGGAGAGAACACCCCAAATCTCCTTCCTGAAGATACGGTTTTAGAAAGAACAAAGAGGTCCTGCAACACAAAAGTTGGGGAAGAATCCTTGAAAAACTCAAGAAGAGGAGATGTGTGGGACACCAGTGAAGCCTCAAGGCCTGACTCTGAGATTGTCCTCATAACTTAGGACAAACATTAATGAAATTCTGAATTTCTTGAGATTAATTAAACATTAAAAAGTGTGAGAAAGCCACAGACAGAACTTAACCAGAGATCCAGAAATAGATTTCCAGCTGAAACATTAAAATAAACAAACAATAAAACCAAAAATCAACAAAAAAAACCCACAAAACCAACCAAACAAAAAACAACGAAAGAAACCAACCAAAAAACAACAACAACCCACAAAAAACCCCCTTCCAGAATAACTGCATATTTATCTACCTTGCAGACTTTAGGTCAATTTTTGCAAAAATTTACTCCTTCAAGCAATATTTGATCAAGGAGCACTCTTGTTCTTTTCAGAGCATAAGGGTATGTATCAAAGCTACATCATCAGGTTTCAGCTCCATGGCAATAATATGTACAAGCATTTTTGTGACATACCCATTATCACATATACACAGCATTCAACTGAGGATGATTTATGCCTCCCACTGTCAACCAGTTATGACAGGTGTCCTTGCTTTATTTTTCAGGTTTATAGCTTAGCAACCTCGCTGAGGATCCTCCTGTTACACTGCTGGTGTTAGAGGAGAAGGCACCAGCTTTATCCAGTCTGATGGAAAGCTTTTTAACAGTGCTGCCCTGGCAGCACTGCTAAACATCTTCAAATTTCCAAATTAAAGATTTAAAATGTTAAAATTGAAGATTTAAACATCTTCAATTTTCCAAAGTGGTGACCTTTTTTAACTTTTCAACCCAGAGCAGAAGTGAGCCAAACATGAAGACTGAAGGAATGACAAGTGTATGTAAAGAAGCTATCAGTGAAGATATTCTTTAAAAATCATATAGGAGCTCAAGTAACTAGAGAGTGCTTTCAGGACTGGTTCATATAGTATTGTATATAAAGACTTCAGTGACAGATGAGATTCATGGTTACTATAATCTGTATGGAGATCAGTCCATGATTAATGATCATCAAGCACAGAGCCTCTGTTAATGCAGCATTATGACTGAAAGAGCACTTAGAGAAGCATCACTCTTAATTTCTAAATCACTTCCTTTTTTCACTGTATTCACAGCTGGATTTTTCTCCCACTTTCCCCAGCATATCCCTGGGGTTGGTCCAGTGATGAGGCAGTCCTAAGTGGATATGCAGCAGTGAGAGATGTTTTTGTCACACTTCTTTCCTGTGTAGTCAGTGGCTGACATCAAAACAAAGTATTTGGCCTTATGTAGAAACAGATATGGAAGATCAGCCTTGCACAACGGGCTAGCAGGGCAGTGAAGAGTGTGGGATTGTGACAGAATATGCAGATATTGCTGGTAGATGTTTTTATGGTGAAAGATATTTTCTTACGTGGCACAGGAGGCAAAATATGGAACAAAGGGATAGAATGAAAAAGAAAAGAAGGAGAAAGATTAAGAGAACAACAATGAGGAACAGTAAGAAATGGGTCTGTGATCAGGTGTCTGTAATACTCTGTATCCTCTTAAATGTTATTCTACAAAGCTAAGACTTAAGGTCTTTTCTTCTGCTTTCCTCGTTTAAGGCAGGTAAAATCCACAGTCAAGAGAACAATCACATTGTATTCCATGCATAGTCTAAGGTAACTGAGAGACTCAACAAGATGATCTTTTCTCTTTGTCTCATAACTACAGATTATGTAGGATATGTGAGTCCCTAAGATTACAGATGGGATGAATCTGGCCATTGTGGTTAAATATGGAGTCCAGTGTCTCATTCTGAGGCTGGAGAACATATTCTGTGCAGTACTTTCCTTTTGCTTTAGAAGCAGGGGCCATTCAGCACCTTAGGGATGAAGCTACTTTGAAAACACAGCAGTGAGTCAGATATATCCTAGATTCACCCACACCAATATTTTTTAGAGTTTTTTGCTGTTTTAAGGATATCCTCACTTGTATTTGGGAATGTGTAACTATACTTTTGTAGTGACATATTTATTCACTGTTTATTGTACTTTCAAAAATAGTTTTCAAATAGAAAGTGAATATAGTGTTTTGAATTTTCTGTCAACCACTGTTCACTGTGACCCTGCTGAAACGGAACACTGCTCCAGTGGAGCCAGAGAATTGAAGGGGACTTTTTACTTCCTAGGGTTTGGAGAGGATTCAGGCTGATGGTGGCATGCATAATACCACACAAGTACCTGCATAGGACTAATGAATCAGAGACAGTGAGAATGTTGCTGTCTCTGAGAATGTTGCTGAGAGAGAAAGAGACCTTCCCAGCAGGCTACAGTCACATCAGAGATATGTTGAGGACTCTACAGAAGCAACCTGCCACAGGTCAAGTTAATAGCTTATAGGTTAGACAGGACAATTGATGGAGCAGACAACAGTATTAGTCTGCCAGACAGTTGCAGCCATTAAGCTTGATCTTGAACATCTTGAACACAGTATAGGTTGGAACACTTTTCTAGTTTAGCCTGATCATTTCTTTCAGGAAAAAAAAAAAAAAAAAAAAAAATCCCAAAGACTAATCATTGTCAAAATTTAAGTGTGTACTCTGCTTGAGTTCTGTGTTTGTTGAACTTCAGCTTCCACTCATTGGCTTCTGTTGCTCCACCTTCCACTAGATTGTAGTCAAGCCTCCTTTAAGCTTCTTTTTGAGGAATGAAATAGATTTTCCTCCTCTCATGTTTCACATTACAGGACAATTTTTAATAATTTAATTATGCTGGCTCTTTTCTTAATCTACAACTGGTTTTGACTTTGAAGTGCAAATATTGCAACTATTCAATATATACTGCAGCTGTTTCCCTACTAGAGTTGAAAACAGTAATACTAAAACCTCTCTTCTTCTCCTTCACATTTCCCAGTTTATACAGTCTTCAGTCTAAATCGCCTTTGCTTATTGAATTATTCTGAGATCTCACATTCCCCTGGTTGCCCCTTAAATCTTTTCTAGAGCCTGTGTTCCCAGGAGACTGTACGCACACTCTAAAAGATGTCTTCTAATGTTTTGTCTTAGATGTACCATTTCAACTTCTGCTGCAACTGGAAAACAGGAGAGATACTGTTGCATTTTCCTATCATAACCAGAGACATCTATTCTGTTCCAGTAAGCAATGGTTCTCATGAGCCATGAAAAAATCATTTTCTGGACTATCTAGGTTCTTTGGGGGAAAAAGAAGGCCATGGATCAGGATTCTTTAAGATAGTATTCAAGGGTCAAAAGTCAAGGATGGAGCACTTTAATCACAGAAGGATTTCAACTTTTGAATTATATTTGCTAACAAGTATCTTAATTCAGAGAAGTTTTGGGACTATGATTGCAAATTTCTCTTTTCCATGACTTCTCCATTCCTCTGATTCTCTTCAAAGTCACTAGACCAAAGAGCTCTGATATAGTAATGCTGAGACAAGCTGTGGTGTGTTCCTTAGTCTGCGATTAGCAAAGCACTATCCAACTTCCTCAAAAAAGAATGACAAACAAAACAAAATAAAACACCAAACAAACAAATCCCAATAAATCCAAATAAATCCAAACAAATCCAAAGATTAACTAATATTTAGAAAAAACTCCATCAACCATCTCATGAGGTGTAACCACAGTCATTCATCTTTACAAACAGAAAGTAAGTTACACCATGAGTGTTACCCTTTTTTTTTACTCATTTTGTACATTTCTGTGTCATGTCGTGATCTGTTGTTAAATGCCATTATCTGGCAGATCAACTTCAGTTCTTATACAACTAACTGGTAGGTTATCAGCTGCCAGCTGAGCCACATGGTCGTAGACCACAGTCACAGCTTTACCTGTTCAGGGACTTTGTAAGACCTCCCTCTTTGGAAGCAGATTTTGTGTCTTCTGTATTCCTTTCCAGACTATTGAAGACAGAAAAAAAAAAAAAAAATATTGAAGGGGTATTCTTAAGTGACCGCTGGAAAACACTGACCAGAATATTTATAACGTGCTATTTTCACATCTTCCTAAGTTCTTTTTTTTCTCTTATGCCAGGAGGGAATGTGTTCCTTACTGAAGCAACCCCAGGGCTATGTTTCAGAAAGAGATGTAGCAAAATAGCTCCATTAGCAGCAGCCAACTACCATGATTAAGCCTGTCTGAAGATTTCATCCACAATAACATGTTTGAGTATTCCAGCACAAGCCATTTCATTGGGAGCTGCTGCATACTTAGATTTGGACGTGTGTGTACATCAGAGTGCATAGATGTGTAAAGATGTAGGAGCGTGCTAGCATCCAAAAAATGAGTAAAATATGTTACAGCCCTATGTAGATAACTGAACTGGCTAAGTAGATTTCTTCCAAACTTATGCCCCAAAACCACCTATGAGCAAACACACAAGCATTAAAACCATCAGCACTAAGGTAATTTCAATGAGAGATAGTTATAAGCTACCGCAATTCAAATTTCACCTGGCTTTGGCATTTAATTTTTCAGGGAGAAATTACATTCAGAACTAACTTCAAATATTTAAGATAAAAAATAAATTAGTAGAAAATAAATACAAGTGATGATAATAATTAAAATCTGAAAGAAGTTCAAAAATTTAGATTTGATAACTTTAAAAGTGGAATTTCTCAAGGAAACATTCGGTAAGATGTTAAGTAGAAAACACATTTACAAAGATGGCCTTTAATCACAGATCATATTGAGTCAATTTGTGTTACACTGTATATATAGTTAAGTATATATTTGTAAATACAGAGGCATATTATGTTCATGGGTGAATGGAGAGATCTCCAGGACTAAGTTGCCTTCGTTTATATGTTCTTGAAATACTGCAGAATCATTATATGTATTATTAGATTTGGTGTTTTCTCTTAATGTTACATCTTCTGAATGCAATAATGTGTTTAAACTGTAGTGAATATTAATGCTATGCCTAATTACAATCCATGAATATTAAGCAGTACTGATATTTGTTCATACAAAATTGCTATGAAGAAATACTAGTTTGATTATTTTCTGCTTCTTCTTATTTATATTTTGTCACTCTTGCTCTTGCCAAAACAGTTTTTGTATCAATCTTTTGACAACAAATGTGCATTATTAACCTATGATGAGAATGCCACAGACAAGGAGGGAAGTCAGTTGTTGTTTTAACTGTACTTTTAAATAGTGAAATAGCTTATTGGGTTAAACCACTCAGTGCTGAGGCATTGTCAAACTCTGGGTAGATTCCACTATATGTATATATTGCTTTTCTTAAACTTGTATAGCATTTGATCCAAAGTTTGTTGAAATCAGAGTAAATTTTTGCACTGACTTCCACTGAATTTTGATTCATATTCACATTGCTAGTAAAGGTCTAACCCCAGATCTTCCAGTGCTCATGAGGAAAACGATTTACAGATGGCACAAATATCAGCCACGATTTAGGATTTACTTCCGTGGCATCTGACCTTCCACAGCTAGTAATGGAAAAAGACATGGCAAAGCAGAGCACTGAATGGTGAATATTAGACACGCAGTTCTTCTCTGTGTTCTCTGTTTGCTCTCCATGTGTGAGTCTTATTTACTCACTGACAGTCAACATAGATTTCACATAACATGTTCCATTGGAACACCAAAAAAAAAAGACTTTCTGTCAGATTCCAGGTGGAGGCAATAGATCTTCTCTCAACGTAATGATGTGCACAATCTATCCATACATCCGAGATGAGCTGTCTGTTACAGCTAATAATATTCAGCTGCACATCACTGATCTTCATCAGCAGAGTGCATTATCTTCATCCAAGTGTCTTTTGTGTTTACCGGGAATACATATCCCATCGCTCAGTCCCAGAGCTTCTACTTTTCCCTTTGCTTTTACATTTCCCCTTTATCTTTCCATTTTAACCTTTTAATTAATGATTGAGTTGATGACCTTGAAACAGTACAAAATGAAAAATGGCAATACTGGGGGAGAAAGAATGGGCAACAGCAGTTACACTGCACCCTTGGAGCCTAGTTAGAGTCAGTGAGTATTTCAGTGAGCTTTTAGGAATAAGGATAAAGGCATCAAGAAATAACATACATGGGGAATGGGTTTGTTAAGGTTCTGTACACACTTGAGCTAAGCAGAAGCAAAGGATCAGAGCCCATGAGGGCACTTATAATTACAAGGCCAACGAATACATAATATAACAGTACAAATGCCAAGTACCTACATACAGGAATAAATAAACTCTACAATTTCCCCCTGGTTTGGGAAGCTACATTTTGCAGGCCATTTAATATTGTTTTAACATGTCACAGGTTTGCTGTAGTAATTTTTTTTTTTTTTTGAGATTTCCCGGACTGTCTTTAGGCATGCTTTTACATGTTGTGTGATGATGTCCAGAATGATTACAGAATCACTGAATTATTAGTTGGAAGGGACCTCTGTAGATCGTGTAGTCCAACTCTCCCACTAAAGCAGGATCACGTAGAACACCTTACACAGGACTGCCCCCAGCTGGGTCTTGAATATCTCCAGAGAAGGAGATATCCAGAGATAGTCCAGAGAAGGACTCCACATCTGCTGATAACTTAGTCAGCATTTAATGCTAGCCAGCATATAGTATTTATTAAATAAAACACTTGGTTGCCTCATTTGAAGGGAGCTTTTAAAAAGAACTTGAATGAATAGATTCTTCTGATTATTCTTAAATTTGTGAAATACATGAATAATAGTAAGTGCTTCTCTATAAACCAAGACCATGAGATGCCAAATTCCAGGCATTTGCTCAAACCCCCTTACACTGTAGTTGTGTTTCAACCTTCTGTGCCCATTGTGTTCCCAGACTCCCACTGGACTCCTTCTTGAACCGCTTTTGCAAGCGGTCCCACCAAATGTGGAAAAATCACCAGGAGGAGACCTGAGCAAAAAATATTTGGTATATTGGCTTTTTCCTTTCTGCTCCATCCTGCCAAGTATTCCTAACACAACTGAGAGGACATGATGAACATAGCTGCAGGATACACAAGTTGCTCCTCATGTGACTAGTTTCCATCTCATATTCAGACAACTGGTAGGACGTGTACCTGCTGATTGCCTCTTTTCTTTCCACACCTCTCTGATCACATCTCCAGTCTTCCAAAATGAAGATGAGAGTAGGTCCCATGGAGCAGCTACCCAGTAAGATCTAGAGGAAATTTCTTGTCAATGGGCTGGAAGAAGAGGAAATTAAATTTCAGAGTTAGTGGCAAAAATACCTCTCTTTTGTTTCTTCTGTTGTGGGTGGCAAGGCAAATGCCAAAGTGAAAGAAAAATAGAACTACTACGCCTCAGCTGAAGTGTATTCAATTATGCCATTTGTTTTCTGTCTCATCTGTTCAACTAGGAAATTATATGGAGGAGAATCTTTCCTACAGGTTGACATGGGGTGTGCGTTACCCTTTTGTCTGCACACTGCATTGCTGTCAGGCCCACAGTGGCTGCCTGCAGCTTCTCTTTGCAGTTAGCTCGGGATATGAGGGAAACAGGGAAAGCTGGACTTCAGTAGCTGGCTACACCAGCTTGAGTCTGGAATGGCTCCTCTGACATCAGAAGAAGACTTTGTCTTTAATGGAGTGGAGAGCAGAATTTAGTGTGATGCCTCACCACCTGTCCCTCCCACTGTATAGACCCACTAAAGACACTTCTCTGTGGCTCATGCATGTCTGTATGGGGGGAGGATTAAAGGGAAGGATGGATGAATGTATTTTCAAACAGCTGCGAAAAACAAAAAAACCAACTTTCTTCATAGCCTTGGTTTTACTTTCTACAAGGCAGTGCTCAGGGCTTGTAGTAGAAAATATCCCATGCCCTGGCAGGCTAAGAGTGCTGTTTAGGCTTATTTAACAAAATGAGCCAATTCCTGTGCTAGAACTTGGTGGCATTTAGCAGAGAAGGGAGACATGCCAACTAGGCACTAATAGATTTCATTAGCGATTTATCATAAAAATATTTATGAATTCAAATAGGCATCAGAAACTAATGATTTCATTCTTTTAATGAGTTAAAATGACTAGTGAATATGGTCCTTTACGTATCTAAACAATGCAAAGTAACCATAATTTAGTAAGCAAAAGGACAAATATGCTGACATCCTGGATCTGACTCTGCTCCCATTAATGTTAATCAAAAGGTTCCCAATACTCTTCAGTAAGAAAAAGTGTTTTCTGTCATGGAGAAAATAATAATATTTTTCTATAGCTTTGACTCAGTCTTTTGTGACAGATAAAAGACAAAGAAAGGGATATTTGTTCAGGGAATGTTGACAAAGAGCTGAGCTGAGACTGTCAGAAATGTCTAAGAGGTTTAGACTCTAGACAATGTTAAAGCAATATTACGGACACCAAGAGTGAGACATACACAAAATAAATAAAATGCTCAGAGTAACAATTAAGAGATTACCTGTAAAACAATAATGTCCATTTGTTGGGAAAGCAAATACTGGCATTTACATGGGTCTTTCTATAGTTGTGTTAATTTTAGTTGTTGATGTCTAGCCAATGATTTTTTTAAGAGATGGTGTAATAATAGCAGAATCAGCTGTTAATATTTTGATACCATAGGATATCTCATGAGACAGAATCAGGAAGAATTGATTTTCTCCTTCCCAACATTTTAACAATTAACAAAATAAGTATCATCCTATTTCTGTTTTGCTATTGAAGTATTTTATATATATATATATATTTATATTATATATACTGAAGTAATTGTGTGGGAAGGGGCTTGGCCTAGAGAATTAAGATTCTCTCTCTATTTGTGAAGTTGCAAAAATATCTTTCCTTTCACCTTTCTTCCATTTGTCTTTTTATGCTTTACACCTGCTGTTTATAGGGAAGTAAGACCAGTAGAGAATCCCTGTTGTGATTCAACATCTTATGGCTGGTCTGTTGTCAATGTATCCTGTGGAAGATCACAGTGTTCTCATGAACAGCTAATCTTGGTGCTAACCACTATGTTTCCACAGGGCCAGCAGGAGCAGACCAGCATAATTCAGTTTTATATCAATTGATTCAGAGTTTGGACTGGTCCCAGAGCAAAACCTAAACTGCTCGTGTTGTTAATTCAGAATACTCAAGGAGCACACCGTGATGTGGTTAGAGGTAGGAATGGGCAGGTGTTGAAGCAGTTATGTATAGATTTTCTTTTTGCTACAAGGTAGAGTTTTTATTCAGACATAACCATCTTTGGTTGACACATATTTTCAGTTCCATTTAGACTTCAGTAGCAGATCCTTTCTAGATTGGTGGAATCCCAGTCAAGTTCAGTACAGTTCCCACATGCCCTTGTCCACAGCAGGATCCAACTTAGAAATTTTCAGGACCCTGACCTTGGAAGCTGTATCTTCCTTCTGTGAAGACAGTCTTCTAGGCATGCAGTCTTCAGGCTAGCTAGTCCTGCTTCCCCAGTTGTCTTCCTTAGTTACTGGGGCACTCTTCCTCTTCTTGATTTTCATGGAAAATGGTCTTGGCCATTTTTACTGCTTCCATAGCAAAATCTATGCGGCATGCTCTTACAGTGTGGGGTCTTGGCCCCAAGATTTTCTTATGCAAAGGTGAATCAAAGATTAAGGGAAGCTGAAAGAAAAGAATGAAGATTTGGCTTTAAATAGGAGCTAACCTGGTTTAGGAAAGTGAGCAAAAACGGGGCTGCAAGGAGGATACAAATGTGGATTGGGTGGAAGCCTTGCAGTCAAGCTCAGAAAGTTCATGCTGTACTGAATGATGGCATGAGAGAAAACACAGAGGTGGCAGTATGCCCTCTGCTTTTGTGATACAAATACTATGTACTTGGATTACAGCTTGTGTGAGACACTTCTGTCTCTTGTACAACAGAAACTCCTGAGTTTTCAGTGTTTCAGGCCCATTCTATCTCCAGAACTGGCTGATCTCCTGCTGTGCACCATGACTAAGCACCTCTTTGCTTGTCCTGGTGACCTCTCCACCATTTTCTCTGTTTTCCAGCATTCTGATGCTGGTATGAAGGGAAAAGCCACTGTGAATATTGTTGCAGTGTTACCACAAGATTTTGGGTCCCATGGAGTCGGTCTTTGCCTCTTTACCTACCCTACACCAACATGCCAGTTAATGTTTATTATTGTCTTGTATATTATATGATATATATATATGTCTCATATATATTATAATATATAAAAAATATACTATACTATATTATGTGTCTCTTATTACTATGTCTCTTATTGTCACTCTGCTTGGTTTTCAGAAGACCTGACTCACATTGCCCTATTAAAAAAATTTCCAATTTTCTTTGAAGTAGACGTACTATTTTCTCTTGTCTTCGTGTGTTTTGAATTTTTGGTTTTTCCTCTGCTCTTTTTTTTTTAATTACTGTATTTTATTCCAATGATTTGTTTAGTTGACATTTTAATAGTCAGCAAATTGTTCTCAGTGAGTTTTAATGCTAGATTTATTCTAATATGTGTGGTGGGAACAATTAAATATTTAAAATTGCAAACATCCATCATTTTCTGCATATTTCACATGAGGTAGTGTCTGAGATTGTCCTTGGAACAAAAAAAGGATTTTCTCCATCAAGGACACTAATCCAGAACTTTGAAGGAACAGGAAATTTCAAAAAAAACCTCAGGAAAATCAAGGGCAAGATGCACTGAATTTCTCAGTTCCTCTCTAAGGCAAATCAGTCTCGTGAAAGCCAGATGCTTACTTCACATCCATTGATCACTGTGGATTTTTAATCCACAATTGCACACTGTGTTAGAGATTTTATACAACGTTCCTTCAAAATATGGATGAAAAAAAGCCCTGACACCAAAATGAGTGTCTGCTTTTAAGGTAGCAAAAAGGGATTAGGTTGTTTTACACATACTGCAACTGAAGTTTTTGAAGGACAGTTTTTGAAGGCATTCCAGTCACAGAGGTTGTGTCTCATTTCTCTGGAATCAACAACATATTAAAACCTTTGCTATGGCATTTAGCATGCTGAAGGCATGATAATAACTCATAATATTATCCCGTCTGTCTGTTAAGTTTTGAATTGAGGAGACAGACTTAATTTTCTTATATACAACAAGGATAGAAAGTTTGGATGGTTTCTTTTTGCCTCCACAAGATCAATATCTTTTTTGTTTCATACCAAATATGAAAAACTAATTTCACAGAATTAACTCGAAAATCCTTTTCTGAATAAATCATACTGAAACATCTGATTGACTCATAGAGGCTTTGCTGCTGCAAGAAACCTTCAAGCCTAAATTGCTCTGACTATATCTGCATTTTCTTTGATTATTAATACAATGTACAGGTTTTACATTGGTTTGTGCTTACATAAAGTAGCTGTGAAAATTAAATTTGCTCTGAATGCATCTAATGTTGTGTGAACTACAAGTTTTCTTCTACTGACAGCTTTATTTTCACTGTCATTGAACGCAGGAAGGGGGGAACAATTTTTTTCTTATGGCTAAAGCAGGTGGTTTGACTTACCATCATCTGTATTAGGCTTTTTGCAAACCTTTTTTTAACTTTTCTTGAATTCCAAATGCTTATTTCTAGCCTGCTGCACTACAGGTACAAGAACAAAGTAAATTTATGGTTCAATCCAAATAAGCAAAGAAAAGTAAAAGGTGTTTAAATGCACAGTTCCATATAATTTCATAAGCAAATCAATTTACCATGCAAAGAGGTATATCCCCAGATCTGCACTCTGAAATTGTGTTAAGCAACCTTTAAGAATACCTGCTGAGAAGCAGCCAATGCATCGTACTACCTGACATTTGAAATCTCACACATTTCTCAGTATCTTTCTGTCTGTTGTATCTCAAGGCATTCCACTGCTCTCTCTATAAACCACACTCAAATCATATGCAACATCCAAGTTGAACATGGCACCACAGGAGTACAGGCTATTAAAACCCTGTCAAGGGAATGTGAGGTATGAAGGTGACAGTTAATATAGATTAACATCAGTTTTTTTCATTCCCTCATGAATTAACAGCTATTAGCTGCAGTATCAGCTTCTAATTATCACGACTATTATAGGCTCCAAGGGCTGGAATCTGGTGCACAGAGAGGCATGGCTTATGAACTGCTTATAGGCTATGGTAGAAAAATGGTTGCTGGGTCCACAGAAGTTGTCAGAGGGATTCAGGTGCCCTCTGTGGCATGGGCCAGGCTGCACAAGGGGTGTTGGGAATATTGGGAAGGCCCAGGGGGATTCTATTTTTCTTCCACCTTGAGCAACGTGCAGGCCGGGCAACATGTGAGCTCCCATCCCAGAGCTCCAAGCTCCACGGGCTCCTTCCTCCTGCCCTCCAAGAGCTTTTGTAAGCAGAGTGCCACTAGGGTTGCTCTGCCTGCTTATTGTCCTATATGAGGGCAGAGGCTGAGCCTGGATATCTCTGGTTTTCACACCAATTCCTGCTACCAAGTTCATGTAATCAACTGGACCCATAGGTCTTGTCTATGGGTCCAGTTTCTGTAGAATCCCTTCCTGGAGCAGCCTCTGCCAATCACCCTGGAGAGAATAAAAGGGAACTTAATAAACAGACCACTGTTTTGAGTCTCAGTGATTGAGGGGGGGTAAATAAAATAGACTAGAAGAATTATCATGAAGGCTTGCATGTGAAGACTTTCATTAAAGCTGCACCACTTTCCCTTTTTGGAGCTATACAATGCTGCAGCTTGATACTGAGTCAAACTGAACCAGCCATTCCCAGCTTAAAATCTGAAATGTTGAAAAGGCTCCACCTTGTAAAAAATCATCCAAAAAGCACAGGGATGCCAATTGAGGTAAGAAGAAGGAGAAGTCTCTAGCAACTAGCCAGGAGGTGAAATAACCTGCTGGAGGCAGCAGCACCTGCCCCTTCCCACTTGTCTGAAGACAGAAAAATCTGAATCCAGCCTGTAGCCTTTCTTCATGGCTGTGTGTTCTTTTGAAATACTAGCAGTAACAATAAAATGCAATTTTCAGCCTGGGAAACAGACACCAGTAACTGTCCTTCTTTGCGAGCTATTGCATAAATATGCTTATAGAGAGAAATAGGTCAGAGGAGATGCAGCCCATAAAACTTCGGAAGCTATATTACAGAAATCATTGTGCTACGAACTACCTAGACTTCAGAAAATGATAATGAACTTGCAAAAACCCTCATTTAACTGAAATATTGTCCCAATAAAGAGCTGCTTATATCAGACATGCTTTCAAGAGTACTGAAAAATACTGAAAGCAAGAAGCTGCATGAAGAAGAGTTTGAAGTAAATGTGATCTAAATGCTACCTATTACTGACACAAAATTTGACAAGTTTGCACAAGATATGTAAAATGACCCAACTTCACTGCAGTTTGAGAGATGTATCTTAGCCTGAAACTAACAAGATATAGCCCAAGCACCACTAACTGTACAAGAGGCATTGGGATTATGGAGATGAAATAGCTCCCTGGGATGGGATTTTTTTATTAGGAAAAAGATTGTCACAACAGGGTATCATAAAAGGTCAGTAATGTGGCACAAAATCCACATGAGATGTTGAATACAAGCAGAGCTCACAGCATCCAGTGTTGGTCACAGAAATCTATCCATGCTCAAAGAGTGCTGGTGGAGATAAGGTACTCAAGTGTGAAATCTATACTGCATTCAGGGAAAACATGTCAGAGGGCCAGTGACACCATGTGTAATTCCTGATTACCCTGAGGCCATGAATGGCACAGTCTGAATGAGAAACTGTATCTTGAATACTTGAACCCACAGTAAGGGAGTCTAACATCACACCTTACCTCATTTTTTTCTGACCTAAGCAGTTTCAGAAGTGAAAAGAAAAAGGAAAAAAATCTTTACCTTCACCTCCTGAGCTAAACAAAGCGAAAGTAAGTGAGGCCAAAACAAGTCTAGCTTTTTTATTTTAATTCAGTTGTTCCTTTCAATGCCAGTGGAAACACTAGAACCACAGAAAATAGCAGTGGGGAAATGACATTCTGAAAGTATCTTCTAGATGCTCAGAGAACTAAAGACAAAATAGCATCAGTGATTTTCAAGAAACAAAAATATGACTTTGTTACAAGTTTTAGTTTT
This sequence comes from Florisuga fusca, assembly GCA_038090715.1. NCBI lineage: Eukaryota > Metazoa > Chordata > Aves > Apodiformes > Trochilidae > Florisuga > Florisuga fusca. The sequence continues at coordinate 20,358,593 of JAAWXA010000003.1, read as the reverse complement.
GTAGATATACAGCTCTGACAGAAAAAAAAATCTGATTCTTCTCTTGTATTATTCTTCTTATAAACCTTCTTGTACAGACATTTCTGCATTTCTATTAAGGTTATTGCTTTTTCTGCTTTTGTCATATGGAAATATTTGCTCTGATGTAAGGCATCATTTGCATCATTGTACCTATGCCCATCCTAGAGAAGCTGAACTATTTCCATTATGCTGGCACATACACTGCCAGCACCTAACCAGCAGATATTCATGTTCTTTTAAATTCATTTTTGAGAACATGAAAAGCTATTTTTATCCTTCTTTTTAGTTATATTAGGCAGTTTAGGGTGGGCAAACTCAAAGAGAATCGCTAATCACCTTGTGTGAGGCACCACTGCATTTGTGAATCCAGTTTTGCAGCAAGAACAGTGGTAAGACAATCCTTAATCAGGTTAATGAGATGCTAGAGACAGAAAACTATTTCTAAAAACAACAAAGTCCACACTCGCCTTCACAGATAGTGATGTAAATGTCAGAAGTTTCAAGGAAGCAGTCATGATGATGGATGACACACTGCTCAAGGAACTGGAACTGTTTGCAGTGCGATCTAAATAATAATTTTCCAACGTTGATATGTATTGCATCAGTAAAAGTTAAGAAGAGATGTAGACAGATGTGACAAGGATCTGGAGTGCAGAACAGCCTCACTATGAAGCCTTCATTTTGTTGTTTTATGGTAAGCTTTTGGGATGCTATGTATTTTGCATCCTGTTTTGATACTGAAGCTCAGAATGCCTCCTCTGCTTCCCCCTACAACTACAAAGCAGGAAGATACAAACCACAAAGGTTTCAACAAGTAATTCTTTGCCATTCCCACAAATATCAGCTTTAATTTAGGAACCTATATTGTTGAAAATTACTTTTTTATTTTCACTGCAAGTACTCTTGTGTTGCAAAGTACTAGCCACAGGGCAAACTGTATTTGGATAAACATGGCATGAAGTAGAGACCAACAAGACAGGTCATTCAGTGTCACCCCGTATGTTTATTTTAAAGTAATATTTGGCAGTATACAGACAGTTTCATTATTTTGGCAAGTGTGTTATAAAAATATCCCCTTAATTTCAGATAAATTTTGTTGGCCATCTTTTCTGTCTTCCTTGCCTTTTGAAAATATACGTGATCTGAACAATTTAAAAGTGCTATAGAGCTTTGTTACAGTTATTTTGACATCTTTTCATAAATACTCAAAACAGACTCCTTAAGTACTGGGCTCCCAGGAACCCTTTGGATATGTTGGCATCATTGTAACTTTACTGGGTTTCGTTACAGAATAAATGTGAAGTTTGTGCTACTGCTATGATAAATATTTGAAACAAGCATAGAGATGTGAGGAATGGATAGATTTCAGAAATCCCAATAGACTCAGAAGTCAGATGACTTTATCAATACAAATTCACTAGATCTAATTGATATTATATTCTGTTAAATGAAATAATCTTCCCTATGCCCTTGTTTTCCACAAGTCTGTCTACCTATCAATGGGCAACAGTAGAAATTTCAGAAAGGGGTAGCAGCAAGCCTAGAACAGATCTTTATGAAAGCCACACCTTCATAATACACTCTGTATGGCCAGTATGTGCCCTAAGGCAGAAAGCTTTATACTGGTTGCTATTTAATTTAAAGAGATCTCTAAAGAGAGTTCAGTAGATTTGGGTCTATTTTCCCATTTGTCCACACCCTGCCATTTTGCTTTCCTGTTGGATAGGGTAAACGTTTCATCTTTTTACTAAATTTTCCATGATAATGTCCATGACCATTATTTACACAGTTATGTCTAGTGCATAACCCAGAAGCATGTCTAGGTGATTCAAGTGACCCCCTTCAGTTCTCATAACCTGGCATTTGAGAACAACAAAATCTCATTTGTCACCACACCCCTTCATCTCCCCCTTTCCCAAAGTCTTTCTACAATTCTTTAAACTTCTCTCTGGTCTTGACTAATTCTAATTATTTTGTATCCTCTTCAAATATCATCACCTCATAATCCTGATGGTTGGACAAGAATCAGCTTCTGTGTTCTTCCTAATCATCCACTCCTGCCAAGCTTGAAATGCTCATCATAAGAGACCCTCTGTATAACAAGTGCTGCTGTTCTTACAGTCACCCATTCTTACCATTATCCTCAGTTATCAATTCTTTCACCCTGAGAGTGATTTTCAGAGTATAAGCACACAAAAGGCTGCTCGGTAAACCAAATGGTGAAGTTGTGATTCAGCAGCAAATGCTTGTGTGCACAAGTGCATAGAAAACACCAGGCCACCTCACCAAAACTCACTGTGAGCTCAGCTTTTATTCAGGAAATCCATTTTTCTGCATTTGAACTACAAAGTGAAACCAAGAGGATGCAAAGAAGTGCTCCCAGAAATTTGAAAACAGGCAGAATATGCTCACTGTGAGAAACGTCAGCCACACATCTCCGGTTTAGGTAATATTGTGGTTACATCACCAGGCAGACTGACTGATGAAGAAAGATGATTTTTTCAGAGTTGTTTAGGCTATGTCTGGAAAAAAATTCATAGTCAAGAAATATTTTTATGATTCAATTCTGAGTGGAGGGACTACACTTGAACTATGTGGCAGCAGTACTACCTTGCCTCTACGGTTCTGCCTGTGCTGTCCACAGATGATCTGAAGAAATGCCAGGTGATTACTAGATTCTTCTAGTTAAGAGAAGCATTGTTGTCCTTATTTTGAGCTTTAGTTCAATGTTCTCCTCAATCTTAAGAAACTAATATCATATACTATTATAGATATTATACTATATTATTATATTATACTATAATATAACTTTGCATTATAATGATACTTATATCAGAAATCCTAACCACTCACCTGTTTATTAGTGACTCTGTTTATTATAAACTCCACCTGTTTATTAGTGACTATGCAAATTATTAACATTTCATCAAGAGTTTTCATCCAGTCACTATTTGATTTACCTGCTAAACCTCGAGCAATTCTTTACTTAGAAATGTATTTGTTCTATGGAAGTTACAGACCTGAATTATTCACAGGTTTTACTGTGAGGTGATGGGAATACAATAGTCCACACACTTGGCTCCCAGGAAAGGCTGAAAATACTTGATGATAACAATAATCATGGCTCACGTTAATCGCGATTGATATCCGTAAGAGCAATGTGGTAAAGGAAGGTAAAGAAATACCCTGGATACATCTAAGCTTGGGGGGGTTATATGCCTAAACTAAGAATGTGATTTTTGATGATTCATTAAAAAAATGTCTTTGTGACTTGAAAACTGGATAAATTTTTCCAGTGTTAGGCACATAATAGCAATTAATACTTTTATTAAAGTTGATACATTTATTTTCTTAAGTTATTTGTGTGATACAACCTTTTAATGCAGCCATGGTAAATGAAAAAAAGTTAAATGAATTGTAGCCTAATCTTGCAAGCCAAATATATCACCTGCAACTGTCACATTTCAATAAATTTTACACTTTAATTTTTTCTAAGCTGCACTCCCTATTTATGACAGTAATCCTTCACCTAAATTAACAACGTTTTCTGACCTCCTGTGGAATGTATATTTGTGTTCTCCTAGACTTTTCTGTCAGCTAGACTCTCACTTCCCATACGTGCCATGTTGTATTTGTGTAGAAGCTTTCCATAGCAACTAATGAGCTCCTGAGGGTACGAAATGCAATGAAGCTCAACTTTGATTTGCAAAAACGAATCAGTCATTTCCCCTTTTTGATAGTGACTTTGAAAAGATTTACACTTCAGCTGTGCTGTCATTTGGTTCCAGTACAATAGCAGTAGAAAATTTAACCCTGTCCTTCACATCCTGGGAGAAGTCCCTTTCTCTTGAGTTCCCATGTGTTTCTCATGGTACACCAACCTCCACGATGAATGTCTTCTTTTCACTCTGCAGATGAGATAAATTTTGGAATTCTGGAGTGGCACAATATTAGCTGAGCTGTGGTAAGTAGGTATTTTTATGGCAATACTAGAGCTATTTCTTCTTTGCTAATGGTCACTACATAATTTTTGCTTTCATGGTGCTCAGCTTGGATTGATACTGTCAGGTACTTCTCAGCTTGGTCCTCTGAATTCCAAACTTGTCAACACACAATTCTCATCAGCATGAAACAGGAAAGACACAGGATGTTTTCCAAGTTAGGTCCCTTTCTGGTATCTACTAACAGAACCCCAAGCCACACTTTTTTTTTTCTTTCTTTAAATTCTTTGTGGTTGGGTCTCAGGATCAATGTTACTACTTTCTCTCTTAATAGAAGAAAAAAAAAAAAAAAAAAAATAAGAACATTTTAAAATATTTTGGAATTGAAGTTCCTAAATTTCACTGCTGACCATATTATTTGATGCCCTGTTAAGTGTGATTGCTTCTGTTGCAAACCCTTCAGATATGTCTCTGTGAAACAGGCATATGTCACACTTTCATGCTGATTTAACTATTTTGTAGCTGGACGAACTTTTTGAAGAGCGCAGAGCTCTGAGAGAAGTCGAGGTAGAGCAGTGGTTGATCTCGGTCAGTCCTGGTGCTCTGAACCAGACCAGCCTCCTCTGCTCCTAGCTCAGGAATGAGCTGAGCATGTGCCCCAAGCACCACCTTTTATTGGCCCCCTAATGCTGCTTACTTGCAGCTGGGGCCAGCCCTGACTGGGCACAGGTGGGCTGAGCACAAGCTCGTGCTCACTGCCTGGCAATTGGTGGATTGCTGGCACCTGTTTCCTACATTTAACTATTTTGATGAGCCTGTTTTTTATCTTCCTCTCTTAGACAGAATCCAGAACTATCCACTTTCTCTATTTCTCCACCTTTAGTTTATCCTCAGCATTTCCTAGAGACACAAAACTGAGCATCCTAAAAGACAAACTCAGACAGTGTAAATGCAAAGTGTCATCCCCCAACCATCTTCTCTCTGTGGTTATCTTGCTAACCAGTGAGCAGGATCCATTTTGTATTCCATTTAGAGGTTGAGCAATGTTTTTGCTTCAAGTTCCCAGAAGAACTGTCCCACTTCCCAGAAGCACTGGGATAAAATAACTTGCACAGGGTGGTTAAATCTGTCTTTCATCCTCAATTTTCCTATTGGGTGTGCACTCTTGGTGTCTAGTAATAGAGCTGTGCTTGGTGGAAGTACAAGTACTCTATCTCCATGTTAAGTAGGAACACAATATCTTTCATAGTTCTACATTTCTGTCCGTTAAGTTGAAATTGGTCAACGTGTTCTAAAATTATGAGTCAGGCTGAGACACACAAAAGAACACAGGCAACATAGCCAGATGAGTCTAGTTTCCTTAGAAAAATAGGATAAAAATCCTTTTAGATACCCACTCTTTTTTCTGTTGTACAGACTCAATTTCTTTCTCTTATTCCCCCTTGTGATATATTAGAACAGACAGCTTCTTAGTGCAGATCTTTGTACATTTGGTTGTATGTGCACCAGAAAACCACGGTGAATTCTTCACCACTTTTAATGACAAACTTGTTCATATGCTATAGAGAAAAAGGCTACACTAAGCTAGACAGGCAGTTCTTTCATTTCTCAAAGTTATTTTTATAAGGTAAACATTGTTTTCAAATTACTATCCATCTCCTTTCTCTCTAAATCCTAAATAATCTTCTCTCTAAACTGTATATAACTGTTCTACTCGTGGCCTTTTCAAAGTTTAAAATGTATTCTGTTATGTATGCAATTTATTCTAGCAGGTTGGTGTTTACCAACATTATCCATCATGGCTCTGCTTCCCAGCATATCACTCAGTCAAAATCCCCCAGGAATTTATTTTTGCTGAATGCTTGTATTTTCCACTTGTGAAACAACCATGCTTGAAAACAATAAAAAAAGATTTTCCAGTTACCTGAAAATAGCTGCATAAATAATTATATTTGATACCATTAAAATTATAGGGAGACAATATTCTTTCTATATTTACATGAATTTGTATACTGCTCCAAATATCTTTTATCATTTTTCCTCAGTTCAGTTTCCAGTTACCTGTACAACATTACAGGGCATCTTGGCTCCCCAGGACCCAGAGAAAAGGGTGAGTGGGTGGCTGGGTAACCATGCTGTTTGGTTACCAGTGTTAGGCTAAGCCCACAGAATAATGAATGAGAAGTACTGGGATGTTTCAGGGTGTAAAATCTGCATGTGAAGGTGTTCTGTCAGAATAGAGTAGCAGCTGAGTCTGGTCTGTTGGAAGGCTGAACTTGGCCTTGTTGTCCCCTCCTCCAAACCGGAAAAACATGTACTGGAACCAACTGAGTGTTCCGGAATCCTGGCAGCAAAACCAAGGAGTGGGTGCTGGAGTTTGGGACAGTTTTATCAGGACTTTGAAACCTTTCCTGTATTTTCTACAAAGCCTCCTAAATATGGGCATTGACCTTGCCAGTTTTGTTGGCATTGGCAATGTTTGGCTGTTACGCCTGTTGAAACATTCCAAGGGGTAACACTAAAACAAGCACAATCTGTGACATTTCCTGATATTAAGACCAGAGCTTTCTAATCTTTTTAGTACTAACACTGTGATTGCCTTTGACTGATTTTATTTTTCTCTTTTGCAAAGAGCACCATTTGGCTATTTCCTTGACAGAAAGCTTATGATCATATGAGAAAAGGCAGTGCTAATGAATTGCACATAACAAATCTAAGAGTACTGAAACCATTAGCACCAGAAATTCTTTGTGATTCGAGGAACATCCACAAAATTACTGTTAGCTTCTTTTTACTGAAGGCCAAGTCAGAAAATGTCAGATTTTTCATTCCAAACATATGACGAAGCCTTTTAAGGTTTATCCTTGTATGAATATTTGCACTTACTGCCCCTGAGAACAGCTAAGGCAGACTTTCTTGTTTTACAGCTTTAAAGTAGAGTTAGGAATTAAGACGTGCCACATTTGCCAAAAACCAATTGCACTCTTCCATAAATATATGAAGTCAGACACTTGCTTAGCCAGATCTATAGTTTGTGTGACATCATGCTATGTATATTACTGTCCTCCTGATAACCCATCCACAAGTGTATGGTTTGCTTCAGATAAGAATCAAGATGATAAATATTTATCTGACATTCCTTCATGCTTAGGCTGAAAATCATTTAAGCAAAGAAAAGTTAAGTTCAGTGCATATGATACCACTTTTCATCTGTTCAGCCCCTATGCTCATCAGGGCAAGGGCTAGAGATGAAGCAACATTTGGCCGCTCCGGTCTCTGACTGATATTACTGTAGCAAAAATAGACACATATATATCAATTCTGTCAAATATAGACCTTTAGATGGTGACCTCAGATATTGGCCACAGACAGCAGCAATATCTGGTCATAGAATACAAAGATGGTAAGAAAAAAATGAAGAAAGAACATGAGAAATCAAGTGGAAAATCACAGAGATCATAGGGAGGGGATGGTGGTGATAAAACCAATAAATGTTTCATGCACACCAGGAGCAAGAGGTCAGTAAGGGATATAGAAATATTATTTTAGAAGAAAAGAGTAATTTATTGATAAAAAAGGATACTCTAGACAGTGCAATATCAACAGAAATGCGTCCTTTGCCACCACATCTAGACAGAAGGGTGGGGAAATTACAGAAACAGAAAACCATATTCTTTTAAGGCAGAAGAGGGAGAATAACAATTCAAATATCTTCATTGATGATTTAGATGAGGGGATTGAGTCCATCATCAGCAAATTTGCAGATGACACTAAGCTGGAGGGGAGTGTGGATCAGCTGGAAGGCAGGAGGGCTCTGCAGAGGGACCTGGACAGACTGGAGAGTTGGGCTGATTCCAGTGGGATGAGGTTCAACACGGCCAAGTGCCGGGTCCTGCACTTTGGCCACAACAACCCCATGGGGAGCTCCAGGCTGGGCACAGAGTGGCTGAGAGCAGCCAGGCAGAGAGGGACCTGGGAGTCTGGATTGACAGGAAGCTGAACAAGAGCCAGCAGTGTGCCCAGGTGGCCAAAAAGGCCAATGGCATCCTGATCAGGAACAGCGTGGCCAGCAGGTCCAGGGAGGTGATTCTGCCCCCATACTCAGCGCTGGTGAGGCCACACCTCGAGTACTGTGTCCAGTTCTGGGCCCCTCAGTTCAGGAAGGAGATTGAGGTGCTGGAGCAGGTCCAGAGAAGAGCAAGGAGGCTGTGAAGGGACTCAGCACAAGTCCTGTGATGAAGGGCTGAGGGAGTGGGGGGTGTTCAGCCTGGAGAAGAGGAGGCTCAGGGGAGACCTCATCACTCTCTACAACTCCCTGAAAGGAGGGTGTAGCCAGGGGGGGGTTGGTCTCTTTTTTCAGGCAACTACCAGCAAGACAAGAGGGCATGGTCTCAAGTTGTGCCAGAGGAGGTTTAGGTTGGATATTAGAAAGAATTTCTTCACCGAGGGGGTGATCAGACATTGGAATGGGCTGCCCCGGGAAGTGGTGGATTCTCCGTCCCTGGAGATATTTAAAAAGAGACTGGATGTGGCACTCATTGCCGTGGTCTGGTAACCACAGTGGTCGTGGGTCAAGGGTTGGACTTGATGATCTCTGTGAGGTCCCTTCCAACCCGGCTAATTCTATGATTCTATGATTCTATGAAATACTGCGTAAGTAGTAAGTATGATGGGAAATTAGGCAACATGAGCTGGCTGTGAAGGCATTCTTCTTTAGTATGGTAAACCATGAATCTGGAGTCTGAAGATCAAGTGCATGAAAAGAAAAAGCAGCACCTTTCAGTCTCATTAGTCAATGTATTCAGTAGTCTAAAATGTGAGCAAGCCTTTCCATGCTAACATGCTGATGAGTTGGACCAAGGGAGGTCCAGCAACTTTCATCCTACATTCTCAACAGATTGCTAAATTAAAAATCTGATGTTGCTGGTCAAATTGGGCACTCTGACTGGCTGAGAGATCCTGAATGCTTCTTTCCATGTTTTATGTCATCTTTAATGCCATAATCTGTGTGTGTGTGTGTGTTTTGTTCTTATGTGGGTGGGAGTATTTCAGCATTACCATAAGGAACTGTAAAGTTCCTGTTTAAGAACAAGGAAGATGGTCAGTAGTAACCTGGTAGCCTAAACCATCAAAGGAAAACAGCCTCCTTGCTTCACACTTCCAGCACTCACAAAGTATGTACTAAATGATCCACATTCATCCCAGCTTGTGCTTGTGCACAGTGGCTTGTCTTCAGTATTCTCAGAGCCAAAAAAAACCATACAATGGCCCACTGTTTCCAGCAGAGATGTGCAAGTGGTGCATTCCTGGGAAGCAGTTCTTACCTCCATCTCGCAGATCCTGCAGCCATACAAGATCAATCTGAAATACTCTTTCTTTGTATGGAACCTCTACTGGAGACCTAAAAGATCTTTCGTAGCAGTGGTTCTGCAAAGAAGTGATACATTCCAACTTCTGAACTCAACAGGAACCCAAATTCCCTAACAGTTTGCTATTCATAGTCAGATGTCACCAAAGATGCCCACACTCTACACCTTTTGGCATTTCTGGGACTTTTTATCAGGAAGGTGGTCCTCTAATGTTACATCTGCTTCTTCTGCACCTGTCTGTGCATCCTTTGGTAACTATAACTGTTTGAAAATTCAGGATGTCTCTCCTGCACTGACAGAAAATCCTGGGGCAGCAACTACTCCTTTGTGTTGCATGAGAAGGTGCCCGTGCTCAGTGATAAGTTGCCCTTGGTTTTAAGTGTAGGGAACTCAGAGTACAGAGAAAAGAGAGGGTAATCAAAGCACTCCCAGGGAAAGGCAGCCATGTCAAGTCAAAGCAAGGGGGATACCACTTCAGGGTGCAGTACACACACCTCAGAGATGGGAAAATGCAGTCAAATAGCTACAAACTATAGGAACATTTAAGTTACGTAAATGTAGAACATCAAGCACTCATCTAATATAGTGTGTATTGCTAATGAAAAGGAAATATACTGTCAATTGTGAACCACACCAGTCAAATCCCACTTTTGCTTTGCTTATTAAAAAGGGAGAAGTTACTTATGACCTTGTTATCTGACTAAAAGTTTAACAGTATAACTCACCCTTGCAAAAAGAAAAGTTGTTTTCTCCTCTCCTGCCTAACACGAGGGAATCAGAGAACTGTGAGCTAGAGCATGAGATCAAAATTGGCCAAGTGGAATAAAAATAAAGCCTAAAAAAATTACAACCTGCTTCAAAAGTTTCCCTGAAAACATCTTACAGAAATCTTAAAAAAAAAAAAAAAAAAAAAAAAAAAAAAAGGAGACAAATTAAAAATACTGCAATTTTAAAGTAATTTTGCTCATGACAAAACAGGAGCTCAGAAAAAGATGTTTTTCACAAATTTCACTCACTATCTCCTCTCCATTGACTGCATAAATACGGTCTTTTAGATTTAAAATGGACAGACGTGTAATACAGCCCCATCACCAAATAATCTCACAGAGGCCACCAGGACCCTGAGAAGTCAAAGGCTAGCACAGGCTCAGGCTGTAGCCCTGAGCCATCTTCAAGTTCAGGCAGGACACAGGAGTGTAACCATGGCAGCACAGCACCCAGGAAGAGACCAGAGTCATCTTTGCAGCTGATGCTGATGCTCATTTTACACTGTCACTGGTCCCAGTCCCATGGATGTTATACATACCAAAGAGCTGGGTAAAATAATAAGAATTTCACCTCTAAAAATGGTGTGATGAGGAAATTTCAGGTCAGTTCAGATTTTGCTGCACTAGCCACCCTACACCTTCTTTGAGGGGGACTGAATGTGTTAGCTTAAATCCTCTGCTGGGTTAAATGACTGAATCTTCATTTATATCAGGGAGAAGAAACCATTCACACCGTCTGAACAGCCGGCCTGCTGAAAGCACATCAGCCTGCTCCCAGCCACTGTTTGAACAAGCAGCTTTGTATGTAGCAGCTGCACAGAGATCCAGAAAAGAGCCTTTCCCTGCCCAGAGGAATCTGAGCTGAGCTCATCCCAGTGGGAAGGTTTTCTTTTGCAGAACTCTTGGCTGACATGAAACAGCATCGTTACCTGTTGCTTTGCAGACTGATCATGAAGAGAGCTTTATATTGCAAATAGAAGGTGTGAGCATCATTCTCTTTGAAGTCAAAGCCAGAACTCTAGATTCTGACAGCAGAAAATATCAGGAGCATCATTAGTAACTTTCCTGTTTCTTCAGCCTACAGTTGAAAGGCTGCTGTCATGGCAATTTTTAAACAACTGCTTTGAAATTATTTCAGATACCTTTTTTTGCACTTAACCTGAGTGTTTCATCTGCTTTGTTTGCAGCTCTGGGTGCATAGCTTTCCCTATATTTAAGTTCTTTATATTAATTTCCTTATATTTAATTTTTTTAACACTGATCTGGATGTGGTTTAGCAAGGTAAAAATCAAAGCGCCTCGAACCACTGAGAGAATTACATGAATGGACAGATAGACAGACAGTTAGATTTGCTTTGTAAATCAAAACTTAACTTGTGTTCTTTGCTTTACACTTCCTGTATCTCCTGCTCAAGGGAGCAACATCTTTTTCTATATGCTTTGAAGGCAATATCACAGAGCAGTCTGAGCTTTAGAACTGCATTCTATAGAAGGTGCCAGTAAGTAAAAGTTTCTGGCCATTTTGTTCCAAACAAAGTAAAAATGTTGATAATTTTAAAATAGGGTGGGACTGTTCAAGGTGTAGGATTCTTCTGTGTGCAGACATACTTTTTGGACTTGGGCCTATTTATGTGTTAATAGTGAATATGGGTAGCCAGGAAGCAATCTGATCGTGTGTGTTCTTGAAAAGGAAAAAAGCTTCTGTCTTCTTTTTTTCTCCTGGTAGAACAAGATAGAAACGTGCTTTTGAAGCCATCATAATATCATTTCAGATACAGAGGCAGGAATAGGGGGAATGAGTGATACTTCTTGTAACCATCGGTGACTTTACTTAAAATGCAGTATACATTTCAGATGGCTTCAATTACCTGGGTGCTAGCAATAATAAAGTATTTCTCTAGCACTTAATAAAAGTAATCCTTTTTTGGTTTTAATCAGAATAGGATTTCTGGAGAATGCTTCCTGTGTAGGCAAATGTATGAAATCAAACAGGTCCTCGTGAATGATTTCAGTCTGTGAGGGGGGAGAGTAACCTGCAGGAAAGCTCTGCATCTTCCACCCCTGCTTCCTCACACAGCTTGGGCTCCTTGCCTGGTTTCTCTGAAGCCTGAGAGAGCAGCCTTCACTTCAGTGATGCTGACAGGGACAGGAGAGAGGCCAAATTTGCTTAACACTGTGGTGATGCCCATTTTAGCAAAGGAAAAAGCTGAGTAGACCCCCTGATGTTCTCTGTTGCACTGGCATGGAGAGGAAATCAGGCTTCAGTCTGACTCTCTCAAGCACACACACAAAGCTGGATGAAATGGAGATAGGCAACATCTTGCTCTCATTGCAGGTTCCCCTTCCAGCATGCTCTTTGATGCCTGGCAATACCTTCTTTTTCTTCTTAGAAAGCGGTTCGCCTTCCTGCAGGAACAGCTTTCATCGTTAGAGAATGCTTGATTATTCTTACACATGTCCATCCTGTGGCTAAAAAAAAAAAAAGGTAAATAAATAAGCAATGACATAAAAAAAAATAGTAGTAGCTAGGTCATGCAGAAAGGGCTTCTGCTCAACACAGAAATGAGGGTTGTACAGCAGACCTCCGCGGCCCCAGCAGAGCTCTGCCAGAAAAATAAACTAAATAACCAGTGTTTCATAACAATAATAGTAATAAAAGTCACAGCAGGGAATTCTGCCTCCACCTGTGCAGAGCTAGACCTAAGCTCCCTGAAGCCATGGAAATGCCATCACCAATCCAGCAGCTACTGAGACTTAACTAGCAGAAGAGGGAGAGGTAAAAAAGAGCAAAGGTTGTTTCCAGTGTAAAGCAACAGGCATGTGGGTGAGGCAAAGGCAGGATGATGGTACTTCTTCCCTGGGGAACCACTCCCCTGTGTATCTGGATAGAAAAAATATCATGGCAGGAAAATTAGATGACATCTCACTAAGGATATGTCATGAACTGACTCCCACACTCCAGCCTCAGCCCAGACAGCTGCTTCCTTACAGCTGTGTGGCATCATGCAGGACTCCTGCTTTTCCTGGGCTCCAAAGGGATTGTGAATGCAAGTATCAGTGTGTTTTTTAATAAGGGGGAAAAAAGGCAATTTTTAATTTACTGTAGCATTTTGGTTTTCTGAATTCAGGGTTTCCTGTAGTTTTCAGGATAGAAGAGATGGGGGGAAGAAACCAAATGAGTAACGCAGCTTTTAATACAAGCATCTGATCCTGCAGCTATACTAAGTGGGAGGAGGAGGGTTTTTCTTTTTTAAAGCAAGCAATGGGTATAAAAAGATGACATGAGAGTGTCTTCATATGGGAAAACCTGTCATCTTTATTATTTCTGTTGGCAAAAGGCACTAACCGTCCTTTCTGAAACATAAGCCTTTCACTCTCAGGCAGAGCATTGAAGTATTTCTCTTGTGAAATGCGAGCAGAAAGCCAGAGGTGGATGCAGATTGTTGTACTGGGAGAAGTTAAAAAAAAGATCACTCATTTCCACCTCTATTGCTCATACCATAGCAACACACCTTGCACCAGGCCCTTCCTTTACAGTGCCATCAGAGGGAGGCTGTGATCTTTCAGAGCATAGAAAAAGACTTTTCTTTCCTGTTAAGTACTTAACCAAAGCTTTGAAAAGGTTGTGTTTTGTCCCTTTGAAAGTAATCCTTTTGTTTAATGTTTTCTGCACTCAGAGTCCCATGGTGTTATTTCATTATTTAGGGTATGTGAGAAAAACTGTTCATTTTTTTCAACCCATTCTTGTCGTTTTAACAAGAATGATTAAAAGTTCTCACTATGGGCTGCAAGAAACAATGGGGATCTTAAAGTGAGGGTAAATAACAACAAAAAAACACAGCAAGATACTGAGAGAGGTGTCTCAGCAATGATTGCTGAGAAATCACAGAGATGTTGAAGGGGCCAGAGAAATTACTATATTCATAGGACAGCAGTTGGGGAAGGAGTAGAAGCAGGATTCCTCCCATGCCATAATCCCACAGGATACCCAGTGTGCAGAGAACATAGGTAATGCCAGCAGCTGTCAGTGCTACCCTCAAATCTTTAACTTAGTTGGCTCGATTTGACCTAACCCCTCTATTAATTTCACCCAAAAGCAAAAATTAACTTCTGGTGTTTCAGCTCATTGGGCATTAGTGTGAAAGGGTGTCCTCTGCAAGTCCCTTCTTTTTGCCTGTAAAGTGTTTGGGCACCTTAAAAGAGGCATAGCTACAGCCAGGTCTGGAACAGCCCACCCTGCAAAGCAAAGTGCTGAGTGCCCAGTCTCTGCCATGCCAAGGGGTACTAAGGCTGCTGAACTGGGCCTGAACCTATGTTGGGCCCTTGCCAACAAAGCACCCAGCACACCCAGCCGCTCACAAGGGATAGCCACTGCCTTTGTCCCTGTCCCTGTGCAAAGTGCAATCCAGAAGATTCAGAGCAGAGACAGGGAAAATGTGTCCTTCATCCTGCTGGTGGACCTCCCTGAGAGAAACAGGCTCCAAGTTTGGATGGCCTTGGGCAGAGGGAGTAACTGGCCTGATGCTGACACTTCTGGGTGACCATTCTGACCCTGTGGGATATTTTGAAAGAAGAAGGAGGTGAGCGCTTCTCATTTTCCTGTTACATTTAGAGGGGTGGAGGAAGGTGTCGGCCATAATCATATTTTATACAAAGACTGATTGAGTGGTGAATGTGAAAACTCACAAAAAAAGCTCATGTGTTTGATAGTCATAAGGAGGTGCACATCTGATGAGTGAAGATGAAGATTAACAGAGGTTCTGTGTCAATGTCTGGAGCCAGCTGCTTTAATTCTATCTACACTTGTCAGGTATTCACCTCCTTTATTAGATTTGGTCCCTATCTGCCTCTGCTTTCATTCCCCTACCCGTGGAGAAGAGAGGATGAGGGAATGCCAGGAGACAAAGGCTGATGGTTGGTGTTAAGACAGAGCAGGGATTGGACTTGCTGTGCTAGAGGGGCAAGAAAAAAAAACAAAAACACATCACTTTTAAAATGTAAAAACTATAGCAAATCACTGAACAATTAACTTTAAAGACAACCAGCTCTTTAGACAAATGTCAGCTCACAAGCTTGGAGATGGTCAGCAAGGCAGAGCCTCTGCAATTCCAGTGCACAAAACCCCTGCTCCTACAGAAAGGTCTTGTGACAGTGGTGGAGCTCTGTAGAGCTTTGACCCTCACTCAGGAATGAGGGCTGTTCTGTGCCAGTTGTAACCCAGCAGGTTTGATGAGAGGCACAATGTCTCTGAAATGTGATGGTGAATGGAATAGGTGAACAGGAAAATCCCTGTTGGGCTGGCAGGAAGAAAGGTCAAAGATAAAGTTTAAAATAAAAATTGAAAGGAAAAATTAAAAATGGTGGATGTCCTGAAGGGTAATTCATAGGTTTTCTTTGCATAAACAAGTTTTGAGGAGGAGTTTAAAGGGAATTAATTCATTATGATCTTGCACATATCTGGGTGGGAGAAATCACTAAGCAAAACCTCCTGGGTGCAGGCTGAGCTGCAAAATATGTTTGTTCATTCAGACCCATGTTTTGAGAAACAAGGAATTTTGTGTGCCATCCTTTGTCCTACTCACTTTTTCTGCTGGTATCAGGCAGGAATTTATACTCCCTCTCCAAAAGCAAAACAACCCAACTGTCTCTTGGTGAGTTCTCAGAATCCCAGATCACATAAAAACACAGCTGTAAATGTGCTTGAAAGGGATCTCAGCAAGAAAAGAACTCATTTATTATGGCTTTTAGTTTTATTTCAGCACCTATTAGAAATTATTTGAAATTATCAAAACTCCTTGCTCTGACCACAGAGAACACTTCAGAAAAATCCCATTTTCTGTGTGCCATCATACTTTACTTTCAGGTCAGTTTGGTTTTGGTCGCATTATAAATGGACTAAGTATAGTTATTTTAATGATGATAGATAATATGCCTAACTCTCTAACACAATCTTCCTGTGCAGAGTTTTCATTTCTCTTTGTATTATCTTCTGTCACTGTCATTTCAATTACTCTTACTGACAATTACATACCCATATAAAGCAAAAAGGCTCTGGGTATTAGCATGAGACAGACAGACAAAAATGAATATGGAAAGATACTGTAATACCACAGTCTGACAAAATCTCCCTATAATTCCACGTTCTTGGTACTCTGTGTTACTTGTGGCAATCTGAATGGATCCTTGTCCTGGTTTGGGCCAGGATAAAGGTGATTTTCTGGCTTGTACTTTTGCTTTCAGCTAAGTTTCTTGTAAGTAGCTGCACTTGCTGAAATTAACAGCAAGTTTCTCAGACAGTGTCTGATTCTAGGACTGATAACACTGGATGTTTATAGTTACTGCCAGAGACTGGTGTGCAGAGCCAAGGACAATGCTCAGCTCTGAGGAACATTTTACCCTGCAGAAGGAGTAGGGAGGTCCCACCTGAACCCCTCCTTTGGGGAGGATCGACAGATAGACGCCAGAACTGACCAAACAGAGTATTCCATCCCATACACATCATACTCAGTATAAATTTGAGGGATCACGAGGGTCAAAGCCCTTTTCTTCCTGTTCTTCCTGCCCTTTCTTTGCCTGTTCCCTCTGTGCTTCGGCATCCTGGGAGGATTCCATCCGTTCCTCTGCCTGTTGTCCTGATCCGTGCCAGCCTGAATCTGTGTGTTCCTGCCTCCAGCTCCCGACTGCTCCTGACCCCAGGAGTCCAGCCTGGACTTTCCCAGGGCTGCCCTGCAGCCTCGGTGGTGACGTGAGAGTTACTGGGGAAAAGGGGGGGAGGAACATGGTATCAATTTTTCCTGTATATTTGTATATTTGTATATATTTAGTAATTTTACCTATTTATCATTACTGTTTTATTAAAGTTGTGTAGTTTAGTTTCCAACCCATAAGTCTCTTTCCCTTATTCTCTCTCCTTTCCTTATCAGGGAGGAGAGGGGGATTAACAGAAAACATCTGTTATTCGGTTTAATTGCCAGGCCAGTGTTAAACTGTGACAATCCTAGATACATCATTTCCAGAATTATATATCCTGAGATAAATTTGGAAAAAAAAAACCAAAAAAACCCACTAAGAAATATATTTATCAAGATCTTAGATTGATAGTCAAAGTTGTTTTGTTTTCTTTTTGTTTTTTTTTTTTTTAAATTAAAAACAAACACTTACAAGCAGAAGTATACAAACTGCTATACAATGCATCCTAAATTTCTTCATTTGAACAGTGGTAGTACCCAGAAGGTCTTACCACCAATCTATGTTGTACAGGCATGCAATTGTGATCCTTCTAAAATTAATAAGAAAATAGTGACAGGCTCCATTAGAGTATGGATTTTGAGTGCATTCTGTTCCCCGAGGGTTCCTGCACTGTATCTACTAAAGACATCGTTGCTTCTTCAGACTGATGTGTGACCTCCAAGCTTATGTTAACAGTTTTCAAATATGACTGTTCACACAATTCTATAGCTTCAGAAACAGGCATTTCTTCACACTGAACTGCTGAGGGATAAAATCAAAATTCACATAAAATGTAGGGATGACTTGTTAAAGTTACGGCCTTGTTAAAAAAAAAAACCTTAATGGGATTGTCAATGCACAGAAATCCCCTGGCATTGCCTTCCCAGAGCAAGCAAGCATTTTATTCCAAAATAAATCATGATATTCTGAAACAATCACTCCAGCCCATAGTTTGTTTGTTTGGTTTTTTTAATAAAACAAAATCTCCTGTCAACATTCTTGGACACAAAGAAGAATAACTTGGGATTGCTCCTGACAGTGTTAGCGACTATGTCAGAAGTGTCATTTTGGAAAAGCAATAAAGACTTCTCTTGACAAGGAGATTCAAAGGTTTCTACTCTCTATATACTTATATATCAGGTAGTTCTGAGCTGGGTCATCCTCTGATGAGCAGGGAAAGTGGACAAATATTATTTTAAACTCATTAGATCCTCTGTATTTCTTTTGGCCTCCCAAATCACAATCCTTGTTGTGTGAGGCAACAAGGTCACCATACTCAAATCTGCTCACAGTTAAAGGACCTGTTTTAGAAGGTTGAATTTTAATGTACTAGAGAGAAAGACTTGGAGGATTACATGAGATTACTACCTAGAAACAATCAAAATAATGTGGTCTGAAGGTTTATTTAAATTGACTTTAATGACTATTCATTTCAAGCCAATCAGCCTGAAACTGTATTTGCTAATTAGCAGGCTAGTGTCTTGGATGGTTATCTTGCCCTGGGTTCACACGGTAACCATTGCAGATGAGCCTGTGACTTTCTTGTGCCATGAGAATGGCTTTATAGAGCCCACTTTAGGGCACAGAACAGCTGACTGTGATGAAAAGCCCAGCAGAGCCCTCTCATTTTATATCTATTGCAGGTGGGATTCTAAAAACGTCTCCATTAGTGCTTTTCTTTTGGGAAGCAGTTTCACCAAAAGAAGAAAAACACAGACACAAGTTTCCAATACGGAGGGGCTACTGTTATCTGAACTGTAGCTAGTCTAGAAACAGGCCTTTTTTGTGCTTTATCTAACAAATAAACCAATTTTCTTTCTCCTTCAGAGAAAATATTAGAAGAGCATTTCATCCCACTTAGTCAATATTAGTCAATTTTAGTCTGCCTNGGAGGTCATGAGCCAATTAGGGGCCGTCCTCTCTATTCCCGAACCCACCCAACCCCCTCGACATTTTTAATGAGGGCCACTGCAGAGGTTCCGCCAACTCCCAGGCTTTGGTGGAAGACAAACACCCCTGTCTGGGTGGGGCAGTGGCCCTTATCGAAAGAGCGGCTAGAAATTGACAAACACCTAGTGCAAGAGCAGCTGGACGCGGGACACATTCAGCTGTCCGTCAGCCCATGGAACACTCCCATCTTTGTAGTTCTGAAGAAGTCAGGAAAATGGTGGTTGATACAAGACTTAGGTAAGGTCAACGACCAGATGTGGCCGATGGGTGCCCTCCAACCCGGATTGCCTTTACTTACTATGTTGCCCAGAGATTGGCACTTCTTGGTGATCGATCTTAAAGATTGCTTTTTTACCGTCCCTTTACATCCCGAGGACACGGTTCGCTTTGCCTTCACCATCCTGTCAATCAACAAAAGCGAACCTGCCAAACGGTATGAATGAATAGTGTTGCCCCAAGGAATGAGAAACTCTCCAACGATATGCCAGTTCTATGTGCCTTGGGCACTCTCACCGATTCGAAAAGAAATGCCAAACACACTGATTTATCATTACATGGATGACATACTGTTTTGCCAAAAAGCCCCGTTCCCCAACAACATTGACCAGACGCTGACCGCTTGTCTGAGGGCGAAAGGATTAATTGTAGCTCCTGAGAAAGAACAGTCACAATCGCCCTGGAACTACCTAGGGTGGCAAGTCACTCATGCCATGGTCAGGCCCCAAAAGTTAGAAGTGATCAATTCGGTTAAAACGTTGAATGATGCCCAAAAGCTAGTAGGTGAGCTTCAATGGGTTCGACCCATCATAGGTCTAACTAATGATGACATCCACCCCTTTTTGTCGCTGTTGTGGGCGACAAAATACATGACCAGATACACCAGTGGACTGGACCGATGATCATGCCAATGCGCTGAAACGGGTCGTCCATAAACTGGCAACCGGGTTTGCGGATCGTCGAGATGCCACTCACCCCCTTGGGATTTGGATATGCAACCACTCCTCATTCCCTTTCACATTGCGATTACAAGACTGATTGGCAGAGGGAAAAAGGGGAGCAGCACTATGATAGCTGTAATCAAAACTGCAATCGGAACTCTTGGAGATGAGAGCCAGTAGCTATCTTGGAATGGCTATTCCCACCCCACGCAGTTAAAAAAGGTATCTGGCAGCGAACTGAAATCATAGCATTTCTGATACGAAAAGGACGACAGCGTTGCCTTGAAGTAGATGGTCGAGAGCTAGGATGGATCAGCATTCCTATCAAAATGATTGATTT
Source organism: Florisuga fusca (assembly GCA_038090715.1). Taxonomy (NCBI): domain Eukaryota; kingdom Metazoa; phylum Chordata; class Aves; order Apodiformes; family Trochilidae; genus Florisuga; species Florisuga fusca. Next base: position 20,338,539 of record JAAWXA010000003.1, on the reverse strand, counting down.
TGATTGGATGCTGCAAAACTCTACGCCATTGCAACTTGCCTTGTTTGAATATTCTGGAGATATCCGTCATGGAGGCCCAAAACACAGTGTCCTGGTTTGGGCCAGGATAAAGGTGATTTTCTGGTTTGTACTTTTGCTTTCAGCTAAGTTTCTTGTAAGTAGTTGCACTTCCAGAAATTAACAGCAAGTTTCTCAGACAGTGTCTGCTTCTAGGACTGAAAACACTGGATGTTTATAGTTACTACCAAGCACTGATATGTAGACCCAAGGACACTGCTCAGCTCTGAGGAAAACATTTTACCCTGCAGAAGGAGTAAAGAGGTCCCACCTGAACCCCTCCTCTGGGGAGGCCCGAGACAAGATAGATGCCAGAACTGACCAAACAGAGTATTCCATCCCATACACGTCATACTCAGTATAAATTTGAGGGATCACGAGGGGCAACATCTTTTTCTCTTTCCCTTCCTGCTTCTCGTCCTGCCCTTCCTTCACCTGTTCCCTGTTTGCTTCAGCATCCTGGGAGGATTCCATCCGTTCCTCTGCCTGTTGTCCTGATCCGTGCCAGCCTGAATCTGTGTGTTCCTGCCTCCAGCTCCCGACTGCTCCTGACCCCAGGAGTCCAGCCTGGACTTTCCCAGGGCTGCCCTGCAGCCTCGGTGGTGACGTGAGAGTTACTGGGGAAAAGGGGGGGAGGAACATGGTATCAATTTTTCCTGTATATTTGTATATATTTAGTAATTTTACCTATTTATCATTACTGTTTTATTAAAGTTGTGTAGTTTAGTTTCCAACCCATAAGTCTCTTTCCCTTATTCTCTCTCCTTTCCTTATCAGGGAGGAGAGGGGGATTAACAGAAAACATCTGTTATTCGGTTTAATTGCCGGGCCAGTGTTAAACTGTGACAATCCTAGATACATCATTTCCAGAATTATATATCCTGAGATAAATTTGGAAAAAAAAAACCAAAAAAACCCACTAAGAAATATATTTATCAAGATCTTAGATTGATAGTCAAAGTTGTTTTGTTTTCTTTTTGTTTTTTTTTTTTTTAAATTAAAAACAAACACTTACAAGCAGAAGTATACAAACTGCTATACAATGCATCCTAAATTTCTTCATTTGAACAGTGGTAGTACCCAGAAGGTCTTACCACCAATCTATGTTGTACAGGCATGCAATTGTGATCCTTCTAAAATTAATAAGAAAATAGTGACAGGCTATGAGTATTAGAGTATGGATTTTGAGTGCATTCTGTTCCCCGAGGGTTCCTGCACTGTATCTACTAAAGACATCGTTGCTTCTTCAGACTGATGTGTGACCTCCAAGCTTATGTTAACAGTTTTCAAATATGACTGTTCACACAATTCTATAGCTTCAGAAACAGGCATTTCTTCACACTGAACTGCTGAGGGATAAAATCAAAATTCACATAAAATGTAGGGATGACTTGTTAAAGTTACGGCCTTGTTAAAAAAAAAAAACCTTAATGGGATTGTCAATGCACAGAAATCCCCTGGCATTGCCTTCCCAGAGCAAGCAAGCATTTTATTCCAAAATAAATCATGATATTCTGAAACAATCACTCCAGCCCATAGTTTGTTTGTTTGGTTTTTTTAATAAAACAAAATCTCCTGTCAACATTCTTGGACACAAAGAAGAATAACTTGGGATTGCTCCTGACAGTGTTAGCAACTATGTCAGAAGTGTCATTTTGGAAAAGCAATAAAGACTTCTCTTGACAAGGAGATTCAAAGGTTTCTACTCTCTATATACTTATATATCAGGTAGTTCTGAGCTGGGTCATCCTCTGATGAGCAGGGAAAGTGGACAAATATTATTTTAAACTCATTAGACCCTCTGTATTTCTTTTGGCCTCCCAAATCACAATCCTTGTTGTGTGAGGCAACAAGGTCACCATACTCAAATCTGCTCACAGTTAAAGGACCTGTTTTAGAAGGTTGAATTTTAATGTACTAGAGAGAAAGACTTGGAGGATTACATGAGATTACTACCTAGAAACAATCAAAATAATGTGGTCTGAAGGTTTATTTAAATTGACTTTAATGACTATTCATTTCAAGCCAATCAGCCTGAAACTGTATTTGCTAATTAGCAGGCTAGTGTCTTGGATGGTTATCTTGCCCTGGGTTCACACGGTAACCATTGCAGATGAGCCTGTGACTTTCTTGTGCCATGAGAATGGCTTTATAGAGCCCACTTTAGGGCACAGAACAGCTGACTGTGATGAAAAGCCCAGCAGAGCCCTCTCATTTTATATCTATTGCAGGTGGGATTCTAAAAACGTCTCCATTAATGCTTTTCTTTTGGGAAGCAGTTTCACCAAAAGAAGAAAAACACAGACACAAGTTTCCAATATGGGGGGGCTACTGTTATCTGAACTGTAGCTAGTCTAGAAACAGGCCTTTTTTTGTGCTTTATCTAACAAATAAACCAATTTTCTTTCTCCTTCAGAGAAAATATTAGAAGAGCATTTCATCCCACTTAGTCAATATTAGTCAATATTAGTCTGCCTTGGTGAAGCTAGAAGGCAATTAAAGTGCACACACCTCCCACTCAAATTCTATACTCACAAAGATCAGAACAAATTACTATTAATGATCAGCTTTTCCCCCATTTGAACACCATGGCCTACCTTTGGCAGAAATGAGCTCTTTTGGACCACCGAATTCCTATCAGAAATAAAATCAACCACCGCTTTGTCTCAACAGCTGTTGATGGTGTATAGTTGCTCACAGGATGATGTGTTAGCAACTGGTACATGTTCTCTGAGATAAGGAGTACTACATGTTGTTTGGGGAATTGGGTTCCAGCAAATACCTTTTGTTTCTGCAATTGCAGCAGAGCACTTCACAGGTGTGAACACTGATCCATCTATTTTGTGCGAAGTACCAAAAAGAGCGTGACAGGAGAGTCTGGAGGACTTCATAATTCAGCTTCTTTGGTTGTCACACCAGTACTGCAGACCTGAAAGAGACGTTTTCATATTTTACTGGTGTGGATAAAGGCTGCCTAATCTGCTTGCACAGTGTGCAACTATTCATACACTTTTTTTGCTGGCATTTCAGTGATAAGCTTTTTACTCTTCAAACCCAAATGTCCAGGCCTGTGAAAGGCACAGTATTCCATTTTTAAGGCAAATCTAGCTTTGAGAAATTTACAGTCTAGAATATAAACCACTGTATATAGAGAGAAGAAATACAGGAAAATCCATCTATTAAAATTTCTTTTTCTGTGCCATGAATATATTCTGAAACTCGTTCTACCAGTTTCTCTGCTCAGCCTTCAGGAAGGTATCAAAATTTATGACTTCTTTTTTTTTTTTTTTCCTCCATAATACTTCATTGATCTTGTATTGAACAGGATTTAACCTGCCTTTATCAGAACTCAAGTTTATTCAAGTCCTCACTAATTACTATGCCACATACTCCTCAATGTCCTACATTTCTCTTTCCTCTCTCTCCCACCTAGCCATGTTAGACATGGCTAACATCTAGGAACTGAAGTCACTTTCTGTTGCCTTACCTGAGTAAGGTGCTCAGGAATCTCTGATGTTCTTTACAACACCTTATGGGTCCAATCTGCATGGTTTGCTACAACCTATATAAGCCATTGTGTTAATCTCACTTAGAAGTATTAGCAGTCTCCAATATCATCACACTGTTCCACTCAGAGAGGGCTTGGGGTCTCCATAGAAAAACCTGTGATGGAGCACATGGGGGAATCTTTGTATGGATGAGAACTTTCTTTGGTGAGTACTGCCTCTGATCTCTGAGAAACACTGTGGGCCTCTTGATAATTCCTCTTCCCAATCATATCAATATCCAACAGGGCCAGAACAATTCTTACTTTTGCATTGTAAGTGCTGTGCTATAATTAATCTTTTTGTTGCACTCCATCCTGAGTGACTTCGTTTCTAACTAGATATTTCAAAGAGAAGAAGAAAAATAGCCTTGAGTTGCAGCTTTATGAAGATTGCTGTCTTTATGAAGATACACAGCACAGCTGGGAAAACAAATTCTCCAAACTTCAATAGTCTTCCTTGAAGCTGCAGATATCAGGCAGATGCTGGTCAAAACAAAAAGATAAATTTTAAGCAAAGGAAAAAAAATGTATCTTAATTTATATAAATTAATTATTTCATGTTCACCCACATTCTTCCATTCTCTACCCATCTGCTACTCAGAAAAGAGGAAAACAATTTCAAAAAAGCAGTATCACGGGTAAAATATCCTTCTTGCACCTGGTCTCTCCTGGTCACCTCCTGAGGGCAGTTGATGATGATAGTTCACACTGAAAATCTGCCAGTGACAGCTCAAAAACTGGGGTTCCAATAGAGCTGGGCATCAGCTGAAAACCCTGGGAGTGCTCCAAAAGGGCTGTCATCTCAGGACTGCCCAAGCTACAGAATGCCTTTGGAAGAGCTCCACATGACTTTAAATTAGTTATATGGGGAGAGTGGTAGCTTCCAGTGAATTCCAACAGATATCCACATTTGGATAATCCCAGTACCAGATTATACTTGGTTATTTTAGCTCACCAGGGAAGTTGTGGAGTTATCATCCCTGGAGGTGTTTACAAGACGTGGCACATGTGGCACATAGGGACATATTTTTAGTGGTGGACTTGGCTATGCTAGGTTAATGGTTGGACTTGAGGATCTTAAAGGTTGTTTTCAACTAAAATTATTTTATGATTCCATGACATTTGAAGCCTAAAATATTCACAGATGGTGAGCATCTTTACCTCAGGGAGAGAAATGCTCGTGCAAACCTAGCTAGAGCAGTTGCAACCTTCAGCTTTGTTACACATCAGAGGCATTGTCCTGGTGAGTCTGAACACTCCCAGACTGTTTTGTTGCAAAGCCAGCCAGTGGATAATCCTCTGGGCTTGGGATCTTTGGGGGTTTTTGTGGGGGAGATCAATATCAGCTGGAGACACTTTTTGTTCCATCAAGAATATCAGGCATCTTGTGGTCTAATACATGCAAACAGAGTAGAGGTTCTGTTTGCTTTCTTTTGCACATGTGGCTGACACAGTTTGACTTTTTTCAACCAGATCCACCTGGCAGAAAACCAAAGAAAGGACTCCAAACTGAGATTGCTCTCTTCTCACAGCGAAAGATTCCATTAAGCTTGCTCTGTGGCTTGAGTCAAAATGAAACCAGACCAGAGATTGATCCCGTGTCCCTTTTTTCTGAGTGCATTCGGATCATTTGTCATCATCAGGACCATAAGACAGTGGGACTGATCTGCCATGTGTGCTTCAACTACATGTGCTTGCGTATCTCACCTTCAGTAGGGATAGCTCCCTGGTTCTTCTCGAGAAGTGATGCTGTCTACTCTCCTGATTTTGTGACAAAAGCAATAAATGAGAAAAGCATTGTGTTAAACATTTGTCAAAGCAGGATAGCACAGAGGAGAACTGCCAACTTGTTTGGGCTTTTTTGTTATCTGAATTGACTTTAGGATGGTAACCTTTCTAACCCAAGCAGCTCTGCTAACTGAACCTGTGCTGGGTCAGACAGATAAATTTTCAGTACTCATTTGCTGCTTCCTTTGTTGTTGGCTACTATTTTTTAGTCTTTCACATAATAAATAAATATATATATATACATTTATATAAATTAATCTATTCTTTCCCTCCAGGGACAAGTGTTTTCCTTTTGCTTTCACAGTGTTACAGTCCATTTTCTTAGAGATGTTTTCTCCCCTTATGTAAATAATAAAATGTTGACCGTACAGCCTTGAAAATGTAGTATTTTAATTTTCTGCTGTCCAATTCCTTGGTTTCTAAGGGAAGAAGACAAAATCTATGTGGACTAACCAGAGCCTCACAGTTTTATTCATTTTCATGTCTCAAGAAAATGCTTTTTGTTAATTAATTATTCTTTTTCCTATCTTACATAAAAACAGGGGAGGAAGAAGAGCAGGGGAAAGGAAATTTAATGTGCCCAGCTTGCCAGTTGAAGTCATTCATCACAATTCTGTGCAGTCCAAATGACTACTCCAGTTTGCAACAACAGTGAAACTAGTTTGCCAGACCTGTTTTTCCTGCACTCCTCTCAAATCTTTTAAAATAATGCTTCACTATTTTCTTCTGGAAACACCCACTGTTGATTACATGTATTGAAATACAAGAGGAGGAATGATATTTTTTTTGTCAAAAAAAAGCCCTGCTAAACAGGTGTCAGTACATATAATTCAGAAACTCTGTAACTGATTCTCAAATAAGAAGTTATCAGTAACTAGTGAATCCAAAGCTATCATTTCCAAATAACTGGAATTGTGAGCAATGAAAAAGACAAGGAATTAACATTTTAAGACTGTTGAGACTTCATTCTAACCAGTGTTGAGTGGCTTTGCAAATAAATGGTTGAAGATGCAAGCAAGGCTATTGTTATCCATATAAAAGTTACCAGATGTGTGATAGAAATTCTTCTGTGGATTTGTTGCTGTCTGGTGCTTGTAGTGTTGTTTATTTTTATTGATTGTGACCCACAAAGTTCAGACTCATACAAGAAAAATGGTTGATATGCAAAGGCATTTCATGTCTGGAGACAGACAAAATACCCAAGCATGGAATGACTGTTCTTCATCTTAGGACATGTTATACCCTAAAATTCATAAATGCTGACACCATTGACAGAGGCCTAATCATATACTGACCTCAGGGCAGGCATTTGTCTCTGTCAGGACAGAACTTGTCTTAAACTGAAGAAGTGAAATGGGCTTGGGCATTGTAGGATGGAGAAAAGATATACTCAATTAACTTCATCCTGTTTGAAAGCTACAAACTGAGCTATTTCATCTGTAGTAGACAGCAATGAAACTTTCAGATGGGTCCACTCAGATGACATGAAACACTGACTTAGTTTTAGTTTAATTTTACTTTTTTAGAATGATTGCCTTCTCCCTGGAGTCCATCAAAAGAAAGATTTCCATTAATATTGTCACGTTCTCACACTCCATGTTTTGCTTGGCAAGATGTGCTGTGACTGACCTGACCTGAGAATATACTGCTTAAAGCATGAAGACAAATAGAGCCACAAATAGTACTAAGACAAAGGAAAAAAACCCCAGAGTGGTGTTGCCTGGGCTGGCACGATGCAGCACACAGGATGAATGCAGAGCCACAAGCCAAGGGTCCCATCAGGAACTGGCCAGGATGGACACCAGCTTTCTCTCTGTTGGCTCTAGAGATGCTCACCCTTCCTGCCACCTGCACAGCTGCAGCTCTTCTAAAAGACAGAAGGGGGAAAAGGACAGGTCCATGCTCAGGCTGCTCAGTCCCATTCAAACTGGTGAAGTTAATGTCTCGGCAAACCGTCCTGTCATGGGAGCTGTGCTGTGTCCATTACCCTGCCTCCAAGACTTATCTGTTGTTAGTTTGGCAACACAAACTGGGGCAAAAGGAGAAGTGAGGGAGAAAAGGGGGTGGCAGACTCCAAGGAGCAATGTTATAAGGCCATGGCCAATATGACTGGGGGCACACCAAGAAGCACTGAGGCTGAACATACCTGAGCAACAGGCAGAGGGTAGCAGTGAGGCTGGAGACGGGCCCGACACAGGGCTGGTGGAGAGGCTGCAAGAGAAAGAAATGTTTCAATGAGCTGTCAGAAGTGAAGAGACCATGAAAGGAGCCTGCAGCTAGTTATGGGTGGATCCTGGAATGATAAGGGAGTGAAAACACATTTTGCACTGAGGGAAAGGACATGGAAGAAAGTGGCTAAGTAAGAAAAGCAAGAGAGGGATAAAGAATGGACACAGGGCAGACCAAGAAACAGAGTGAGTTTTGGTGAACTGAGGGTAAACTGGAAAATTAGATGGATCTATGACAAAGAGGGAAGTAAAGTGTTGTTCAGTGAGTGAGCTATTCTAACTACTCATTGGAAAAAAAAAAAAAAAAAGCAGTTAAAAAAATTCCATCCAGGCCTGTTTTTTTTCATATCTCAGAAGTGGGAATTGGCCAAATAGAAACAGTTCCACATAAATGAACATGTCAGATTAGGATCTTTCTCTGGAGACCCTCAAGGATGCTTACATCTCTCCATTGACAATGCAGGTAACTGAAGCACATACATCAGACTTTTTCATCAGGTGCTTATAGCTAGATAAGATGCCCAATTTACTTGGGTGAATTTCATGCAGTGGCATTAAGGGAAATGAACGGCATCTTTCTGATACTATCATACAAAAAAAATAGTCTGTTCTAACAGCAACGTAGCAAAAGTTGTGAAATACTAAGGGCTTGACTTCTGATCTTCTCAGACATCCTCAGAAAAGTCCCCTCTAGAGCAGCAAAGCAGAACAAGAACAAGCAGGGCTATGCTTCTACCTCCCACTTCTTTCATTCCTGAAGTTTTTTTGACTGTGATGGGAAAGCAAATCAGATAAGAAGATCATCTAACATCTCTTTTCTATTCTTTCCTCATAAGGGTCAGGGGCAGAGATGTTACACTGTCTGAACAGGGTCATCTACTCATTGCAAGATTTCAGCACTGAATAACAACGGAGTGAATTTTACTCTGCTTGTAAGCATTGAGGGAGATAATTACCTCACATGGAGGTAACAGAGAATTGGAAAACGAGATTTCAGACTTGCTAAAACATCAGATTGCTTTGAAAACAAAAAGCAGGTCAGGTCAAGTCACGTCAGGTAAGTGTTTGGTGGACTGAGTCAGTCAGGAAAAATTGTGGCAAAATTATAAAATATGGTAATTTCCGAGCAGTTTGGGCGTAAAACCACTAAGTTTGTATTGCTAGGTACCAGAACAGAAACATGTAGCTCATTTTCATGGCCCAGAATGAAAGCAGGCACCATTTTGCAGAACTGGATGTGCTAATGAATATTAACTGCCCCTTTTGAACTCCATCTGGAGTTCTGCCGGTCAATCAGCCAAATTTTTGCACAACCTCAAGAGCCTGCCACCCAATGCAGAGCAGTGTTAGAACACATCATGAAGAGGGATGTCGTCTACAGGACAAACACATGGCAGTGGAACTGTGTGAGGATTTTCACAGTCGTTGTGCTTTCCAGGGCTGTAACACTTGCTGAAGAAACCACCTCTAAAGATGAGCCTGGACTACAGCAACGTGTGTCTTCCATTTCAGCAGCAATAAATCCTGCTCCAACCTGAGTCTGAAGGACAACACTGCCTTGTGACCCCATGGCCATATTGCCCTCCTTGAAACCACTGGTTTTAATAGAGGAGCAACAACACCCTTAGCCTTTTACCTCCCTTTGTCCCATCTCACCCCTTGCCACTGGTAAATCCACATCAGCAAATTCACATGTGCTTGAGGATTATTAGGCGAAAAATACACATGCCCAGCCATGTTGGAAAGATCCTAGAGAAATGGAAGGACATGTTCATTAATAAAACTCTGAACACCGTGTAATTAAATTCTTGTTAACTCCATGACTTCTGAAACCCACCCCCGGAATTACTATTGTCCACACAGCTAACAGCCCCAGACAGAGGCTCCCTCGTAAAGCTGCTCCCACCTGCAGCAGATGCTCTCCTTAATTAGGCCACAGGATCCTTAAGGACCCTGAGATGTACTCCTGTAGCAGCAATCTGTGCAGTAAATTTGAGTGAAACACAAATGACATTTGGGACTAATATTGTGTGCATCACGGTGACATTACCCTCCATGGCTGTATTGCTAGTCCAGGGGGATGTCTCTTTGCCTTTTTCCCAATAGAGGGGTGTGTTGTTTTTGGTGTTGTTCAAGAACTTCTCGGATAGATGGTCCTGGACCAAGCAGCTTTTTTGATTTATGACAAACTCAAATACACAACCTGAATGCAACAAAGCATCAGAGAACAACGGTGGTGTAATTATTAAGAACATGAAAATCAGTGGGTTTCACAGGCCAAGTATTGCCAGGCAGTGCAATTTGAAGGTAAAGACAGGTCACCAGTTAATGATAGATATGGAGGGGAAGGTAGGATTGCTGATGAGGAAAGTGTGGATAAAGCAAGAATGCAGCTGTCACAGCAGTATTTACATGCATGTGGGTGGATTTTACTCTCTGAAAGATGCAACGCTATCACACTGTTAATTTTTTTTGGTTTTCCTTAGATACAATCTCTTTTTTTATCTGAAAGAGAAAAATTTCACCCTCAAGAGAGCTGAGAAAAAACTATTTTTTCATTTAAGGAGAGCAATTTGGAAGATGCAGGACTTTACTTAACAGAGTTTCATTGATTTGAATATATCATTAACAGAAGTAATTGAGGGGGCAAGGAGATGGAACTGTCTGCTATAATTTAATTTTCTGTCAAAATCTATATACCTGCTGCCCTCTCAGTTTCAATATTTCAGTGTATTGCCACTGGCAGACTACTCACTAGAAGATTATCAACAGCAAAATTCTTGTGACTTGTCCTATCACAGTTGTGGAGGCAAAAATACATGTTCTTTAGTTTAATGCAATACCTAGATGAAGTTTCAGTAGAGATACAGGACAGACTAAAGCAAATGCAACAACAAGTTAAACCAACAGGTTTTTTTCTGTCGGCCTGAACCTACAGCCATTCACCTCTGAGTAACCTTCAAAGTGATTTTGCCTGTATAAATGAGGATTTGGTATTTCCCCCAGTGAAGGCTTGTGAGCTTGTGGGGCTGGATTATCTCTGTTGCTTGTGCTGAAAAATGAAACAAAATGGTCCTTTTTTTACCATTGGGATGGGTCTGTTATTTTATTGTATAAAATAACTGAGGCTGAAGCACTGCAATTGCAGATTTACTATTATAAAAATCAGTTGTCACATAACTTAAGTCTGCAAAGCAAGCATCAGTTTAACTCTGACTTTTGTACTGTGCATATTAGAGGCTCCAATCCAGCTTCCCAAAAACCTCTAAAGCACCTCACAGCCTCACCTTGTGCATTGGGTCATGCTCAGAGCAGTGTGACAGTGTTAGCCCAGATCTCCAGTCCCACTGCAGCCTCCTTTGTGCTTATAGTAACAGAAAGCAGGACAATGCAGGGAGAGAGAGGAACAGAGCTAGCATCTTCATTTTCAACTTCAGGGTAGAAGATGTCTTGGCAGAGCCTGCCCCTGGGTGGATACAGAGCTGAGTCAACTCTTCTTTGGGCAAGAACCATTGGCAGTGAGAGTCAGAGGGCACTTCTGACAGCCAAACCAAGTCTAACAGAGGTAGGTCCTGTCTCTGCCCAGGCATGGGCCAGTTTGAAGTGGCTGATGTACTCTGGTCTGGAAGACATTGCTGGAGGAAATTGTCCATTTATTATCTCTGAGGGGCTCTTGTCCCCTGTGGAGATCCAGGCAATATTTCTCTCCTGTTGCCTATTGTTGCTAAAACCAGTATCTTGTGATTGTTTTCTAAAAAACTGAATGTACCTTGTTGAGTCTAAGACTCTCAGAGGGGTGGGTCTAGAAGGAACTATGTTCTGAGACTTTTTCATGGTTTAAAGTACAGCTGCATCTGCAATGATGAGCTTTCCCATTTTCAGGACTTGACAGCTTCTACTGGTTCAGAGAAACTATTTCATGCTTACCTGCCTTTTCCTAGAAAAAGTGAAAGGAGGTTCCTCGTAACCTTGCCAATAAATCCGAAGGCCTGATGACCACAAAGGTACCTCTACCAGGTAGAAGATTTGGTTTGCACTGATCTTTTACCCCAGATAAAAAGCCAGATTTTTTTGTTTATTTGTTCAGCAAGACAAGAAAGCATTCCTGGGCTCCCAGAAGCATGAGGGATACTGGGTGTTGCAAGGCAGCTTCTGAGTATAAAAATAATCATTTTAGAAAAGCAAGAAAAGCACTTAAGAACTCTGTAGTATCTCTCAAATGAGATATATGCTTTAACAGCTAAGTTTTTACTTGCATCTCTTGTTTTCTTGCTGGCTTGTAAGGTGTTTACTGGTTGACTGTAAGTAGTGCAGGAAGAGTATCACATAATCAAAGAATTGCTAAGGTTGGAAAAGATCTTCAAGATCATTGAGTCACTCCTCATACAACATACTCTCCAAACCCTTCACCAGTCTCAGCTCTTCTCTGGACACACTCCAGGACCTCGATGTCTTTCTTATACTGTGGTGTCCAGAACTGAACACAATACTCAAGTGTGGCCTTACCAGGGCCAAGTACAGGGGCACAGTCACTTCCCTAAACCTGCTGGACACACTGGTTTTGATACAGGAGAGGATGCCATTGGTCTTCTTGGCCACACTGCTGCCTCATGTTCAGCCATCTGTCCACCAGTACTCCCAGATCCTTTCCCACCAGGCTGCTTTCCAGCCACTCTTCCCCAAGCCTGTGGTGTTCCTTGGGGTTATTGGAACAAAAGTGCAGGACCACGCACCAAGAGACAAGACACCCTGAAGGGGCCTGACCCTGCTCTCCGTGGCACTGGCCCCTGAGGCACTGCCACTTCAGCAGAATTAGTTAGTTAGTTTCAGAAATGAAACCAGCATCACCCTCCCAATGCCACATAACTTAAGTCTGTAACGCAAGCATCAGTTTAACTCTGACTTTTGTACTGTGCATATTAGAGGCTCCAATCCAGCTTCCCAAAAACCTCTAAAGCACCTCACTTTTCCTTTATGCTCAAAGGAAATTTCTGTTTTACAAATTACTCCTTGCTGTAAGGAGTAATTGCTTGCTTTCTCTTCAGCTTTTTAATATCACTTGAATCTCTATGGGTGGAGGACAGATTTTCCCCTCCAACAAGGGAAGGGATTAAGGAACTCATATTTGGCAAAGTAATGGAAAGAGATTAGAGAGTTCATATAACTGGTAGAGGGGCTAGAGCTCAGCTCTCATAGCACATGAAAGTGCTTTAGAAAGAATCTGAGAGGTCAGAAAATAGAATTACTATCCCCCATGTTGCTAGTTTTCCCTGGCTGCTGAAGAAAAACACACCAGAGGACCATTTTCCCCTTCTGTTTCAAGCATATAAAATTTTGTGGTATGCCATGTCTGATTCTGCTCTCCCTTGCATTTCTAAGAAGAAATTCCTAAGTACAAGGGCAATAACTATTCAAAGTTACACTGTCATGGAATGCAAGGAGTGGGAAGAAAGGGAGAGTTCATGTGTTGAAAGAAATTCTAGAATAGGAAATGTTCAACTTTCTTTGGTTTGTCAAGGATTCAGAAATAAGTTTCATTCCTTTTTAACACAGCACTGCTGCAAAAAATATTTTAAATTGATTTGACTTTATAATATGGCAGTAGTCTTCTAAAATCCATGCTAAATCAAACACTTTCAGTGTACAGACACTCATAGTCCCTTCTTCAACTGCAGTAATTTCCCCATCCTTCTCTAGAGAGATTTCCTTCTGTATTTCCATACTATTATTTACAATTACTTCAAAGTGCAGTAAAATAAAATAAGCATGGAAGACTGTGGAAAGATCAAAGATGACCTTCTTAACAGTTGCTTTTGTATGCAGTTAAATCTTACAAAAATACAATTCCAGCAAGTCCATGTTACAGAAAAATGTCTCCACTGCAAGGCAGTATTCACAAAGCCTGGTGCGTGTTCTGGGAGAAAGTTAAGGGAATTGTGGTGAAGCCCAAAGGCTTCACATGTTACCTGCTGAGGACAGACTTGCAGTGCTGAATGTGACTCTTCTTTCCCACTACCATCACTCTGGGTAATTGGAGAGAAGTGGAGTTGCACTGACAAAGGCAAAGATGGCACTGATGCCCCTCTTGTAACAAGGTGATGTGAAGAGCTGAAGAGAGGAAACCATTTGCAGTGCACAGTGACACGTTTTTATTGGTCCTATGAAGCACAGGAAACATAGTAAATAATTTCAAGTGCCACCGACTGGCACTTTATCAACTATTTATGTAAATACAGCTCTTTTTCATTTCATAAAGCAGATGAAGGGCTCTAGAAATTGGATAAGTCTCATCAGCTTCCTGGCCAAGAATTGAACAGACTTGAAAGTTAGACATTACAGTATTTTGTGCATAGCACGGATATCACACCTTTTTCCTGAGCAGCTCAGAGACCTGCAAACACGAACTAAAATTTTGTGAATCCGTGTGAAGCTTATGCAACCAGTGAAAGAGCATTCTTACTGCAAGCAAGACCCACTAAGGGTAGTAGTTACCAATTCTTGGTTCCAATGCAGACCTCACAATGTTTCCTGTGAATCGCCCATCTTCTGGAGCGAGGAGATTGGGTGAGAATATAAATTCTACTCAGGAATAAAATCACATATGTGTGTGGTCCTGGAAAGTGGTGGTGGTAACTTGAAAAATTTTTTTTTTTTTTTTTTTTTTTTTTTTTTTTTTTTTTTTTTTTTTTTTAAATCTCAAAGGCAGGCAAAGGGAAGAGCTGGTTAATTAATTTGCGTACTGGGGCTTGGCAGCACTGTAAGAGCCAAATGATGAGGCCAGCATCTCACAGGAGCTCTGTCATGCAGCTGGCAGGAAATCCCAGACTTTCTCACTCCCAAGATCCCTCCTGCAAATTGCTTCACTGATCAGTACATCCGATTTTTACTAATGATACATTTTGAATATGGGACTGGAGCCTTGTTGTTTGTATTTGTTTTCTGGTTTTGATATCAATGCTACTGTCACCTAATGTGAAATATCTCTAAATGGCTGTTTTCCTTGCTGGGCTGAAATGCCTAGAATGATGCAAGAAAGGATTTTATAGACTGAGAGAAAATAAAATTAATTTAATGACGTCAAAACTCACATAATCATTAGTTTTTAGGACAAATTATTAACCTTTTGCAAAAAATCCAATCAAGAGTTAGGCTGCCCACAAAACTCACTAATGACTTTGAGTCTAGGGTCTTATAAACCAGTTTAAAAGAAGTTATAAATCTAAATGAGCACATCTGAGTGTGAACCCTGCCATTTTCTACAGACCAAAACAAGATTTATTATGAGAGTTGTGAAACTTTGGACCTTATTATATATTAAAGAAACCTATTTATGACCACATATGTCTGAATTATTGTGTTTATTCTAAACACTGATTTTATATCTCAGTCATTTTACAGCTTTCAGGAATGAAACTTGCCATTCATAACCATAGCACAGAAAAAAGTTCTGTTCTGATGTTTGTTGTTGTTTTGGTTTTTTTATTCAATCAATCACACTTCAGAACTAGAGAGGTGAAAAAATGCTGGTTTGGGGGGTTTTTTTAGGAAACCCTGGCACCTACTGAGGGAGATTGTGACCACGCTTAGCTTTAGAAATTACTTAATTTTGAAAGCTATGATTTTACTTCCTCACTCCCTGAGGTATACAAGCTCGTTATTTACAGAAATGTTTTTCAAATGCAAATGTCTAAGAACTATTTCCTGTGAAAGGCAGTTAGTACATGACTGTAACAAAAAGTGATATTCAGAAAATTATTTTCTTGTCAGCTGAAGTATCACTTTGAATAAAAATAATTTCATATTTTCCCATTGAATATTTTCCCAGTGCTGCTTAAGCTCAAGGAAAAAAAGGAGTGATTCCCATGCGTTACTGTCCAGGTCTATGAGACATCAAACCTTTAAAGAATTAATGGGGCAAGGTGTTCTTGATGTTTGAATCACATGCGTCCCAGGAAAAAAACAAATTACTTGTCTCTACAGATGTAATAAACAGTCAGGATGTGGGAATCCTGGACTGTAGGTACTGTCTTGAATTTAATTGCACATGTGGGCTTCATACATTCCCCTGGAACACCATGGAACCAGCCCATCACTTCAGATGAAAGATTTCTGAGAAGAGTAGCTCATGGGTTTTATTTAGTAGTTACTGCAGATAAACATTTGGCTGAAAGAACCAGCTCAGCCTTATGGGTTTGTGTCCTCTCCATACCACACTTCACTCATGGTTTTCTTTAGAGGCAGAAAATTCTCCTGCAATTGAGGTACCTGGATTTTGTAGAGTTGAAATCTGGACTTTATCAGTGCCTCAGCAGGTTCACAGACCAACACCTTGAAGGCAACAAGAAACCACTGATCGTGTTTGGGCTAGAATGACTTTCATCACCAGAAGATTGCACCTCAGGTACTTTTTTGGCATTTATGTTCCCTTACTGTGGGATCCTGGCCACACAAATACCTGGTGTGGCTCTAAAGATGGTTCTCCCAGACCTGAGGAGTCCACCTGCTGTGTAAAATCAATGGACATGTTCTCAGAATTCCTAGTGGAAACTGATCATTGCAGCACCGAGAAGAATCTGAAACTGGAGTAGGAAGAGGTCACTACTATTTTTTAACAAAATAGGAAGAAATTCACAGTTACCAGGAAACCTGAGAATTATAGTTCTGAAATAGTGAAAAGCTTTGGGTATTTTAGGATTTTTTTAAAACAAAAAAAGAGTACTCAGCTCTTACTTTAGCTCAGTCACAGCTCCTACGGCTTGTAGACTCCCACTTGCTTAATTCCTGAAAGCATGAAATGGAGTTTTCCCTGTTTCCAGGTGATGGAAAGTCATAGCACAAAGAAGCTGGGTCACAACATTTGCTGTGTGGATGACCTGACATGTAAAGTGAGGTGCATTTGAGTGCTAATGGTCACATGTCTTGTAAATAACTGTTTACCGAGTGTAATCTTCTAGTTTAGGGAGTTTATTCATGGTGGAAAAATGATGATTTTAAGACTTCAGATGCACAAAATTACACCTTCTGTACTACTAAACCAGGGCATACTAGAAATTAAATGTTTTGGGGCAGGATGGTGGGGAAGAGGGTAGGATTATGGCTATTCAATGTGTGTCAGAATCCCACAACACTATGAATGAGATCCTATACCAAAGTGTCACAGTGATACTGAAGGCAGTATAACTGGCATGGTAAAGGTTTCCATGAAGTGTGAATACATTTCTGTGTGTCTTCTCTTTGCTCACTCTTTTCTTTTGCTTGCATGTTTTATTATGCAACGAGTAGGTGATAATAGCACCGGTGTTGTTAATTAGGCAACTTCATCAAAACATGAGTTAAGGTGTAACAGGACCTCAGTGATGACAATGTCCTGACCCAAAACTGTCCAGGACATACTCGAGTGAGTTTCACAGACTGCAGGAGAAGACACTCTCTATCATTTCTGTCTCTCCAGAGGAGTATCAAGAGTTTTGATTGATTCTTTCTAGCTGCTGATTGATATCTTTGACCATGAAGTATTGTTGGCATGTCTGGAAGCCTCAACAAAAATGGACAAAACAGTTCCAGAGTCTCCACTCTGTCTTGAAAAAAGACCTCAAAGATACTACAGGCCAACTGCTTGTCTGTCTTGAGGATCTGATCATGTATAAGCATCAGAAAGTTTTCTAGCTTCTTGCACATCCTTGATCAGTGTGTACATAAGGACACTGGCTGCAACCACTATGTAGACAAGCCCTATAAGGAGCTGCCATGTCACTTCTGCCCATTCTCCTACATTCCTTGCTTTCCTTTGGCCATATGTCTGCAAGGAAAAAAAAAAAACAAACCTGTTAGATGGGAGCATGAAAAGCAATATAGCAATAAAGCAATATAGCCACTTTCCCTGACAGTGTAAAATGGCATATCTCTGCAGACTGCACATAGCCTATGTTTTTATCTGAACTTGGCATAATGCCTCTCACTGTACAGCTGACTTTGAAATGACTAATTTATTTACACAGTAGCTATGCCCTGAGCTCACTGCAATAGAACCAACAAGGTGGCTGCCCTGGTTCTCAGGGCAGAGGAGTGCTGAGAATGGCAGGAAGACAGGCAGCAAGAGACTTCTCTGAGGTGACCTCCCTGGTGATTAAAGGCAGGACAGGAACCAGAACAAAACTTTGAACCACTATGTAAACAGCAAGGTCCCATAGCAGAATCCCAAGTGGGGTATTACAGACAAGCAGTCCTTCCATTGTCTCTGCAGAAGGGAACAGTGGCAGCTATAGGGTGCTGATAACACTTTTTTGTATTGACAGGACAATACATAAAGCCCAACAGCATAATATCCTTTACATATCACCTATATATGGCCAAGTGCACAGAGTCACCAATGCCTGCCCTTCCAGAAACTCAGAACTCCATCAGGGAGAAGGTCTGGCTGAACTTTGTTTCTGAAGTAGATTTAAGTAGGTCAAAGGTTCAGGTTTGGGTTGGTTTTTTTTTTCCTAATTTATTGTATAGTAATGCCACCATAATTCTTAGCGGGGACATAATTGTATTTGGACAAAAATGTTTTTTAAATTGTGTGAGATATGACTGCCTGCAATAGCAGGGAGCTGGAGGCAATGTTACAGAAGTGTAGTTCCCATCCCTCATTAGGCATTTCATGTGCCTGTATGTCTGCACCGGTAATTAAAAATAATCAAGCCTAAAAGTCTGCACAGTTCCCCATTTACTATTGCAAAAGTCATAACCAGCTTTCCCTTTGAAAGAAACTACAGCCAAATGCAAGTGATGTTGATTTCAAATCGTATTAACTCGTTGAGCCCTGTGCACAAAAGACCACGCACACAGTTGCTCCTATGAGGCATAACACAGAGTTTGGCCCTTTTTAGGAAACGCATTACTTAACAATACATTATTGTGTTTGACTGAGTTGGCACAGCTATGCTTGGCAAGGCTGCAAGAAGGGTCTGTGTTGTCATGCCAAATGTTTTTCAACCTGTGTGCGCCTGTGTTCAGGTCTGATAAGGTTATCCATGGTGCATATGCTGCTCATCAAAAGGTTACACCACTGTACTGTCCACACAGGATTCAGGGAGGTTGCATTTGATGCTAAAAACCAATCCATCTGGATAGGAGGATTTGCCCTAGCCCAAGGCTAGATCAGGCACCCCTAGTTCTGTTCTGCTTATATACCTGTGACATGTACTTCCCTGGCTGCACTGCCCCTCCAGCTTAACAGGAGAAAGGGATGGTGTTTCATTCATTCTCATCTAAGGGTTGGACTAGATGATCTCTGAGGTCCCTTCCAACCCGGCTAATTCTATGATTCTATGATCTTCAGTCTATTTTGGGTGGCACTTACGGAGGCAAACACATGGGTATGGATATTTTGGGGCTTGGTGAGGTGACTGAAGAACCACCCTCATACCTCAGATGTAGGTTTTAACCACTGTAGTAGAAGAAAGGGACTTCTCTTTCTCAAAAATATTGTGAAATAAGCCTGAACCCCTGCTGCCCATCTGCAGCAGGCACAGGCTGAACATGCCAACCAGCCATGTCTGACCTGAGGTCTTCAAAAGAAGGCTCTGCCTTTGGGTAGGGAGAAGGTATCCAGCTCAGCAGACATTGGTCCATGTACACTGATGTCTGTATTTTGGTATATGCTAGGTTTTGCAGGCTTTTTGCAAGCAGCTCCCAGGCTGGGGAGAGCTGGCCTGTGTATGGATTTCAGTGCTGCAGTTAGCAGTTTCATTTTAGGTCCCATTGCAGCTCAGGTACTCTGGTTCTCTACCCAAAGCATGGGTACACTGGAAAATCAGGGTTACCTGAGCTGTCTGATCTGAACACAGGTTTTACATTTGCTTAACTTACTTAAATTACTTATTTTTTTTTAGGTAGTAATACTGGTATAACCCTTACTAAATGCAAGTTAGGTTACCCTAAAGATTTCTTAGTAATTGTATATTTTCCGTGTACAAGGGAAACGATAGTGAGAATTTTGTGGTGCTAGGAGATTTAACCTCTTTGACTATATCAGATTTATCAAAACAATGCATTTCTGACATCTTTTATGGACTTCAGAATTTCAACAGTCCTGTTCTTGTGTCTGGCACTGATGTACAGTGTGTTGCTCTGCTAAAGGAAAAATCCACATTCATGCAGCTGGAATGGGACTCTTGAAAGTGATACATGGTTTCAAAATGGCTAGTTTGCTAACTTGATATTAGTTGGCATTAGTTTTCCACTGGTTTCTTCCTTCAGCCTAAAAATGTTCCAGTTTCCAGACAGCTTCATTTCATCTGCTGTTGCCTCCCTGAGTCTTCTTTCCACCGTTTTGTCTTTAGTGCATATGGATGTGGAACTCCAGAGTGTCCTGGATTTTCCTGATTCCTTTTCTTCCCATTTTCTATTTCTTTCTCCATGTTCTCATTCCCTAAATAGTGACTCCTTTTCCACCTGGCAGAGTTCCAAGTGTTTAATCAGAATTTACTTCTACCATTTTGCAATGTCTTCCCTAAATACTTTCTTACTGCCCTAATTCCAATAGTATCTTTCCTGGCAAAATGCCTCTCTGATATCAAGTAGAAAATAAAATTTCTGAATCTATAGTATCAGTTCTTACCTGGAAGGTTTTGTTTGCCAGCCTGAGGACTAGAAAAAGATTTTTTCTGTTTTAAGTGCTATATCCTGCAGAAAAGGGTTGCAAAGAAACAGCTGAGGTTTTTTAGGAACAGGTGCTCTTCCAGTGTAGTAATAAGAGTTATGCTTCCTCTGTTCAGCAAGTTTTGTTCCTCTGAATGACTGGAACCCTACTGACTCAAGAAACCCACTTCTGTAAAAGCTTCTGGTTAAGGTCCTTTGTGAGTTCATATCTTTAAAAGCAGGTGATCAAGAGGAAGCACTGACCAGATGCATGGTTTATGATGCCATCTCTGATCAGTCTGTGTAAGCAACCATGGATGGAAAGTCCCTTTCTTGACTCTAGTTTTTCTTGGTCTCCCTTCAATTATTTGGCTCAGCACAAATGTGTGTCTGCCCTTCCTACTTAAACAACCTGTTTGCACAGGATGACAATTATTTTAGTTGCCTTATCAATGTCTGAGGCCAAGTGCTGTGGAGGCAGATGAGAGTGTTTGCACTGCTGATGCCTCCTACAACAACACTGTACATCCTGCTGCTGTAATCCAACACAGGTGAAAAAGCAGACAATGACTCTTCTCTTCTCTGCATCACTGCTGGCATTCAGACATAAAGGGAAGCTTCATGCCTCTGTGAGTGAGAGCAGGGCCACCAATACATGTCATTCATGTTCCACATATTTATACATGAGAGTAGCAGCAGTCACCACTCTTTGAGCTCCCACAGCCCTGGTAAAAAAAATGCCTTCAGGAGCATCTCCCTCTGCACCTTCCCCCCACTGCTGGATATGGC
Organism: Florisuga fusca; assembly: GCA_038090715.1. Taxonomy (NCBI): domain Eukaryota; kingdom Metazoa; phylum Chordata; class Aves; order Apodiformes; family Trochilidae; genus Florisuga; species Florisuga fusca. The sequence goes on along the minus strand of JAAWXA010000003.1, from coordinate 20,317,503 downwards.
TTAGAGCCACAATCCAGCCCTCAGACTGCAAATGGCTTGGAGCGGGGATTATGCTTTTCTTTTATGTTAAACAAGAGCAACCCACACTGAGTGTGCTCATTAAAAAATCATGCTGTTCAACACTGATCCCTTGGGCTATAGTTAGAGCTTCACAATATAACATGCAAGAGACAGGTTGGATTCTCAGGCCAGCGAGGCTTAGAAAGAGATGAGCGAATAAACCCTGTACCCATGGTGGAACAATGTGGCAGTCTTCAATAGGAGACATTCCTAACAATGTAGCTGCTGAAATGAATTTAGAAAGGATCTTAACAGACGTAAAACAGTAGCTGTCTCTGTCAACCATAAAGATAAGTTCTTGGCCATGCTGCATCACAAATCACATTCAAAACTAAATTAATAGTACCTTGTGCATTTACTAGAAGTTGTATTTCCCAACCTTCCTAGCCCAGGAAGCCTACCCATCTCTAAAGACTGCATGCGTAGGTGGATAAATGAAGAAAGAAAAAAATTACTAAGTAGCTAAGCCCATTGTGCATCATATTAACTTCATAAATGTCCCTAAAGATTTTGCTGTGGGTAAAGTGCATGAGGGAACTAGCAGAGATAAAAGATGTTAGAGTGCATAACAACTAAAGATTCCAAGCGTAGAATAGATGCACCACTTGAGCTGAAAGCAGAACGCTGTGTTGAGAAAACCAATGAGAGCTTCATTTTTTTTCCATCCTAAATATTAGGCACCTTAAGTGAAGGTAACAGGATCTCATATAGAGTTGCTGTTCCAGGCATTTTAACACTTCGGGGCATACTCTTTGTAGCCTGTAGCTTTGGCTGCCCCAACAGACACCCCCATCCAGCTTCATGGGACCATTTCCAAGAGAGCTCTTAAAAAGTAAGCAGAGAATCAAGGAGGGAAGAGTCAAGCCTGCTTCATTCTAATGGGGGCTGCAAAACCAATTGCATTAATCCCCCCTCTATTCCTTGGTGCATCATTTGTGGATGAGATTTGTTGAGCAAATATCTCTGTATGATGATAATGATAAGGCTGTTCAATAGCTTGAGCCTCAACACTCTGTACTAAAAGAGGCAGAAAAGAAATTTCTCCATTGTTTAAATTGAAATTGTGTTATTCACTGTTGGAATAAAAAAGGCTGAAGCTTTAAAGAAGCTGGGGGAGACACAGACATCACAGAAAAGCAGTATCTCTCCTGGGTTCAGGGTACAAGATGAAAAGAAGATACGTGACAGGAGGAGAGTTGAGGTCATTTAAAGAAGCATTTCTCTGCCTTGGTCTGCAGAATACCAATGATCTATCAGATATTCAGCAATGATCCTCATAAAGGTTTTAAGTACTTAAATTTTGAGAATAAAATAATTTCCCCTAAATACTTCCCACTCAGGCAGGTAAGCACACCAGGGAATTGAGGGAAGGAAGCCAGAGGTAATAAAAGAGCACTCAGAGTGAATCCTGTTTAAATTAACCTGAAAATGAGCACGGTTGTGACAGCATTGCATGGGCTGGTCCATGCACATCCTTTGAGGAAGTCAGCTCAGAAAAGGCTGAGAACCACCAAGCCCTGCAAACAGTCCAGAATCTGACTTTATCAGTTGGTGAGAGCTTTTTCAACCTCCAGAAGGCTTTTTGCTTGTTGATAATTTTATTTTAAAGCCCAGATCACATATTAACAACCTAATCATCTGTGTAGCCATTGCTTTATGCATGCACTTCTTTTTTTCCTTCTCCTCAGCAAGGAAGGCCCAAACCCTGCTGCTTTCTGTGGGCAGTCTGAAGAAGAGGAACTAGTGACAGTTTCATTGGAAGGAAAAGCTGACCAAAAGTCTCAGCATTATCCCTTTTCACCAGAACAACTGTGTCAAGGCCACAGAGGGATGCTCTGGAGCCTGTAGTGGCAGAGCCTGCAAGCATTGGGGGTGCACATGAGGGCATTTTTGCTGCTCGAAAAAAAGATGGCCAAGCCAAATCACTCCTTCTCTTTGCAGTGGAAAACTGGCACGTTACCAGCACATTGCCCTCATTCCTGGACAGTTGTGACAGCTGGGGCACATAAATCATATTATTCTAAAGAAACAGCCTGTGCTGTCAAAGTGCTCATGCTCTGTGTCACAGGCATAGGCAGTGATCTGACTCTGGGACCAAAACACAGGACAGGTCCTTACTGAGTCCAAATGGGAAAAAAAGACATTCTGGCTTTCCCTCCTAGGAAATCTCAGGCAGATTTTGAAAAATTTCCTCACTTGTGAATGCGAAGATAAGCATTTGGACCCGAACATACCACCAGTTTGGCCTGTCACAGTACCATCTGGAGATCATTTGTAATTACTATAGTTTGTGGGTTAGTGCACACCCTTTCCAATAGCTGGAGGAGAACTCGTGGTAACTACCATGAAAACAGCATCTTTATTTATAGCAGGGCTAAGAAAGTGTTTAATTGGTTAAAAAGCTGCAGAATTCTTTTTCTTAATACAGACAAGTTCAGTAACAACACTGGAAATAAATACCTGGAATCTGTTTTATTCATCTGTAAGTAAGTAAGTTGCTTACTAGTGCACACCAAGAGGGTAGGGTGGTGTCCTTTCCATGGAGTTCCCTTTCCCAGGTGCTATTTTATGCCTCAAACGATGAAAGACATTTTTCCGCTGCTCAATGGGAGAAAGGAAGCTTGTAAGTGAGGAGTATGTAGGCAGAAGTGAACCAGTTTTTTCCAGCTGGAACTAGGTTGTTGCCATAGCAACACCCAAATGATAGACAGATTTTCTGAATGTGCAGTGGTCTACTGTGATAACAGAGCTTCCAGGATTTTTTACCAAATAGCTCCAAACTTGTTGGACTGCAATAGCACCAAATGCCACATCTTTGAAATATCACAAGCAAACAAAAAACAGTGCAATAACAAAAACATTTTTTCACCTGGCTTTCAAATAAAATCCCCACTTAGCCCATGGCATTTATATTCCTAGACAGTACTTTCCTGCCAATCTCTTTTTAGGATACTTATATCCCAAATGAGAGACCACACTCCAGGTTTAACACCACCTCCAGACAGACACAATAGGGTGGCACTCAAAATCTTGTGTGTACAAGACACCAGCTACTTTGGATTTCTCTTTAGGTTGCACGCTGCCTGCACACCAGTGAGAATCCTGTGGAGTTAGTGAAGGTTTGCAAAAGCACACCTCTCTGTTCACGGCTATATTTTTCAGACCTGAGTGACTAAATGTCTGAGCACATGGCAGAACAAATATGTTCATAAAGCAGCCGAACAGAGGTTTCCCAGAGGCCACTTCCATAAAGCAGAAAGCATACCTGCCCTGGCCATGTGCCCTTTGCACATACCATGAACATGATTTTAATCCAAACCAGTTTCCTCCTCAGCTCTTCCTTCTTGCTCTGTTCCAGGGAGGAGGGTCCAAGATTTCGGACTTCCAGGAAGAAATCTCTTCCTGAGCACAGTCAGGGCTCATGAGTATTGCAGAGACATTTTGGCTGTGTCACTTCATCATCCATTACCTCTCAGTGGGAGTGCTACTGCACCGTATGCAGTCTGCAGCTGATGAAATGTTGTTTAATGTCCTTTTGCCCTCAGTACCCAATCCTCCTCGCAGTTCCTCTCCCTAGGAAGCTGCTGCCAATTATGTTGGCGAAAACTTCCACTGGGCTCCTGATTTCTGTAAAGGCAATTTCATCCCCATTGAATTGCACCTATAAATCCAAGACAGAGGTTTTGACCTGTTTATGTGTATGAAATGTAGCCTTTACTTAGATGAACCTTACCACTCTCAGATCTGTAACCTAGCTATTAGAACTGACTTTATCCTCGCAAGAAGATGTGGGGCACAGGAAGGCTTTAATGGCATCTTTGATGGAAAGGCAGTTGGTAACTTGGAGACCTTTGCACAAATGTTAACTGAAAAGTCTCGAGTGGAGCTGGAAGCCAAATTCTCTTCATTTCAGGTTGTGCTTATGCACACATATCTTCTGCTACCAAATGCTTCCAGATAATAAAGAAAAACTTAACTACACCTGTACGTTAAAACCTTACTTATGGAAAGAGCAATTATGTGTGCAGAAGGATGTCAGAAGCAGAAAATTACATGTATGTCTAGGTACGATCATGATATATAACTTAGGAATTCATTAATAAATGAAAGAATAACTTATTGTTTGATTAAGTAGAGCTATATGCATTTGCTTTGGGGGTTTTGGTGGTTTTTATTTTGTTGTTATCTTACTATTTAAGATTGCATTGAAACATGTTTTCCTTCTTATTTACTTGGCTTGTACAGCTTGGATAAGGTACTGCGATAGAGCTCAGCTAAGTGAAAAGATGAATTGCCTTTATGATTCACAAGGCACTCTGGATAATTAATTACTCAGCATTTATGGTTTGGCGTGTGGTCATCAATCGTTCAAAAAAATTCACATTTGTAAACATATCCTTTGCAGCTGGTCTTCTTATGTCAGACTTCAAAATGACTTGTGGAGATATGAGAGAGCTATAAATGTTTTCCTTTTGAAATTTACTGGTTGCACTCCAGTTTATTTCTTGTGGGAAAAATTAAGCAACAGATGTGGAAGTACATGTGCTCTAAGGAAGAATGGCAAAGCATCTTGAATGGTTCTCAAATTTACTTTCTTTTTGCCTTTTTACTAATAGATGTTGGAATCCTTGAATGCTCCTTGTTGTGGCTTGAGCCCGTGAACATTTGTTCTGGCTGTAGGGAGGCTGTGTGAAAAAATCAGAAAAGTCTGAGATGAGACCTGCTGGAGAACAGAAAGAAAAGCTAAACAACAAAGTTTGCCTCCATTCACCTCTGCTCAATACGGGAAAGAAATGTAAGAACCACAAATCCTGAAAGAATAGGCTTTATTTTTTATAATGAAGAGCAGCATCTTCCCGGCTTACAAAAAGAATTCTTAATACTCTCCATTGTAAGACTAAGAATCAACTTGTCATTAGATAGCTGACATCACAGACATTTAAGCTAAAATTTTTCATGCTGGGGGTGAGTTTTGATGCATGAGACAGATGTCCCAAAGCTAGCTGATCCCTCTACTGAACAGTCCTGATTCATCATCAGCCAGGGCTGCTCAGTGCCCTGAGAGAGGCACAAATTCTCTGAGGGAAAAGAAATGCCTGTTCATGCAAATAAAGACATGATCATTCAGACAGATTCATTGTCAGGTTGCTTGAGTGATCTAATATCTGTATTTTCCTAAGCTGCAAACACTTGCCATTCAACCTGCAGACTTAGTACAAAGTGATTGGCAGTCACTATATGTATGCATATATGTATGTAAATATGGAGAGTGCACGCAGCAACTATTTTTACAAGTGGTACAGGAAAAGGGGACTTAACACCATTCCTATTTAAATTACGGCATCTGTTGATTTCACAAGTATACTCTTTCTTTAGGAGCATATTTGTGCTTTTAAAATGAGATGCCAGCTACCATGCCACAGAGTGGAACTTTAATCTGCCTTAAATGTAGGCTTTAGCAATAGAGCTGTTGAAGGACTTATATTTAGAATTAGAAAGACCTCCCTGGTTGACATGAAACATCACCATAGGTTGTGTGGAAAAGGGAGCTGCTATAAGGAAGAACATCTCCTGGGAGGGCACGACCAAGGCTTTTGACCAAGAATAATACAACTCCTCTGATTGCATAATGTTCCATGTTCAGATCAATGTAATCCTCATGCTTGTTCACTTTAACCAACTTGAGCAAAAAGATTGGTGTATGGCAGCTCTGCCCCTGGGCTTGTGGCCCTGTCCACTTGTTTTTCTCTTTTTTCTTAATATTCTACCCTATTCTAATATTCTCTAAGTTACTGACTTAAGATATGACCCTCTACAGGGGGTAGTTACAATACAGGCTGGTGTTTTCCAGTCTTGCTTTGGGAAGTGGAAGAAAAGGAGTCTTCAGTACAAGTAGTTTTCTGTCTCAAGAAAAGGTGAGCAGACTTGCTTGTGTCCTGCTTATAAGACCTGGGCAAACTCAGAGGTGACAGTGTTGTCAGCACCTTGCTTTGTATGATCTAAACCCCATGCCCATCCACATTGTACATACCACTTTGGGGTCAGAAGGGAGTCAAGAGTGGTGCAAAGGTTAGAATGAGCCAGATTCCAGATAGTGGAGGGTCACACGGAGCAGTCATGCAAGGCAGGCAACACTCCCCGGGGCTGGGGCCCAAGAGTCCTCTGATGAGGCACTGTAGATGTAGCTGATGCTGTCCATAGTAGAAGCAGGGAAAATCCCTTTTTCTCCATTTATCTTTGCTTGCCTCAGACACTGGGGTGACATGTTATTTCAGGCTCATTTTCCCTGCATCCTAAGGAAGAGGGAGGCAGCTGAATGACTGTCATGCACATGGGCAGCTCCGCCAGCTCCAAATTCTGGTTCATGGTGTCAGTTCCTCCCTGGTGAAAAGGTTAACAGAGCAGCATGATCTAAAGAGTCTGCGAAAGACCTATGCAAAGGAACATTTGGACCCACCAGTCCAACAAAAATTTGGGTTCCTCTGTAGGGCACTTTTTACTGCTGGGCAATGGAAGTCAGAAGCGTGTAGCTTGTGCCGCACAGGACTCACAGGCTTGGATGCTCAGAAACAGCACTGAGGTATGAAAAAAGAATTCAGAGGAAATAAATCAATAACACTGCATTATGTGTTATGTAAAAACCTTCAGAAAGGTTTAACATCGTATCGGAGTGAATGCAGTAAGTGAGTTTCAGCATAAATTACACAGTCATTTCCTTCTCCTACTGATGCATGTGATAGGGAAAGAGATTTTGCATTGCTAAATACAGAAGGAACATGGGGCAGAGATCCTTTTGTATGCTTTGCCTAGCGCTTGCAGATTACACCAGTCTCTACTGTATCACCTCCACTCATAACACCATGTGTTTTCCTGCTATTTAGGCCTGGCCTCTATTAGAGAAGCTTTATCCTGCTATAACTTCTTTCACTGACACACAATGATATATGTGCTTTTTTTGGTGTGGATGTGGGTTTTACATCTATTTCTGGAAGCTGCAGTTTAGGTGTAGTTATACCAGTATTGAAAGTATAATTTGGACTGGAGGAGCTCATTTTGCAGCCTGAAGCAGAAGCAGCTCTAACACTGGAAGCACATTTAGCTGGTATAATTGCACTGGGACTCAGGGAAGTAAGGATAGTTTCTTTACTAGTGCAGTTAAAGCTAGAAGACTTGCTATTGTAAACAAGTTTTTTAGATGCAGTTTCCCCACTCTATCTGTTTCCATCCAAAACAGTCCCAGCTTCCCTGGGTCCTGCAGCCTGGAGTTTAATGAGAGAGACAAGATTGAAAATCAAGGGGTCATAAACTGCATATATCCACAAGCAAGGACTTCCTTGGATCCAAAACTTCAGAAATACATCTACTTACTTTCTGACTACGAAACTAACAGAGTGGCTGAGCTGTGTAACACTGATGTATTTTCAGCCAGCTTGATTATGGTGATGAACACCGCTGAAACTGCATTTATGAATAACTCCATTTCCAGGCTCTGCCTGGAAATAAGATTGTTCTGCAAGCATGGCCTGAGTTTGCCAGCCCTCCTCTGTAGGAAACAGGTGCCAGCAATCCACCAATTGCCAGGCAGTGAGCACGAGCTTGTGCTCAGCCCACCTGTGCCCAGTCAGGGCTGGCCCCAGCTGCAAGTAAGCAGCATTAGGGGGCCAATAAAAGGTGGTGCTTGGGGCACATGCTCAGCTCATTTCCTGAGCTAGGAGCAGAGGAGGCTGGTCTGGTTCAGAGCACCAGGACTGACCGAGATCAACCACTGCTCTACCTCGACTTCTCTCAGAGCTCTGCGCTCTTCAAAAATTTCGTCCAGCTACATCTGGTGGAGAATGCGGGCATAGACCTTGGTCTAGCCGCTCCCCGGACGAACTTGAAGAAGAGAGAACTAACTTTCATCAAGGGACAGCCCAAGGAGTCGGGTAAGAAGATTTTCTACTTTCCCCTCCACATCATCAGTCCACCTAGGAAAATGGGTCTGTCTTCGAGCACTCGGAAGCCAGCAGCATGCGCGAGGGAGCAGGAACGCTCTTCTCCCCCATCTGCAGAAGCTGCTTGGGACCTTTGGGTGGAGGTTAACCGCTTACTGGCTACCATCCATACCGAAGAGACAAGCAAGGGCATTATCGGCCTAGAAGATACATGGGGGCTGGTAATCAAAGCCCTAACAGATATAAAAGTTGAGGCGGAAGCTGTTATTGCTGCCATCGCAGAGCTTCCACCACGGCCTGACAATGACACCGCATCGCCGCCACCAAAAGCGGAATCCGGCGTTGTCGCTCCTCCCCCTGAGAGTGGTAAAAGTTTGAACACCTTTCTGGGACTCAGCAACAGCAAGCCTGCCATTAAGGGCATGACAGGACGGTCGCATCGTTCCATAGCGGAATTCTTGTCTGACATTGGTCCGGAGGAGGAAGAAGAAGCTCCTGCTCCGAGCACCGATAGCGCCGGGAAGGTGCCGACAGCCTGCAGCCCTGAGGTAGGTGCTTCCAGTTGCTGGAAACCACCTCCACTGCCACTCCCAAAGAAAAAGAATGGGAAAGATGCGGCCACTCCATCGGCTGCACCCACCGGCCTGGAGGGCGAAATAAAAGCCCTCCTGGAGCAGACAAACCAGGCCGTGAAGAGTCTAGAAAAACGTATGACGGACATGGAACAACGTTCGTCCTTCCGCAATTATCGAGACCCACCCACCCTCCCTGATGATGATGATGATGATGAGGATGTCCTGACCCCACCGCGGACACACAAAAACGCCCCAGGCATTAAAGGTGCTGGCAAAAGCCGACCCGGACGGTGGTCTGGCATTATTCGCGATGCCCTACTCGAGGGGGATTGGGAACCCAGCACCGTCGCTTGCCCCGTCCTCCAAGACAACAACGGGCAGCCTCTTTTCGAACAACATGCCTGGAAAACTTTACAGCAGGCTAGGAAGACCCTGAAGGAGGGAGGGTTGAAAACGGAAAGTGGCAAAGCTGTTTTGGATTGGCTTTTCACCGCAGACACCAACTGCCCTCATGACTGCCGCAACCTGGCCAGGTACCTGCTCACCCCCTCCCAGCAGATTATCTGGTTGAAAGAGTGGGAGCGCCTGGCCCAGGTAGAAGCGAACCGTCCTAGAGCAGCTGGAGATCCATTAACAGGGGTCACGGCTGAGATGCTCACGGGCTCGGGACGCTATGCGGACGTCCAAGTCCAGCTGCAGTTCCCGGCTGCAATCCACCATGCTGCGGCGACCCTGGCACGCCAGGCTTTCTATACAGTTCCAGAGCCTAGGCCAGTCCCCTCATTCTCGGTTACCAAGCAGGGGATGAACGAGCCCTACCAGCATTTCGTAGACCGGCTTTGGCAGTCTGTCATGGCTCAATCTGAGCTGGGAAATGAGCAAAAAGAGGCCATGTTCAAGCTTCTGGCGTTTGAACACGCAAATCCGAAAATGAAGGCACTCTTTTCCACGCTACCAAAAACAGCTGAAGTCGCAGAAATGCTGGAAGTCGCTGCCAGGGCCACCCAAATGCAGCAACACCACGGCATGGCCAGTGCCTTTGCCGCCGCCCTGGAACCCACCCATAAGCTTCTCACGGCGGTTGCGCAGAAGCTGGACAGAAGGGGGAATCGGCCGAAGAAATCTGCCCCTTACTGTTCGCGTTGTGGGTCCAGAGGTCACACACAAGGAGCCTGCACAGCCACAGTGTGGTGTGACCGATGCCAGAGGGACAACCACAACAATCTGGCATGCAGGTCTACAAAAAACGGAAGGCGCAGCGTGCGAGGCCCCCGCGCCAAGACACAAGTAGCCGGGCCAGCGCTGTACACCAACTCCCCGCCCCAGCCACAAGGGGAAGCTTGGGCATCGATGTGCCCACAGCAATAGACGTCGCCCTCGCGACGACTCAAGTGCACCGGATACCGACCGGGGTTTATGGACCGATATGCCAAGGAAATAGCGGGGTTGGAGCCTTGTTACTGGGACGTTCTTCCACCGGCGTTGCAGGACTTATTGTGCTCCCAGGGGTAATCGATGCGGATTATACGGGGGAAATCATGATTATGTGTTTTACATTGAACCCTCCCCTGATAATCAAAGCAGGTACCCGGGTAGCGCAGTTGGTCCTTCTCCCGAAGATGAACCTGGGAAAGAACGCCCATATGGCACGAGGGAATCAGGGCTTCGGATCATCTGGAAACACTCTGGTCACCCTAGTGCAACAGATGAAGACGAGGCCCATTATAGTGGTACAATTGGCTGCCGGGAAAGAGGTTAAGACTCTGTCCATGATGATGGACACCGGCGCCGATGTCACTATAATCAATCGTAAGGTGTGGCCTCGACACTGGAGGCTCAGCACTGCCCTCGATGCCGTTCAAGGAATAGGTGGTGGCTCCATCCCCCTTCAAGCCCTTGACCCCGTACAGCTGAAATTTCCGGAAGGACAAACAGTAGCTGTAAGACCCTACGTACTACCTCTACCGGGACAACTAGGAGGGTTGGTTGGTAGGGAAGTGATGAGCCAGCTAGGCGCCGTTCTCTCTATTCCCGAACCCACCCAACCCCCTCAGCTTTTTCAATGCGGGCCACTGCAGACCTGCCGCCAACTCCCAGGCTACGCTGGAAAACAGACAGCCCTGTCTGGGTGGAGCAGTGGCCCCTACCCAAAGAGCGGCTAAAAATCGCTAACCGACTGGTGCAGGAACAGCTGCAGGCGGGACACATCCAACCGTCCGTCAGCCCATGGAACACTCCCATCTTTGTCGTTCCAAAGAAGTCAGGAAAGTGGCGATTGTTACATGATTTACGTAAGGTCAATAGCCAGATGTGGCCGATGGGCGCCCTTCAGCCTGGGCTGCCTTTACTCACCATGCTGCCCAGAGGCTGGAACTTGCTGGTCATTGACCTCAAGGATTGTTTCTTCACCGTTCCCCTGCATCCCGAAGATACAGCTCGCTTTGCTTTCACTATTCCATCAATCAATAAGAGTGAACCTGCAAAGCGCTATGAATGGGTAGTGTTGCCACAAGGGATGAGGAACTCTCCAACCATGTGCCAGTTATATGTGGCATGGGCACTCTCGCCAATCAGACAAGCAATGCCGGACACCTTGATATATCACTATATGGATGACATCCTGTTTTGCCAGAAAGCACCGTTCCCTGACAACATTAGCCAGATCCTGACCGATCGGCTAAAGGCAAAAGGACTGACTGTAGCTCCTGAAAAAATCCAAACAAAGTCACCCTGGAGCTACTTAGGGTGGAAAGTCACCTATGCCATGGTGAGACCACAGAAACTGGAGGTGATTCATTCGATCAAAACATTGAATGACGCCCAAAAGCTAGTGGGCGAACTCCAGTGGGTCAGACCCATCGTAGGTCTCACCAATGAGGATATCCACCCCTTCCTGTCATTGTTGCGGGGAACACAACCAGGTGCATTAGTGGATTGGACCGCTAGCCATACGAACGCATTAAAACGGGTCGTCCACAAACTGGCAACCGGCTTTGCAGACCGGCGAGATGCCACTCATCCCATTGGAATCTGGATTTGCAACCACCCTTCATTTCCGTTTGCACTGATGATGCAAGATTTCAACTGGCGAAGGACGCATGGGGAACACCATCACAATGACCGAATTTGTGACGGGGACTCTCGAAGACCAGAGTCCATAGCGATCTTGGAGTGGCTGTTTCCTCCCCACACGGCCCAGAAAGGAATTTGGCAGAGAACAGAGAGAACAGCATTCTTGATACGAAAGGGACGCCAACGCTGCCTTGACGTGGATGGTCGGGAACCGGATTGGATCAGCATTCCGATCAAAACAATCGATTTTGATTGGCTGCTGCAGCACTCTATGGCATTACAACTCGCCTTATTTGCGTATCCGGGAGACATCCGACACGAAGGCCCAAAACACAAACTCTTGCAAGCCATCAGTCAGTTCCAGTGGATAGAACGGCCGGTTGTCTCAGAACGTCCAGTGCCTGGCATCACCGTGTTCACTGATGCCGGAAAAAGGTCGAAAACGGCCGCCTGCGTATGGCAGGATAAGGGTCAGTGGAAACAACATCTGATTCCAGGCACTGAGAAGGACAACCTGCAGACTCTGGAACTGCTGGCTATTGTCTGGGCCTTGACACGATGGCACCGCGTCCCCCTCAACATCGTCTCCGACTCGCAATATGCGGTCGGAGTTGCCAACCGTATCGAGGATGCTCTTATCAAGCCGGTCCAGAACACACGGCTACTGGAACTCTTCCTTGCGTTGCAGCGTGCGCTGAAAATTCGCGCACAGCCATGCTGCATCCTGCACATCTGTAGCCATAAAACATCGTTGGGCCTAGGGGAAGGAAATGCAAAGGCTGACTCCCTGGTCAGCCTAGGAATACAAACTCCTGTCAGCCAATTCGCAAAAGCCCAAAATAGCCATTCCCTGTTCCACCAGAATGCCAGGGCACTGAAGCGCATGTTTGCCATCTCTTGGGAAGAGGCAAAAGGGATTGTGAAAGCTTGTCCCCAATGCGCTCAGTTTGGCCCTGCCTTGGGAATGACAGGTGTTAATCCACGCGGGCTACAAGCTGGCGAAATCTGGCAGATGGACGTTACCCACGTCCCGGAATTTGGACGCCTTAAGTACGTCCACGTCACGATCGACACCTTCTCAGGCATGCTTTGGGCGACAGCTCAGACGGGGGAAAAGGCCTTGCATGTGGTCCGCCATCTAACGAACTGCTTTGCTGTTATGGGGGTCCCCCAAGTAGTAAAAACTGACAATGCGCCCGCCTACATAGGCGGGAAGGTCAAGCAGTTTCTTGCTACTTGGGGAGTAAAACACGTTACCGGAATCCCTCATTCGTCTACAGGTCAGGCGATTGTAGAAAGAGCGAATCGCACCCTGAAGACGTACTTGCAAAAGCAAAAAGACAGCAAAGACATGGACCCACAAATGCGGCTGGGCAAGGCGCTCTTTACGCTAAATTTCCTAAGCCTAAGCCGCGATTCCCAGCAGCCCCCCGTCTTACTGCACTACTCGTCGCAGAAGATCATCCGCATGCCTGAAATTCAAATTACTTATAAGGATCCGTCGACCGGTCAGTGGGTAGGGCCCAAGCCACTGCTGTTTACTGGAAGAGGCTACAGCTGTGTTTCCACAGACTCTGGGCCTCTTTGGGTACCCAGCAAGTGGACACGCCCAGGCCCCGACCAGACCCTCACCAACCGGCTCAACATCTGCTCCTGGTGACAAGGCACCACGCAGTTAGATCGTTGCGTATCCTTTTGTTCTCCCCCCTACACAAAAAACTACAAAAAACTACAAAAAACTACAAAAAACTACAAAAAACTACAAAAAACTACAAAAAACTACAAAAAACTACAAAAACTACAAAAAACTACAAAAAAAAAAAAAAAAAAAAAAAAGGGGGGGGGAACTGTAGGAAACAGGTGCCAGCAATCCACCAATTGCCAGGCAGTGAGCACGAGCTTGTGCTCAGCCCACCTGTGCCCAGTCAGGGCTGGCCCCAGCTGCAAGTAAGCAGCATTAGGGGGCCAATAAAAGGTGGTGCTTGGGGCACATGCTCAGCTCATTCCTGAGCTAGGAGCAGAGGAGGCTGGTCTGGTTCAGAGCACCAGGACTGACCGAGATCAACCACTGCTCTACCTCGACTTCTCTCAGAGCTCTGCGCTCTTCAAAAAGTTCGTCCAGCTACACTCCTCCAATACACAGCTCCCACCACACTCCCTGGAACCACTGAACACCATCTCCTGCTGTCTTATTACCACTGGAAAACTGTCTGCCCATGTTCTGAAGGACACTGCCTCAGCTAGAGCCTTGCCAAGTGCACAGTGCCTCAGCATAAAAAGAACAGACAGGAGAGGATTTACTTTAAATTGAGCAAACTTAATTACCTAAGGGGAACAGCTTTTCTCAGGGAGAGTGATGCCTTTCTTGTGGCTTTTTCCGCATCAGGATTCTTTTTGCTCGATTTATTTTTACATTCCATTTAAAGATGTGTGTGGTGCCTGAGGGCTTGGCTTGGGACAGGTCAGTGCTACATGACTTGGGCAGCCTAAGTCATGCTCTGACATCTTCACTTTCTCAGAGCTTGTGTTTTAGGGTTTGGATTCTGGGCACGCATCACAGGTTTCTCTGGACATGTTTGAAGAGAAGCATCACTGAGACATTCTGTGGTCATGTTGGGGTCAGTCCCAGAGGCCAAATGCACATCAATGAACCACTGCAAAACCTCCCTTTCAGTGTTACTTCAGAAGACCCAGTCTTCTGGCTTTGCCAGGACACTCTCATTCTCACAAACTGTCCACTTTTAAATCTGCTAACAACTTCTTTTTTCTTGGTCTATCTGTTCAAAGAGTTGAAAAGCTATCCTCTTCCAAATCTTTCTGCCTATGGAGATATGCTTAAGGGGATCTTTAGCTCCAAACTACAGACACCAGAATTCCCATAGCTACATAAAGATCTTTACATGTACGTTAGATCTGTGAACTTCTTCCTTTAATACTCTGTGGAGAGCTAGTCAATACAGCAACAGAGTATGGGGAGAGCTTAATCTCATCCTGAAATAAATGCCTTTTAGCTGATCAGCTGAATCACTTTCAGGCCTCCATTAAGTGTGTGGAGTTAGAGGAGAAAAGAACAAGGTCAAATCAAACTGAACACAATAGCTATACAGACATTTTTCTTTACTCTCAACAGAGACAACATTAATTTGCTTGGCTTAATATGGTCTTGTTGATGCCAGAGAGGTGAAAAATGACTGCAAGAGCTAAGAAACCAACATTTCTGTGGGCCAAGTCAAACTATTTGGTGTGGGCACGGATTTAAGACACCTGAGAAAAGAAAGCAGGCTCCAGGACTGAGAAGTTCAGTTTACAGACATGAACGTTACTTTATTCTCAAGTTTTTCTAAGTATATTCTCATAGGTTTTTCACAAAATTGTCAGAGACCTGTTTCTAGCAAAAAGTAAACTGATTTTTAGGCTTTCCAGTGTTCAGAAGAATAGTAAAGTTTTCAGAATTTGAGGGAGGGGGAGAAGGGGCTGCATCTAGGGTATTTGAAGATCAAGTCCAAATGTGTAGTACTCTGCATGATATTCTGAAAATCTGGGGATAGACTCCCCAGAGTAAAAAGAGACAATCTGTCTTGCTTTGTTTAATGTAATTTTTAGTGCAAGTTTTATTTCATTAAATTAGATACACAACTCCTATGTGAAAATATATTTGTAAACACATATTTATTTCGCAGTCCAGCTTCTTTGAATGCATTAATAGTTGTTCCTAGAGACATTATTATATGAAGGCATCTCTAAGGACTCTGCAAATAATCATAGACAATAGATGAAGTGAGTAGAGAGAATACACTCCCAACAGATTGCACTCCATACTCCCTGAATACCTACGGAATACATAACATTCCCTATGGAATGTACTTGGTGCCACTGAATTTGCTGCAAGTTAGACTAGGTCCATGGAAATGCTTATTATCTGATATTGAATCTTGCACATTCAGCAATATGTGCTCTAAAAGCAGGGAAAAAATTTATTCCCTTCTCTGCCCTGATCCCTAACCAGTAAGCTGTACATAGCCCGTATCCAGGCTTAACCCCCTCAGGCATTTCATAACTTTAATGTATATATTTATTTTAAAATTCTACACAAACTATTTATTTTTTTCTTCTTTTGAGCACAGCAAGAAAAAAAAAAAAAAAGCAAAACAGCCAAACAACTGTTCTGGTTGGTGGGTTAATATGTTTCCAAGGGATTGAACTGTTTTGTGTTAGGACACTGTCCATTTCTTGGTTGGATGTTATCTTGTCATCTGAAGGGTGGATATTGTGTGCTGTGAGATTGTTACAAAGCAATAGCAAAGCTCACATGCCCTAAATTACTTGAGAAATTAATGCCATGGAACAGCTATAGTTAATTATTACTCTGTGATACAACTTTGAATAACGGCTCACCTAGGGGACTACTGCATTGTGGTTGCATCCTCTCGCCACCAGCAACAATGAAAACAACATGAATTATTCAGAGATGACAGAACGGGCATCAGTTTCTTCAGGTTAAGGTGTTCATCCTCTTGTTTCAAGGACAAAGTCAAGTTAAGCACCTGATGTGACATCCGTGAAATACAAAGCACAGTGACTGCAAGTGTAATTCATAGCTCTGCCTCTGAAATCATGTGACCATTCATGGATTTCATGAATGTCAGAAATTTCCGGATGTCTCTGACTTCAAAACATATTTTTTCTTCTGACCATCAAAACCTGGTATTTTGCTATGGTAATCTCTATCGGGGAGGGGCATTAATAGAGAGCATCTGTCATTTGGTTAATTGCTTAAAACCATGACAATATGGACCCATAGCTTAGTGTCTACGTTTTAAAGACTGAAAAAAAGCAAAATAAAAACAATCAAACAAACAAAAAACCCAAAAAACCCCAAACCAACCAACCAAACAAAAACACACACACAAAAAAAAGAAAACAGAAAAACCAAAAAACCAACCACAAACAGGAAAACCAATTATGATTGTCTTTTAACTCTAGTGGAGTTAAAGTTTCTCTAGTGGAGAAAGTAATATGGTGGGGTCTCAAAAGTTTTCTGTCACAACAGCTGCACTGTTTCACTGTTTCAATATAATCCAAGTGACAAATGCCTCAAAAAAGTACCTGTGTCACCTCCATCTCTTACAGCTCGATGGTACTGCCAAGGATGTGGCAAGATGCAGCTGGTGCCACAGACTTGCCAACTCCCTATGTGATACCCAACAGCTGTTGGAATCTGTGTGTTAAAATTCATGCTGGGTTTTGAATTTCTACATTATCTTCCTCAGGAAGTGAAAGCAGTGAAGTAAGCTTTATGTCCCCTAACTCCCTGCCTGTGCTTCTGTATTAAGCAGGATTCCACTTTGGCTGAGAAAGTGCACTGTGCTATACCATTTTCTTTAATTCTTTTTCTGCCCAGAACTCTATTCTGGCATGCAATCACTCCCTCCATCAGCCTGCTCCACACACGTGTGCTTTCAGTTACAAAGCACTCTGATTTATATCTTAGGTAAAGCTGCAAAGCTCCAGGAGCACATCTCAGTGATGTGTGTAGATTCAGGAGGGCAGCAGCTTTCTCAGGACTGGCAGCATCTGTACTCCCCTGTCTCAGCCAAACAACACACAGGGGGCTTGGCTCCAACATGATCATTAGAGCTGATGGGGCTGATTTCAGGCTCCTGCTCCATCTTCCAAAGGCTGCTGAAGGCCTCACTACTAATTTTCCCAGACGGAGAGGTGAAAATCCAGAGACAAGGTGCAGAGAGGAGCAGCCTAAGCACATTTCTGCCAGAAAAGCTCCAACAAACTGCAGGAAATTCAGAAAAGGGCAACAAAAAAAATTATTAAAAGACTAGAGGGATTCATTTCTAGAGAAGATTAAAAGAAATAAATATGCTCAACTCAGTTTCGCTAACTAAGGAGGAATTGGGTAGCTCCATACAACTATCTGCAGGTGCAAAGAAGCTGAGAAGCCTTGTTTAAAATGATTCAAGGAGCAACTTGTAGCAAAAGAATGGCATTGATCAAAGGAAATCTGAACTAAGCTCTTGTAAGTCATTTGCAACATTGATTTTAACCAAGAGATGGATCACTGAATTCTAGGAACTGGTGGAAATCCCCTTGCTTTGACCAGTTTAAAGAAACAAAACAAAACAAAAACAAAACAAACAAAAAAAACTGGACAAAATCTTCAGTAGTGTAGTGGTAAATGGGAATGGAAAAGATGAATAAGGACATAGGGAAAAAGATATCCCATTTTTAAGAGGTAGGAACATACCACTTAAAGAGGGTGCTCCTGTGTAACAGAGGTGCCATGAAGGTTCTAGAAGGGCTCTCTCAGGTTCTCTCCACATATTACACCAGAAATTGAGCAGTTTGACTCAGACAGTATGCTTTCTTCTCCACCCTTCTCTCCTTGAGACTTCAGCATCTGGCCTAATGTGTCGTATTTTGTCCCTTTCCTACCTGAGAGAAGTCCTTTAGCACGTCTTCAGACGAGCATAGGTCCACTGCACTCTGGCTGATCTAGATGTGAGTGGTCATGAAAAAAATCTTTCAGACTTACTGGTCATATATCATCTCCTTTACCTAGAGCTCTGAGAAATGTGCAAGCAGATTTCTGCTGCTGGGATTAATGCCAGTCCCAGCAGTTCATATTTCAGAGAGGAACTATGTAGGAGGATGAATCTCATCCTGTCCAGCAGCCACCTGAACCCTTTCTTTTTTTACCTCACGTGGTACTAAAGTAACCCTGATCAGTAAAAGAGCTATGCTGGAAATACAGCTGGTGCAGAATGATGTAGAAATGGAACATGTCCTTCATTGTGGTGAAGGAGTCCAAATTGCAATAAACAGATTTTGTGTTATCATTTCAGGATGTGCTATGAAAACCCTTGCTACAGCTTTTCCTCCCTGAGTATCAACAATTGCTCTTCAAGCTTGAGGGTAACACTAACTTGAGGAGACATAAATATGCCAGAAGGAAGTCACCACAGAGACCATGACAGACTGGGAGATGAGGCCAAGGAGATTTGTATGAGGTTCAACAAAGATAAACGTAAAGTCATATTTCTGGGGCAGATTAATCCTTAACAGTGATAAAGGCTGGGGACATTCAGCTCTACTGAAAAAGATCTGATGGTCCTAATGGGAGTTGGAGTCTGCCCTTGTAGTGAGCCTTACCCTGGGCTGCGTCTGCAAGAGTACAGCTGGCAGATCAAGGAAAGTGATTATCCCAAAGTCCTTGGCACTTTTTAAAATCATAAAATCTGTCGAGTTGGAAGGGACACATCAGGATCATTGGGTCCAACTCCTGTCCCTGTGTAGGGCAACCCCAGAATCACACCATGTTCCTGAGAGTGTCAAGGACACAGCTGGAACACTGTGGCCTGGTTTGGGCCCCCCCAGTTCCAGAGAAACATTGGAAAACTGGAGAGGATCCAGAGACAGGTCATGAAGATGTTGAGGGGACTGCAGAACTTGACATGAAGAAAAGCTGAAGGAAAGGCTCCAGGAGGGTGTAATCACAGGCTTCTAAAACCTGAGATGGAGTTACAGAGCAGATGGAGGTATACCCTTCACAGAGTTGTGAATACTCTCTGGATACAAGAAAAAAATATTCTTCACCATGAAACAATTAAACACTGGACCAGGTTGTCCAGAGAAGTGGTGAAATAATTCTCACTGGAAACACTCAAGATTTGGCCTGGCAGGGCCCTGGATATTCCAGTAATCAGAGGCCTTGTGTTCCTCACTGGAGCCCATTCCAGATGAGACTTGGCAAGCTCACTTGAGTTACATGGCAAACTCAGATGACTTCTCACATACACAGATGATCCTTATTCACTTCCATTGCAAAAGACAAGCATATCCTTATGGTTCTATATATTCAGTTCCCTTAATTAACTTTCAGTTTAAGGTTACCTGAGCAAAGACCTTTGAAATTTCATATGTTCCTTTCCAAAGGACAGGTGAATTTCACTTTCTAAGATCCAAAGGAACAGCTCTCCAGCACAAGTTCTGGCCACTTTACTTTGAGTTCCCTGTAGCTGATTTGTTTGGTCTAGGGTAGCAACACATCTCTGTATGCATTTGGGTGTAAAAAAACCACAAAGAACACTTTTTCTATCCCAAATAATTAAAAAAAAAAATATTGCTTCAACCATTTGTTTGAAACAATAAACCAAGCAAATTATCCAAAAGCATTCAGCCACAAGTTCATTGTAATGTTTGGTTTTGGATTTGACACCTTGCATTTATTACAACATTTTCAAGCATGCATTCACCTGTATTCATAGGAAAAGAAAACTTTGTTTTGAAGCTACAAATGTCTTGAAATCACATTTAAGATGTGATTTCAAATGCTTCAGTTGTAAAGCACGAGATTTGGTAAAACTGACCCTCTCCTGTGAACTTTTAAAGCACCAGACATTACCATTTTCCAGTGACAGACCAAGATACTTTCCTGGAATATTTCCAAGCCACTGAACTATGGATACTGAGTCAGCAGAGTAATCAGCAGAACTTCAGTGTATGCTACCAAGGTACAAAAGCTGTTTCCTTGAATTCTGCTATTGAATCCTAGCTGTCTGAGAGCACAGTATCCTACATTTGAGCCTTTGCCTATAGAGGAAGACCGTGCATTTCATAGAAGTGTGAAGAAGATTAAAGAGGCAATCTGCACACTCTAAGTTGAACACTAATGAAGTTACCTAGCCTGAGAGGAAGAGAGTGGATGCTCCATCTTCCTCTGTCAAGCCAACGTTTCCATGGGCTTTTAAATTCTGTACTTAATGCTGATATGCATCTTTGTAAAACTGATATTTTTCCTCCTGAGCCAAGCATATTTATCAATTCCATGGCTTGCATTTTAAGAAGATAGAGTTTCGAATCCTTTCAAACAAACCAATATGTTTTAGGGAGTTCTTCAAGAAACGGTATCCCGACTGGGCTCTTACATATAAAGCAGCTCTATTAGCTATGCAATCTTATTTATTTGAGTGGGCTTTTGTATTTATCAATAAGATGGAATTTGGTCATGTGCTATAATGACTCCTTGTTTAGTTTTGATATTGAAAAAGTTCCATCCAGATGCTGAAGCAAATCCTGGTACAAAAGATTTACAGTTTCAAAATATGAATGGGAGAGGAGAGGAGAGGAGAGGAGAGGA
>JAAWXA010000003.1:20279757-20296691 GCA_038090715.1 Florisuga fusca | reverse complement strand
AGGGAGAGGAGAGGAGAGGAGAGAGGAAGGAAGGGGAAGGAAGGGAAAGGAAGGGGAAGGAAGGGAAGGGAAGGAAAAATTTCTAATGAAAATATTGGGAACTAAACTTCTAATCAATTTTTAAAAAATCAAACACAATTTTCCTAGGCTTATGGGAATTAGTGAGAAGCTTAATTGTCAGTGTACTGCCTTTGAGAGCTATGCCAGATCCCATATCTTTGACTGTTCTGAATTTCTTCTAGCTGCTGTCCCTGCCTGAGTTTCTTATGCAGCTAATTCCTGGCCTAAATCAAAAGAAGAAAGCTTAATTTTAATGCCCTAGAGTCTCTGCAAGTGACTTTCTCACTGGAACAAACTTGGAACTATTTAAACATGAAAGAAAAGCAATTAACTTTGCCAGTAGTTTTTTTACTTGCATGTTTGGTATTATTTCAGCTGTGATTTTAAGTGAGTTATCTGCACCTCACCTTGCTTTCTACTTGACAATGAAATCTGATCTCAGTGTTAGTCACATCACAAAGTCTTGCAGAGAAACTAACCTGAAGACAGATTTTACTCCTAGCTGAACATACATAAGTCTGATGGAATGTGATAACCAGCCACTTTGCTACTCACTTGGTCAATAAACTGTAATCTCCTCTGAGGCTGCAGACAAGTTGAATGATTTTGAGAAAAACTACTTGGTTTCAACATAGTGTCTATGCATTACAGCAAACGGGTGTGCTTTTAGGCTCAGCAGTTTGTCACACTTTAATCAGGTTGGCTTCATCCAGCCATACTGATGCCATTTTACTGGGTATGCAGTGTGGTGGACCCCCAGACTCACAAACAAGGCTATGGGCTCCTGTAGGACTATTAAGCCTTTGCTTTGCCCTGGGAGGCATTCCCAGACCAAGGGAGTGCTAATGAGGAGGAAATACAATCCCTCACACATCCTAGACTCCAGAGTGTGTTTTCATCTCTGTTGCTGGCTGCCCATAAGGACCATGGCTCTGTGTCATGCCTCAGAAAAGCAGGGTGTAAGGACACAGATAGGAAACTCAAATTGTTACAGTCAAAGATAATGAGATGTCTCTGTCTTGAGCCTCAGGCACAGCCCTGTCAGAAGGGTACTTGTGGTAACATCAGCTTAAGACATGAAAATGTATCATGCCCAGAGAAAAATCACAATCGTGTTAAAAGGACATTTTTCCAAAGTTTTGTGTTTCCCATTTGCCTTCTGTTTTCAAGACTCTCTCTTTCCAAGAGGTTCTTCCTAGCCACAGAGACTAAGACCTATTTTTGTGAGGCTGGAAGTGAGGGGGGCTTGGAGAACAGTGATTTTCCCCTCCTGCAGCCACATGTCATGCCTCCTACCTGCAGCACATGCCTCTTGCTTACATTGCCCCAGCATCCCAATGCTCTACCACTCATTTCCTGGCTGGCACATCTCTCAGGTCAAAGCTCAGCACTGACCGTCAGTGGCTGCCCTGGAGCTTTTCATTGTCACCGTGTCCTTCCACCTGCAAAGTCCAGTTTTCCAGCTCCACAGCCCAGGCCTTCAGCTGCTTATCCCCCCTTGGCCAGAGAGCTCAGGGGCTGCTCCTGAACCTTCTGGCTCTGGGGACTCCTTCCATTTGCTGAAATCTCTGGGCTGTCTCTCAAGTAACATTGCCACATTTAATCCATGACTTTCCCAGCACAATCTTGGCCACGTGTCCTTTCCCGTATTTTTTTCTCAGAAATGAATGGATGCTTGGGAAGCAGCTGATGGACTGAGTGCCACAGACCTTGTCTATTTCTAACCCTCACAGCCCAGAGAAGGAGGCACAGAACT
The DNA here is from genome assembly GCA_038090715.1 of Florisuga fusca. Lineage (NCBI taxonomy): Eukaryota > Metazoa > Chordata > Aves > Apodiformes > Trochilidae > Florisuga > Florisuga fusca. Next base: position 20,294,875 of record JAAWXA010000003.1, on the reverse strand, counting down.
GAACCCTTTAAGACTCAGCACCTCTTTGGCTGCATTCATACCAAGTCTCAGTCATGAGTTAGTCCATGTGCATTATTTCTCTTGGTTGAGCTTCTGTGAAGTGTGTCAGTCACCTACACACACGTGAAGGCACTGACATTCTCAGCTGAAGAAAAGAGGTTGAGTGCTGAGATCCGTGCTCCATCCTGCTTCTGAAGGAAGTATTTCCCTCGTAATGGATTAACAGCTCATTTATTACTAAACTGAGCACAGGACGGGCCTGAGTTTGGTGCATTATCTGCTGTTTTCCTGTTCAAGCAGCATCAAGGTGGGGGAAGGCCATGGCTCTGTGCAAAAGGTGTCAAACTTACTAAAGTTCAAGTATTGCAAATATGCCTTAGAGGAGGAAGAAGATGATTTAACTGAACAGACCCTCTGGAGTCAGAGACAAAGGAGGAGAGATATGGCCCTAGGTATAGATCCTTTTGGTGAGGGACATGCACTGGACCACAGCCTTGTTTAAGCATTTAATATCACCTAAAAGGGCTGCAGAAGCAGCCTGGGAAGCTGCAAGGGTCAGAAAAGATGTCCTGGAACTGGGCTAGCCTGTACAGTTTCTCTTTATTTCTGTGCATCTGTCTGGAATTGCAGCAACTCGATTGGTTTTTGGACCTCAGAAGTCAAGTCTGTCTTCTTTTATACCTTAATTTTTCTCTGGTGATCAGAGTGATTTTTGCAAAACTGGTAACCTCTGGATGCTTCATTTTCCACTAATAAAAAAAAAAAAAAGCCACAAAACAAGCTTGCTGGAACATTCTTGATGTTCCCAGCACATCCCTCAGGACTTGGGGAGTAATGGGATGCTTCCATACTAAACAGCAAGTACCTCTTTGAACACTGGTCACGCAGGACATCAGCTGAGAGGGATGTCCTCTAGAGACCAGCCTTAGCCAGTGTTTCCTGAGTGAGCTGCATAGCAATGGGGTTAGGTTCAGGCCTCCCACAAATTTGTAACAAGAGCCAAGAGGGAATATGATGTTCCTAGGCTGGAAGAGCACCACTTCAAAGCAAAGGCTAAATAACCGATGCTCCCATCTAGTGGTGAAACTATACCCAGTGGCTTAGACACGTCAGGCATCCACCTGAGCTTCCGAGGGAATGTGGAGCTGGATGGACCATGCCACAGGACAGTGACACCCCTGGGAGATTTCGTAGAGCTTTGCAGTCTGTGACAAACACCCATACACATTCAAGACCTCAGGAGAAACCAACTCATAACCTTAGTTAAAACTACAGCATTAATATTAATGATAAATAAGAAAAGAACATCAGGATCGAGGGTTCTTTAAAGCAAGGGAGGTCTGGAATAGCATTCTCAAAATTTCTTAAGCAACTTTCACTGAAATGTAGGTGCCCACATTATCTTGGCTTTAGTTTGCAAAGGGATGCTTTCAAAATGTTATTCAAGGTTAGTAATTAGCAACACATTATGATTGGTGTCGTTGCTATGTTGACTACAATGTAATTAATATGCTAATGTTCTAATACGCCGCTAAACTTATAATTAGCGGCCAGAATAAAACCACTTTTTTGTGTGTCTCTTTTAGTTTACATCTGAAAGCTTACAGTAAGAGGTGAACAATTACCGTATGCTCATTTTGTGACATTATTGGGAGCCACCCCATGACACTATTGTAAATCACTTCCCCAGGTCTGTTCAGTTCTTCCTAATATGCTTATTTTCAATTGTTATGCTTGGAAGATGGAGAGATCAGCAGGAAATGGTGCTGTTCTTCACACTGGATCTTTCTTTTAAAAGCACAGCTGCTGCCTACAGGATATACCCACAAGCAAAATTCATTAACGAGGCTGAGATAGTCCTTTGTCACAAGAATGAGCTGTACAATTGGCGAAGAATTTTAAGATACCATCTCTTGTTAGACTGCAATTGTTACTGCTCTGCTTTGAGTTCACTGCCCCTTTTTGCTATACCTACGTGTTACAATGCAAAGTGCCAAACAGTTCTAACACTGGCCTTACGTATGCACTTTCCAATGTATTTCAGAGCACTTCAAACTATCATAATCCGTATTTTGCAGAGCCAAAATTTCCAAATCTCAATCCAGTGCCACCTGTGATGGGGCTTAGCACAAGCCAAGGGACTAGACAGTCCTTGGGAGGACAGAGTATTCTGGAGTCCACGTCTACATTAGGTGAAGAACAGAATGGAGCTCTTCTGACAAGCAGTTAGGACTTTCAGCAACAGACAAATCTTTGCTTACATTTCATGAGCAACATGAGCCCACAGCTGAGAAAGAACTACAGATTTATTTATTAACCTGAGTAGGAAGGAGAGGGAGCAACACAGATAGTGCCTAGCTAGATGTTAGCTGAATATCAAATGTTTTCTCCAACAATATTCTACAGTCTTGGCAAGCTATAAATTTAACAGCTTGGTACAAGGTCCACCACAGAATGGCCCAGAACAGGTTTGTTAAAGAAGGATTCTGTGTTTATTGATAGAGATGACATTAATCCTATACTAGGCAATCTTTGATACAAATTCAACAAGAAGTAATTCAGGTTGGCTGACATTAAGCAAAAAGCACTGCTAAACTGTTGGGATGATGCAAGTGCTGCTAAAATACATTTTCAGTCAAAACATAGCTGGCAGTGCATGCATCTTATGTAGAGGCTGCACACCTGTAAATGAAGGGAGAATCCGTGGCAAATGAACGAGAAGCCACAAACCCAGTGGGAAGCTGTCACAAGAAGCTGCCAGGTTAAAGAAAAATCACTCTGCAATGCAAAAGACCAATGCAAAAGAATGCATAGGTAGCAAACAAAACAGAGATGCTGCTTTGGTGAAGAAGGAGCTTAAGGCAAATAAAGACTGCACCTGAGCTAATGTCACCTTGTCAGTAAGGTACCAGGTGTTACTGGTAGAGATTATTCTTAGAATGAAGTGCTGCTGCAAAGTCCCAGCAGAATTACAGCACACCAGTCAAAATAATACTGGAAAAAGTGCATAAGCAGTTGCAGCCCTCAAACCTTGCATGGAAGACAACTACAGGTTTTTTGATAAAGGACAGAAGTGCTAACCATCACGTTAAGTGTGTCCATAGCACACTGCATGCACAAACGCATGTAGTACCAGTGTCCAGGTTGTATAAAAATGTCATTCTTGTATGAAAAACCTGAGAACTTCAGGCTGCCAGCATACAACAAGACACAAATCTGCATCATGCTCCAGACAGCTAAGAAAGGAAGAAGTGCATCATCAGAGTAAAATATTTTTCTCCTGCTCTTTTAGTTTAGGACAACCTTAAGAAATTGGCAGTAAGATGTGCTACTGTTTTTGTATGTTCAACTTAAGAAATGTATTAGGGCTGGCAATTTATCTTGCCAAGTTTTTAACTTACCTTTCAAAAGTCTTGGTAACACTTAGATCTGTTGAAGATTGGGTTTCAATGGGATGCTGGCAGGAATCCACCTCTATCAAAATGAAGCAACTAATAAAAATTCAGATGGATGTATCCGAGCAATGACTTGTGGCTCTGTTAGTGCAGGTAGGGCAGTGAGTGGTTTATGTATGCAGCTTTTCCACCTCTACAGTAATAACCTACGCACAGATTGAAAACGAGATGCATGCAATTGTGTTTGTCTGCGAGGGTTTCCATCAATAGGTGTGTGGGAGAAAAGTGATTGTGGAATCTCATCATATGCTACCCATGCTGGTAGTATTGCAAAACCATCTGAAAAACCCAATCTGTAAATACTTTCCTTCCTATTTGAATAATGTGGCTTGTCATCACACACCAGGGCTTTAAAATACATACTCTAAGCATATTTTAAGTTTAGATTAGTTTAATATATTTTATTATTTTAACACTGTTAGGAAAGGGGAGGATGTAAGGGAACCAGAGAGGGTGCTACAGTAAACATAGTTTAAGTCATTTCAGCACAAAATTGGTATTACTGGTGATAGAAAATCATTAGTAAATAAAATTACCTTGAAACTGCTGATTGTGTATGGTATTAAAAGGAGAGAAGACATGACAAAAATGACAGAGCATTTAGTTGTTTATTTTCACCTCCTCTTCGTTCCCCTATCAGAGGATGCAGAACAGAAAAGAATAGCATCTGTGCTAAGGAAACTTCTATAAGCATTAATTAATTAAAAGGCTCATCTTCTGTGTGCTGGCTGAGGTGTCACTCTCTCATAAACACTTCACTCATTCCACTATCATCAACTCAATTATTTGAGATGCTTCTCAGCAGGTGGATATGACGTGTTATTTCAAAAGCTGCTTTGTGATGAAATATTCTCAATGGCTTATTGCATACTCCCTTATGCCAAAGACTGTTAAAAGCCCAGTCACATCCCCAGTTCAAAAGCCCCTCAGTAATATTCAAGCTGACAATACAATTCAAGCAAAAGCCAACCAATAACAAGAAAAAATGTGACTTATCTATTGAGGCCAAACAAACCATTCAAAAGCATCCTGCAGCCTAAGTGTGTTGAAGTTTATCCTGGCCTCACCCTCCAGCTTTAGCACGAAGAGCATGAGGTTGGGGTGGGAGCACTTGGAAAAGGGTAGAGCAGTGTGACCTGGAGGCTCTTCCCTAGCCAGCATGGCTAGGAGAGAGCACACAGCTGGCAACACTTGGCAGGTTCTGAGACAACACCACAGGCTTGTAGCAGCCTGCTGAATAGCACCAACCAGTGAGATCAATAGGAGGACACTGCACAATGCTTGGGGTCCCTTTTTTCATCCTGCATGCTAGAAAGAACTCTCCATGCTCTTAAGGTTATTCCATGGTTCGGTTGCTCCCCATATCGCATGGTTCAGGAGCTATCCTGTAGCTCTTGAAGAGATTTCCCTGTGCCTTTGTCCTGCTGCAGCCAAACAGAAGTCTTAAAGCAAGGGCTCAGAAGACTGCAAAAACAAATCACAAATAACCATACATATGTCAGCCTACAACTACTAATATTGCAAGTCCATCCTTGTTACCCGGACGCATGTGTCTTATTTGCAAAAATAAAAATACTCCCCATACCTAGAGTGTATTAAAAAAAAAACCCAACAACCTTCATTTCTGTTGGCACGCTGGGTGTATATCATGTGCTCAGATGCCAGGTTTTACAGCTGACTTTGGCAAAGGCAGGTGACAATGCATAGTACTGGGAGATGGAGCCCCTTCATTTGTTTCACACTCATTAAAATCCACCTTATTAACATCCCACCTTTCCCCATCCACTGCTAGAGACTAATCTGCTCCCCTTTTTAAAAAATGATGAGAAAACTGTAAATGAGAATCCTGGCTACAGATGATCAGGAAGCCCCTTGCCAAAGTTTGCTCTATTTATCCACAGTGCAATGTATACGCTTTACAGATGTGGAATAAAATTAATGGGGGTTATTACATTAAAGCTGTTTTTTCAAGATGATGTTACATACAGACAATAGTTCCTGGCTAAATTATAGTCCCATAGCATCAAGGAGGGAAGAAATTTAGCACTATTTGCTATATAAACAAGGTTCCATTGCTTCATTTTGCAATAGAAATGACATACAAGCAGGCAAGCTTGTGCTCAGACTCTTGTTTTATTTACAGTTCTTTTGTACTCTTATTTTCATATATTACGGGGCAGTCAGACCAAAACCATGTTGTTGTTATAGCCATGTACAATCTGTTCTTTCTCCTTAGTGAATGTTTACTTGATAAGGCTGTTTGTCAGAGAGACAGAGGACAAATAGGAGAAGCCCATTTTATGTTGCTAAAACTAAATTCAGACCTGATAGAGATACTCAAAAGTAGTGCTGCAGCTGTTCCAATTAGGTGTTTCATGCTGCCTCTGGATTTGATCCTGCCTCCATAGAAAATTAATAGCAAATTCCCATTGGTCCCAGGGTTAGAGAGCAGGATTTGACTTCAAAACATCAGCTGCACAGCTCTCTGATGAGTGGTGACATTTTTGACTCTCAGACTCTTCATTAGGATCTTATGCTGTAAGAGACTTTGCTTTTTGAAGAGTTTGCTGGCTTGTTTCATACCTAATAAACATCATATAATCATGATGTTCCTGCTGCTAAGGGGCATAGCCCATGGATGATATACATCCATACAGGTTCCTATTAGGAAGTGTAGATGTTCTATTATAATGCAGGTATATTTACAACTACTCCCATCCTGCTTGACACCCACTAGGCATCTCTGTTTGTATCTCCACAGGATTTATGTGCTTCTACATTATTTAAATCTCAGTGTGCATCTCTCTGGTGCCAGGCTCTTGGGCATATTTCCTTGGCCTTACACATACACCTTGGTCTTACACTGGTGCATGACTTCACTGATACCTGGATCTCCCTTAGTCCCAGAACTTAAGAGTCATCATTTTCCCTAATTCTACCTGCTATATTTTTTCTTTGGGATTCTCTCTTCTTCTGGGACCTGATGATAGCTGGAGCAAGAGGGCATTGCAGGAGCAGAGGGAAAAAATCACACTTTGTTTTGGCAAATAAAGAAATACAGAGAGCTAAAAATAAGCTCAAGCTCACATTTACCGTAGTCTTCTTTATCATTCTGAAGCTTGCTTTATTTTTAGGTCAAAGGCTTGCCTTGTCTTCTGTTGTCTTCCCTTTCCTGACCTTCCTCTACCTTCTACCCAGTCTTTCAGCTCCACTTCCAGGGTTTTTTCCTCTTTATCCAAATGGCTGTAGAACAATCTCAGCCTTAGCAACACTTCCTACTAACTTGACCTGTTCAGACTTTGGTAACAGACTCAAACAGTTGTCCAGTTATTTAAGGTATAGCAGACAGTTATTAGCCCTAGAGGATTTCCATGTAATAGAGAAACACAGATGTTCAGCAGTTGCCTCTTATTAGGTGTGTATCACTTCTCCTTTTAGTCTTCCTCTGGTGGGCAGATGGGTCAAATGTTCTAAGAGCTGCAATCTGATATAAATATGTATTCATAGTTCCTGATGAGAAGCAGAATAAACTTTATATGGAGGCCTCAAATTGATACCATTGTTTTTTTTGCAAATTTCCCAGATGTTATGATTCATATATTTTCATGACGCAGGGAAAAACAGCACTTTCCCTGCAATCAGAGGAACTTAAGGCTTTCCAGTTATGGTCACACACTCAGTCTTATTAGCACAAAATTTAATTTGTGTTAATCAGACTGAGGTGGGTAGAGTGCAAAATTAACTTGACTTTCATTTTGCATTGTACAGTAAACTTGCCATGGTGAAATCACTGTAGAAATCTGAGCTGTGAATGATGGATGAGATAAAAATAAAAAAAAAATAACTAGAGAATAAACAGTGTTGTGTAACTGTTACTGTACTAAAAGGTACACAATATTCAATTCATTTCTTCAATTGGAGAAGCACTTTACCTCCCTGGCAAATCAAAGGGCATGTTGTGCTCAGATGCATCCATATTTTGCCACTGAAGCTGAGAGCAGAGTTTGGACCCAAACATTTGTCTTTAGCATCCCCTCTATTCTGAGAGCTATATAAGTCAAGTCAAGTTGGTCAAGTTTGCCAACCATTTTTTAAAAACGCTTAGTTTGCTAGAAAATTACAATTTAATGAAAATAGAAACACTTATTTCAGTGAAATTTCCATTTGCAGTTCAAGACTCTTGTACAAAATCCAGAGAGAAGCATTTACTAGAGGGAAGCCAGACACCACAAGGTATCCATCAGGATATGGGTTTCAAGTGTCTGCTCCTAGTGAGAAAAAGTATCTTGTATATGCCAGAGACATACGCTGATGTCTGGCCCTTCTAGAAGTGCATTTCCCCTTGAAGTTAGTCAAAAGGTTTCTGTTTCACTTTTTTTTTTTTTTTTTTTTTTTTTTTTTTTTTTTTTTTTTTTTTTTTTTTTCCCAAAACAGAACTGTATTTTCCTGCCAAGACTAACATTAATTCCCTTCTCCCAACTCTTTGCCTCTTTCCTTGTGTAGCTAAAATAAATGTTTGGGAGTTGGAAGGTGCCCTATAAACAGGAACCTGCTGCCACCTGAGACATTTCCTTATTGAAAAAAAAAATAAAACAAACCAGGAAAAATAAAACAATGCTTCACAAACATTCACCTCAAACTTTTTCAATAAGATTTTAACATTTTTTACACCCCTTGCCATGAACAGATTTCTGTCTGGGAGCAAACTGCGAAGTTGAGAAGGATTCTGGCACAGCAAGAAAGATACAGAAAAGTTTGGAAGAGAAAAGGGGAAGGTTTGGAGGGGGAGGAAAGAGAGAGGGAAAGAAAAGCATTCACTTCCTTCAACAAGAGCACAGAAAACTAAGAAATGGTGAAGTCCATTTATGTGCAGGAAGATCTGGGTGAGAGGAGGCTGAAGACGAGGTAAGAGAATTGGGAAAGAGGATTTGTGCTCACAGGCTTGGTGACAGGTGCCCGAATGCCACCTACTTCCTGACAAGAGGACAAATCTGGCTCCTGTTTATAGCCAGTGCTATACACAGAGGCAGAATGTTGCCTGCACAAAATGATCTTAATTATTTTTTTTCACGGCAAGAGTAAATTTTATCACTGAGTGGGAAACACTGCTTACTATTTACTATCTTTAAAGTGTGAAATGTGCTGGAAAACAAAGACTTTAATTAAAGTTGTCTTTTCAGTGCCTATTCCTTGCAGAAAACTGACACCGTTTCAAAACACAGCTTTTCTTGTATGCATCTATTTACTTTCCTATTTTTCATATAACAGTTTCTATTTAACCAATTTAAGCAATATATTTAACATCTTTGCAGATATAACTGCAACACACTGAAGTGCTTTGAAAAGTAGAATAAAGTTGAATGTTAGCTTCTGTTCCTCAAAAAAAAGGTGAGGAACACAAAATAAACCAGCCCAGATTACCATCAGTACTTCTGCCTTTATTATTTAAACAAATCAGGTAATGTTTGCACTGTAAAGTTTTGATCTGAAAATAGCAAAGCAAGGTAGGAACAGGTTTTGCCAACTCTTCCTCTTAAAAATGAAGGGCAAAAGTTACTGATGCACTTTGCAACAGTAACTGATTGAACTCCATGAACTTTAACTGTCTCTAAAAATTGTATTTGCATATTCAAAGTATGGTATATACCCTGTATGTAAGGAAATAGCCATTAAGCCACAGCAGCAATGATTTTTATTTGTCTTAAAGCATTTGGAAAGTATGTCCAGTGAGAAGGGCTTTGCTACATCAGTCTATATGCACTCCCTTGCAGTGGAGATTGAGTTGTGAGGGTTTTTTTAGGCTATGGACAGCAGAAAGCAAAGCAGCCTTTCCCAGTCCAGCTACAAATTACATAAAACAGTGTACTAGCAATAACTAGCTCTGGAGCAATGAATAACCAGCAACCATGCTACTCCTGGGAAAGCTCCTTTGCATTTTAAATCAACAAGAAAATGATGACCCATTTTCAAAGGATAAAGTAATTCCTTTCAGAAAACTAACTTTGGTGGTTCCTAACCAGGTGAAATCAGTGTGACTTCTGCAAAGTCACACCACCTCACTTCAGGCTATGAATCCTGCCCTCAATTGTTCCTGATCCAAGAGACACTTCTTTGCCTGCAGGAACACATTACCCTTGAACAGCATGTTCCCCATGTGTAGTGGCTAGACAACACTAGGAAGGATGCTTGGAGTGCAGGCAGGCACTGAAGAGGTATTTTTGAGGGCTTTTCAATCAAATGGCACAGAGGCACAATTTTTGGATCTTTCAGTTACATCATAAATCCCTGATCTATGAAGGAGGAGGCTGGCCATGGTGATGAGGGTGATCTCTTAGATCCCTTCAGGTACAGGGGCCCTAAATCAAACCTCCCTGGGCAAGAGCTTTGGCAGAAGGTCAGAGAAAGGGAAAGGTCAGCAAACCAGGAGAGCTCACTCCTCACCCATGCAGGTGCACAACTTTCTGCAGCACCAGGTGCTGCCTGGTCTGAACAGACCTTGCAAAGGACCTTATTCTGGCCTGGCCTCTCTTCACACAGGCTGGCCCATCTTTGAGTGGACACGTGCTGAGGCAGGCAGTCTGGCCAGGAAGGGGTATCATCTGCCTGTGAGTGTTTTGGGGTGGGTGGATATGTATTTGCCTCCCTGATGAGAATGCCATCCCAGAAAATATGTAGTTCTTTGGAAGAAAGTACCCCACTGAAAACTGTGAAAACTGTAGTTCCAAACCCAAATTTTTTCTCCATTCTCCTGCCTTGATGATTCGGCAGATGCAGCATGTTTTATTTTCTTCAAAAACCTACTACATAAAAACATGTTTACTTCAGTTAACCTTCCCAGCCAAAGAGCTAGCCCAGTGCAGCTCAGCAATAATGCCTCCATAAATCACAACCGTGCATAGTTCAGGTAGAGATTAATTCTAAGTAATTTTGTATATAAAATTTGCTCCAAAACTCCTCTATCTCTCAGTGCTTATTTACATATATAGAGTATTCAGGATTTGAATTCCAGTGAAGTTTTGCACTTAATAATGGTTTTTTTATAAAAATTGCTTAACAGTCTACAAATTACTTTAGCATCCTCAGTTTCCAGTGAAAGGAAGTTGACAAGGAGTCAAGGCACATAGCAACCAATGAATGCTGCTCATAGTAATTAATAACATGAGGTGAAATGGACAGAAGCTTTCAGAACTTTAGTGGAAAGGCAGACGAGATCATGGTCTAAGTTCATCAAAGCAACCAGCTTTTAGGAATGTTTTACTGCCCATGTCCTTAGGATGCAATAGTCTTTTTGCTCGTGAAGGCTTTGTGAACTTGTTAACATGAAGGACAGTGATTTACAACATTTGTGACTTTAACAGTGACTCCACTAATAACGTTCAAGCAGTGCTACAGAAACACTGTCTGGAGGATGTCACCTGTGGTCAACAGGAGGGAGCACCAGGGAGATCTCTGCCCTGCTCTCACTGCTCACCCTTTTACCCACTGGCTTTACAGCTGCAGATGAAATTCACATTTTTTGTTGCTTGGGGAAGATTTCTGCCTGATGTGATAATTGGCAGGAAAATCAAAGCTGAAGATAGCTCAGGTGCCTTCATCTTTTCATGCCAGTTTTTTTCCATTTCTTATGAATCTGGCCCCTTGACGAGAAGTCACAGAGGTGGGACATCACTGGGCATGAGTGGCTTTGCATGTGCAAGTGAGTAAATGGACAGGGTACCCTGGCCTGGTTGAAAGTCAGTATTGTGAACATGGAAGCCCATGAGTTCTTTCTAAGGCAAATATGAGGGAAAGAAAAGGAAAACAAAGGCTGTGACTCCCTACCAGCTTCCACAGCCCAGCACTGAAGGATAAGAATAAATTATTAATACAGATCAAGTCAGCAGTAGGTTAGCACTTTTCCACAAAAGGAGAGGAAACTAAAAAGAAATCATGTCTATTTTTGAGATCCAGGGGTGCTTCAGAGATGATACAGCTTACACTTGGTGGCAAGCTCTGAATTCACACCCATTGCATCTCCCACTGCACCTTGCTGTGACACAATAAACACTGAGGTACAACTGGGCTGGCTCTTCAGGCACACCTGCAACAGGATGCACATTTCTTTCAGCAATGATCTATGCCATGCTGGCAAACACGCTTCCCTTCTTTTCCCCTCCCCCCTGTCTGTTCTGTGTAAACAAAAGGAGATCTAAGAAACACCTTGTATAAATACCAGCACCCATCAAGCAGGATGCAACAAGCCCTGTCAACCCAGCCAAATGTAAGTAAGCACCTGAAACTAGACCATTTCATCAGGATGTTTCTGAAGGGCAAAGAAACCACCTGCTTTGGAGAGGAGGCAATTCAAGCAATCACCTGCCATGACATGATACGAGAAGAAGAAACCAGGCCACACTGTCTCCTAAGGGAGAGTTTCTTGAGCTCTGCGTGCTCCGATTCTAACTCCACATCTGCGTCTGAAGAGCTAAAACACCCAAATGCATCTGATGTGTGCAGAAGCCAACAACAGTAGCTCCAGCTTATTAAAAATCTACTTGTTGATTAGAAACAAGAGGTGGGTCAGCACTAATGAGAAACACTCCATGTGACCACTGCAGGACCCTCTGAGCGCAGCAGGATGGGAATGCCCGGCCAGAGGAGCCTTACCTGGAGTCAGGGCAGCTGAAGAGCTAGGAGATCCTCAGCTTCCCAAGGTGCTGCAGGGAACAGGCTGCAACCTACTCCTTCATTCCCTGCCCCAAACAGGGACAGAATGCACCCCCATGTTGCCCAAAGGTTTGCAGAACATGAGCAGTGACCCACAGAACACATCCTCTCCAGGACTCCTGGCAGAAAACTATCCTGAGAAACTGTGAGAAAGGGGAGATGTGTGATCTTGTGGGTGCACAGAGCCCACCCATTAACATAAGCTGAAGAGCACCTCTTTTGTTAGAGACCAGAATTGCTCTGAAGTAAAATTGGAATTATTTGGGTGAAACTCAGCTTTGGTACAGTCAATGGAAAAATTCCCTTCCACGTCAGTGGAGCCTTATTAGCCAAGGATATGTTTTGAAAAGGTTGAATGGGTTTGTGCCTGGGCTTGAAGGATCTTTGTGTACTGTACTGTACCCTGCCAGTTTAAATGATGACTACAGAGATCTGTCATAAAACTTTTTCCAAGAGAGGTGAAAGCTTTTTCTCTTGCTCATAATAAATTAGTTATTTATCCCCTTTATTTATATGAACCTTTCTAACACTGTAACAAAACAAAGTGATAGATGCACCTATGCCAGTCGTCAAACCCAATAACAAAGCAACAGCAACTGCGTGTAACTTTACCCTATTGTTATCAATTTATATAAAAGATAAATTCTTCAAGCTGTGAACCTGTGAAAGTAAATTCTCTACCATTCCAGACTTGACAATTACTTCATCCTCTGATCTCAAGCCCTTTCCCAGGCTGCTTTGACATCACAGGGGCTGGATGCTGATTTCACAGACCTTATCCCAATTCATTTGCCTGGTTTCCAGGGAAGCTGTTCATTATTACACCAGTGAAATTGAAGACAAAATCAGGCCAATGGTTAGAAATACAGGATGCAGAGCTCTCCCGTTTTGGAGTTCAGCATCTAAGCCAAAAGCAGGATGTTAAAGGCAGAAGCAAACCTTATTGGAGACTTACTCCACCTGCCCTCTGCAGATAAATTTTACATTTAGATGTGTACAGAAGACTCCCATGGCAGTCAATAAAAATTGTGCCCAACCAGCATTATTTGTCACCAATCCAGCTGTCCATTCTGGAAGTCTTTTACTGACAGAGAGGGAAATCTTCGGGTGACAAGCTCTCCTGATGCTGCGTTTAAACTATTTGAGATTCCTGTGTAGAATATCTTAGTGATACCAGCTTCCCTGTAAGATTCACTTAATTTATGCTATTCATTTCCATTCTATTCCAAATTGCATTCTATTTCACTGGCATATTAAAAATGAGTCTACTAAAGAACAGCACATTTTAAAATAGTAACAGATGGAGAAGTCTGTAGAGTTCTTTAAAATTAATTAAATAAATTTAAAAATTGAGCAAGCAGTATCTTTCACTTTGCTTCTTAAAATCCATGCTTATGGTTTATGGTATGAGCAAGCACATCATTTTACAGACAGATGCAGCAAGCCTGAGCAAAAAATTACTGGGAAAATATCCATCCCTTAATTGTTAATTATATTTATACACTTAAATTTTTTGAATGAGTGCTATATAGGACCAGCCTTCAAACAGCAGTGTGCACAGTGAACCGATCTATAGATAGGTCTACATTGCAGTCCCTTTCAATAGCACTTTTGTTGCCTTTATCACTTGTATGCAAGAAAACCCATTGGCAGCACATCATATCACACTGAGAAACCTAGATTTTTATATTTTTGAATAAATTAGCTCTAGCTTTGAAATTTGTTTTCACAATGTCCTAGGCCAAGAGGAAAAATGTTATTTTTATTCATTAATTGCTTTGCAATTCATGGAATTTCTCAGATAAATGGAATAAGTAAATGGATGAACTACACTGGCATTTACAATCATTATTTGCTTTCGGAATGGAGTGATATTTCAAAAACCGTATTTTTTAAACAACCTAATCTTGATTGTGTTTTGTCTTTCACATCCTCGTGATTTTACTTCCATTTTGAAGATGTTACCTCTTGATTCAGCAAACTGCATTTTTTTTACTTCAGTACAAATTGTTTTGATTTCAACACTCGTTCCATAGCTCAGAGAGCATGCCGTAAGCAGGCATGTTGTTCCCGATCATCTTACACCTTACAAATACAGGCACAAAGAACCTCGTCTCAGCTGCACTTACACCGATGCTTAACTTAGTGCAGAGTCAGCGCAACCAAGGTTATCTATCATTGCACTAATTATTCGTCAGCAAAGACCTACTTACGCTATTTGCAAAGTAAACTACTACTCAACCTGAACAAAGACAGTAAAATACGCTTTCCGATATTTTTAGCACTTCAGAATGCTGAGAAAGGAAAGCGGCGATGGCATTGCAAACATTTCTCCTTCTCTGTGCCGCTGGATAACGCTGGAAGCACGACAGGAGCGATCAGTGTCGCCCGGGTCCAGCGGCGTGAGGGAGCATTCACCGTAGTCCCCCTGGCATCTCTCTGATCTCTCGCTTCCTTTGTGCTCGCCGATCTAAGAGCCCTGTAACGCATTGTTTTCTGGTTTGGTTGGGGTTTTTTGTTTGGTTGGTTTTGTGTTAGTTTATTTGGGGGTTTTTTGTGTGGGTTTTTTGTTTTGTTTTGTTTTTTTTCTCCTTACTTGCTCTAGGAGCAAGTTAACCTCTTTCTTTCTCAGGAGACAGTTAAGCTTAAAATATTTCCTTAATTAACGGAGCCTAAGCTTAAAGAGCCAAAGCTGGCTGTAGCGCTTCCACGCCGCGTGGGTGCGAGATTCCCAGATCCCCGGCTGACGGAGGGGAGAACTAAGGACCATCCTTTCAACTTTCCAGACTGGTCACAGGGAGAGCTCCCTAGCACACACGACCCTGACGGGGTCCGGGTGCCACCGCTCGGCCACCCCCGCGGTGCCGGAGCCCCGGGGCGCTTCCCGTGCCCGGCTTGCCGGGGGAGGTGACAATGTGTCGGTCCGCCCCTCCCCGCTCACCTCACCTCCCCCCCTT
>JAAWXA010000003.1:20154285-20279737 GCA_038090715.1 Florisuga fusca | reverse complement strand
GGTGGGTGGGGAGGAGTGAATAAGGGAGGAGGGTTTTAACCGCGCAGCGCTTGCTGGAAGGAAAATCCTATAGGTAAAGCCATATGGGCTCTTGGTGGCGTAGCTTAGTGGCTTCTTGTCTTTAACAGTTTTCAGGCGGGGAGTGTTTTTAGTAGGGTTCACTTGCTCGAGAGAGCTTGAAAAGATATGTTTAGAGAAACACTGCTTTCCAGGAATTTAAATGAGACTTTTTTTATTTTTTTTTTTTTTTGGTAGTTGCTTTTCAGGGCTGTTAGTTCTATATTTGCTTGTGCTTATTGAGCTTATAAATAGTTAGGCAGTCGTATCAGCATATGAAAATTGGTGTTCTCAAAAGAAAAAAAAAAAAAGGTCTCTGCGGATTTTCCTCTATTAAAGAGTATAGATCACTCTTTTGGACCGCTTATTTGTTTTATCAGGAACATCATATTCTCCTGTAGTCAACAACCATTTCTAGTTCCTTCTGTCATGTTACTGTGTTTCAGTTGGTACTAGAAAAAAAAGTGATTAGGTTACCCATTCAAGTCATTTAGTTACGTTTGAGTAAGATCTAGTAATCTCATTTCTTCATGTGATACGTTAAGTGATAGGCAGGAGGCAGCAGTAAAACCTCAAGGTTAAGGGTTTTGCTCGTTTTTCAATCTGATTTTCATTTTTTCAGTCTTGCAAACTTTCTGAACTTTAACCCTTTGCAATGAAACTTTCCAGGCGTGGTGTCTGCATCCAGGTAATTTTAATACATATATATGTATATATATTTCTTTTGTTTGTTTGGAAAACTCACGTAAAAGTAATTTAGCTTGTTTTGATAGTGTGAGGCTTTTGGGTATGGGAAAAGAATTACTACACTTTTCCATTTGAAGGTGAAGCTCTTGCATTTTTTTTTTTAATAGGGCTTTTTTATTTTTTAAAAATTATAAGTATAGTTAAGAGCTATCATAGGTGCTTTCTGATTAAAATTTTGACCTGAAGTCCTGTGGTGGTTACCTACTAGTTTTGTGTGTGTCTTGCTAAGACCAAAAGCTGCGCTGTTGGGTAAAGATGTGCTATTTGTTGCTGAGTGAGAAGCTATGATAAGGAGCCTGGAGGTGAGGTTCTGCCTTGTGTGTTCAGACCCAAGGGTATTCGGCACCGATTTTGCCAACAAAGGGGCATTCTTGGCAGACACCTCTTTTAAAACAAGCAGGACTCCCTTGCCATTTCCTGTGAAAGTGCTGGATAGGAGATCTTGTAAGTGAACAAATTTTGAACTATTTGTCGGCAAAAGTCTTCTGTAATGGAGTTCAGGACCTCCACAGCTCCTGATGTGGTGGTCAGAGAGCTCTTTTTCTAATGCAGTCCATCTGGTCAGAGGACAGGATTTCCCAGCATTGTCCACACTGCACATTCAGGGTTGGAGGATGTATACAAAATGTTAGGAATTTGTTGCAAAGTTGCAGTCCTGTGTTTTGCAGACCTGTGTATGCAGACATTTATGTTTTGTGATGTGTTTTCTATTGAGGAAAGAAAAATAAAGGAGGAACAATAGGGAAAGTGTTTATAAAAACTTTAAGAGAAGATCTTAAAGGCATGTTAGCATTACATATATAAACATCCCAGTGAAAAGACATTGATAAAGTTATGTTAACCTTATCTCTTTCAAATCTTAAAAATGACTGTCTGTTATATGCATTCATCGAGTTGTGCATAAATAAAATTTGGAGATACCATATCCTGATTTAAAGTTAAGAAATAGAATAAAATTCTTATCCTCTAGAATCAGTTGTTGGGGTTTTTTTATCCTTTAAAATTAGTGAAATGAAGTAAACCTGCGTCCTGTTGGGAGCATCCTAATGACTGTATTGTGAAATGATGCTGTGTGTGTTAGTGCATATCCTAGTGGAACATGCTGGCTTTTACATAAATTGTTGGAATGCTACTGGTTCATCAGAAATTGTATGCAAATCTCTCTGCAGTAATTTTCAGACTGTATTTTGTGAACTTCTCTGTAAGCTATTGGCCAGCAGCCTACAGGGCTTGAGACTACAGTGTTAGCTCATTTTCCATGTGTTTTCCTACTAATGGCATTAAAAGAAGCCAAAATGTATTAAATACCTAATATTTGTTACCTTGTTAAGAAAATGCTGCAAGTACTATTAAAACTGCAGTTGCATACAAATGTTGTGTGATGGGTGTGAATTCAGCTCCAGGGAATAGGGTCAGTGGGAAATCTGCTGACCTGCAAAGGTCTGCTGAGATGCTGTGTCTGCTGCAAGAAAGCTGGGTGCCCCTGTGACACCATGACTCTGAAATGAAGACGTAGGGTCTTGGTTCAAAGAATGATAAATCTGGCTTTGCTGCTGCGTTTGTAGTGCAGAAGCAATTTCTGTAGACTAAGACTTTGGGTTTACAACCCTTAAATAGCTCTTCCTGACACTAAGCAGTATCCCTTTCATGTGTTTGAAGTGTGTTAGAAAGGCTGGCTAGTAACATTGGTACTGAAGAATGAAAAAAAATTTACAACATCAGATACTTTTCTCTAAATTATTTCCCTTGTTGTTAATTATTACCAAGCATTAGGCTGCTACACTTGAATATAATCAATGTAGTAAATGGTTTATTAGGCACCATCTGAACTTTTGTCTTGTTTAATTATAGAAGCTTAGTGCAGTGGTCTGTGTACTTGATTCAGCTCAAGTAATTGCTTTCAGAGTGTTATCTGACCATGGTTATTTTTGGAGCAGCTGCATGCATGGCTTTTTCCTGAACTTTGCACTTTTTAGGCTCTCATTTGCAGTTGTGCCATGACATTTCCAATTTGCATAACTAGAGGCAGTTACGGTTTGATTTTGCTGGTAGTAATTCAGAGCAATTGTTCTTCATGCTGTCATATGGTATCATGTTTTCATCTTCCTTAAAACTCTATCATTCATATTTAGGTGTCCCCCTCAAAGTTGCAATTACTTCTTTTCTGAAAGTTGTTAAGCAGTTACTGAGATTAAGAGTATTTCTTCCAGTGTGTGCCCTGAAAATTATTTTAAGAATGTAAAAGAAGTGGCATGGGATGAAATCTGCACCACAAAGAATTTGCAGGCGGGTTGGAACTGGATGATATTTAGGTCCCTTCCAACACAAACTGTTCCATGATTCAATGATACAGTAAAGGGTTCAGTTACAGCAACCCCTGCTTCCTAAGCTTAATTGTATATATTAATTCCATAATAAACATAATTTATTGGAACTCATGGTGTCATATTTGGGGTACAACATCATATGAAAACCTGACTACAACTGCCATGGTATACTTGAGAGTAATGTAAAAAAATCCTCATATTTGTTATGAGTCTTACAAGCATTTCATATTTTAGATTCTGTCTTTTCTGTAATGCAACCATAGAAAAATGATTTGCTTCATCTGTAACACTTGAGTAAAGCAATTTGAAAAGAAATTCAGGTTTATTTTTATTTGGACTGAAAATTTTACATAGACTAGAAACAGTGCTTTTAGTGGTTGGCCTTGAGGGCAGAGCATGCCAAGATCATTGTGTTTGTTGTATACATTTTTAAAATATTGTCTACTTCCAGGAGGATAAAAGTCTGACGAGTTAAATATCAGGGAGCTGTTGCCAGTGTTCTTGATGAGGGTCCTTGGCTTTGGCAACTTGTTCCTGCCAGATGCTCTGACAAAGCCTGTTGGTCTCCAGGTCTTCAAAGACCCCTTCAGTTCTGGTCACTATGGAGAGGCCACATCTTCCACACTGTTGAATATGGCCAGAGGTCTGGTGAGAGGTGGGGAAGTGGAGCAGAGCTTGGCTGGGGGAAGTGATGGCTTAAATTGCTGTTACATTTCATTGGACATGTGTCCATACCATACGGCTGGTTGTGTGGTTTATTGTGTTGTGCTTTCTGGAAGGTTGCATTTCAGAAATCTAAATGTAAATGAAAAGTAAATGTTACTCATTGTGTAGCTACACGATTGCTATCGGAGTAGTATTCATCGCAGGTTTATTGTATTAAACTGCATAAATGCTATCTGAAATGAGGGTGTTTTATAGCTAGGGTTATAGCAAAGGGACTGCAAGTGCTCCCTGGGGACTGAAGGCAAAAAATCCTGTGAACCAAATGGCTGTTAACTGTGAAAAATTTTTTTGTCCTTTCTGATATGTATCTCTCTGGGTGGAAGATACCTGTCCCACCACATACAGAAGACTTAGTGGGATGGGGTGATTTGTGCTGCAACTTTGTGAATGCATTAGGTCACTGATGGAGCCAAAGGTCTCGAGGCTGTAAAATTTGATGAGGGATCTTTATAGGATCCTTGGTTTATAACGGTTCCTGTATTTGATTTTGATAGCAGAGTTGCTTTTCTGTCCCATCACTGGAAGGACTATATTTGGTGTGGTCACTCTGTTAGCTGTCCCTCATCAAAGGCACTTATCTCTCTCTCTGTAATACCAAGTCTGATGCCCATGTTGTTCTGCTTGAGGGACAATGACCTAAGTAAATCCCTTTTATGCATAAAATGTAGCCATGTGCTCTACAATCGTGGTCCAAAATACCCTCAGTCTTTGCATAACTGAGTATTGCGGAGTTTGACGTTCTTTTATAAGACTGATCCCTAGGTAAGAAGATGGTAGTTCAAAGTGCTGTTTCAACAGCACTGGAAATCTGAAAAATGCTGTGGGTATTTTATACCTCACTAGGCAGAGCAGGAGGTGTTTGGCTCCGGACTGGCAATGGGATACTGGACCGTTCACCCTTACGCTTTGGCGCTGAATGGAGGTCAAGTAACAAATGAAAGCTGTTACCATCTAATGGCTGTTTAGTCACCTGTGAAATGTGTAATAGACAGGTTTCCACATTGCAGGAGCAGCCACTGCAATTAGATGAGCAGAGCCAGCCCCCTTGTTGAAGGACTCGTTAGAGTGCCTAACAAGCTCTGCCTTAAACCAATCCTGCCAGTCAAGTATTTCCAAACACAACTTAGGGACCTGTGATTACTAATTGTGCTGCCTGCTGGTGGAGAAAGAGCACATTTTATTGCTGGAGCTGTTGGCCTGTCTCGTCTGTAAAAATAGAAAAAAAGTGGAGTGTACAGAAGCATCTGTGATGTCCTGGCTCCACCTGAGTAAGTTGCTTGCAGTGTGTTCAAAGGCTTTGCTGGGTTTAGGATTTCATCATTATAGGGGGCACCCTGTATCTCCCAGAGAGCTAATCATGTCCAGACTTGATAGTAGTTACTGACAAATTGGCCGAGAATTGACTAATTTTAAATGATGAGTTTTCATTGAACACAAGCTCCAGTATGCCTGTGATAAAGTTAAGGATTTTCTTTTTTTAAGCTCCCCATCATCTGGTGAATGATTATTTTTTCCAGTGTCTTAAAACATCTCTGTATGGTGGGGAGTGTCATTGTGTGCAGGGGGGGAACCCCAGAAGTACTCCCAATACTCAAAATAGTGAAGAAATGTTCAAAGTGGTTGCAGATTTTTCCTTGTGGTTCAGGAGTATTTAATGTACTGTCTGGAAGGCCTGTAATGTCTTCAGTGAAGTACAGGCTTGATACCTTGTACTGTAAAATCAGGGAAAGGTCTTCAACTGTCTTTAAGTGGGCTTTGAATCTAGACCCCTGCAAGTCATAGTTTATATTCCAGCTGCAGGCTCCTTTCAACAGGAGACAAGAAACTTGGGTGGTAAGAAACAAAGCTCTTAGCAAATATACGTGAGCTGGGTTGTATTTTGATGTATTGTAGAAGCTGGTTTTAGAACAAAGCATGCTTGGGCTAAATATATCGTGAGACTTCACAGAGGTAGCATTATGAACAAGAGGAATGCAGGAGATTTTTTTTTTTTTTTTTTTTTTTTTTTTTTTTTTTTTTTTTTTTTTTTTTTTTTTCCCCCCTCCTGAAGATTGTGGTGGTAGCATAGAAACTGTGTTATAACTGCATAGACCAGAAGCATTGTTTCTTAACAACACAAACATGGTTTATTGGAAAAACTCAAGCAGTAACATGTTTCTGGGCATTTAACTTTGATACAGTCTTGCAGATGGATGAAAGGCCATGATCCTAAGTACCTTGACTGCAGACACAGACCTTTTATTAGCAGAGCTGAAGGGCATAGAATATCAAGAGTGGTTTTACAGTGATGAGTTTGCATGGCTGTAGTGGTGTGGTGTTGACATTTTCTTTATAATGTGCCACCTTTTTTTTTTCAGAAGCGTATCATTCACCCATAAAACACGTGTTCTGCTTTAAAGCAGTTAAAAGGTCTACTCAGCGGAAGGAGAAGCTTTGCTAAGTATAAAAATGATTGCTTTGACAAAATGGAAAATAATGTGGTGTTAACAAAGAGAACTCACTTTTCTTTTTTGTTCTTTTTGTTTTGTTGTGTTGTGTTTAACATGCCTAACTCTCAGTGCCCTTAGATTGAAGAGACATTTAGAAAAAGATGTTTAGAAAACTGGAAGTCCCTTAAAAGATTGTTTCTTTCATTATCTTGACAAACCTTGAAAAGCAGTTTCTGTGCCTGCATAGTGATTATGTTTCAGAAACAGTTCTTAAGGATTTTATTATGTGCTGAAACGTATGTTTATAAAAAAGACTATAACCTGGTGGAAAAAGTGTCTTAGAATAATAAACCTGTCGATGGGCCATATGCTGCCATCAGTATGTTTGAAAAAATAAATTCTTCTACAAGTGTTAAGTAAGTTTACAGCCCAAGTGTTAAGTTAGGGTCAGACTGTGACTGGCCCTCTGTGGATTGAGAGGAGGAGCAGAGTGCACACAGAGCCTCCTCATGCTCTTTTCATTAGCTCACGCAGTGGCTGGCGAGGTGGAGTGGGGTAGAACCCCTTCCCAAAGGCCAGTGGAGGCTGATGGACTTCCAGGGGAGACCATGAGAAGTCCTCCCTCCTGCAGCTTTGCTTGGCTCACCACAGGTTTGTGCTGACCTGGCACAGAGTGTGTTTTTTATCTAACTTGGCTGATCTTTGCATGGTCTCTCCTGAGAAGAGCAAACCTCTGTGGTAGATTATCTGTATTTAAAAGGTGACAGAACAGATATATGAAGCTGGTACAAATAAAAGAGCTCTGATAATGATGAAGTTGGTTGAGAAATGTGGAAACAACTTCACTATCCACTACTTAGATCATTTATGTTTTATGGATTTTTTTTTTTTGTGCTGCCATCAGTGTTGTAGTTTTTAAAACATAGGTGATGTCGTGGCAAAATCTTGTTTCTGAAGAGCAAAAGTAAGACGCCGTAGGTTGAGGAATGTGTCATTCTCAAAAAGCACTTTTGTGTAGGATCAGTGTTTGCTAAATGTAGACACTTTCAAGCCTGTTTTGCTTTGGATGCACTTACATAGCTCCTGTGAATGGGAGTCATGTATGTGTGCATCTCCAAAAGAATAATAAGTCTCTTTGTAACTGACGCATTTTCTGTGTAGAAATATACTTCACCAAGAAGTGTTTTTAATGTCCTTATGTTTTCCACCACTGATCAGCTGTGCAGTGCTTGTTCTCCTGGCAAATCTGCAGGTGATAGTCATCGTCAAAGGAAGTATCAGAGATTAAGGAGAATCATTTGAAGTACCTCACCGTGCTGAAGGATGTGTCAAGAGACGCATGAGGTTGCTATAGTACCTGTTATCAAAATCAAGATCGTGAACAGAGCAGTCTCCAGCAGGACCCAATTGCCTATCCACAGTCTTTCTGGGATTCGTCAAAGCTTTCGGTTTGCTCAGGGGAGCAAGTTTATGTCTTGATGGCTGTGATCTTCCCCGTGGGGTTTCCTGCTCAGAAATCTAATGGGGTATGCAGTGTCTATGTGGATGATGCTCCCAGTCTAGAAGAGGGCTTTGGAGACCAAGGGAATGGAGCAAAGAGAGGGAATGAGCTCCAGCAGAAGCACTCAGACCTCAGCACAGACATTTCCAGTCACTATGGAAATGGAAATGGAAAATAGATACTGGATCAGTAATCCATGGCAGAGTAGGTACTTGTGAGTTACGAGGAAGTCCTCGGGGAAAATTTTGGGGCATATGAGAGAATAAAGCTAAGTATGGGTTGAGTGAATAGTGGGGGAAAGACAGTAAGTCAGGGGAGGAAACCATCTGTGCCTGCTGTGTGCTTACCTTTCCAAGAGAATAATTTTGATGCTTTCCTTTGATGCCAGCTGGCAAGTGTTGGAAGCACTCTGGGACCATTTATCTTCAGCTTGGTGAAAGGTAGCTCTCCTACAGAGACAGTGAAGTCCAGCCAGGTTCTTACACCCTGTTGGGCCTGAGGAAAAGGTCCTGGGCTTCAGTGCTGCCTCCTGAGCACTGATGATGAGGTGATGGGGGAGCTTGCAGTGGGCCAGGCTGGCTTGCCTGCAGTATATGCAAGCCAACATGTGGTGTTAACTACTGCAGTGCTCAGAATTTGCACAAACCCACATTCAATAATAAAATAGCCTGCAACTAGTCAAAGGCACCAGTAGTCGCCAAGCAAATTTAGAATGTCTAAGCCAACCATTTTAAAGTTATGATGAGCCAAAAAAAATTAGGGCACGGTCCAAGAAATGGAGAGCACCTCACTTTTCTGGAACTCTCATATCTCCAAGATGCCTTGGCTGATCTACGTCAGACTTTCCAGAGAAGCTTTCTTTGGCATTAGACCATGACTGTGAAATTTCGTGTGACTGGGTTTTACTGTGTTGAAGTTGTAAAGGTTAAAACCAGGATTTGTTATAGAAAGCTAGTCTCGATGTTAGAAATATTTCTGCCTAGTTGATATTCATTCCGTCATAATTGTTCACTGCTATTTCTTGTTCAGGGTGATAATATTTTGATATTAATTTTAGGGGTTTTTTTTTTTAAAGCATAAATTCAGAGTAGTATAGCTTGAAGACAATTTGTGTGTGGTAGCCTTATGTGGTAAGGCAGAAGCATTAGCCTGATATCCACTGGAGAAGGAGTCATAGTTGGAGTCATACTTGACTATCACTGGAGAGCTTTTTGGAATGTCTGGTTTGAGAGCTCTCTGTTCAATACAGCTTTTCCCTCTGTTCATGGTAGAAGAGGTTGTCTCTGGCCTTGTTATACTCTCACCTCCAGGTGAAAAATGTTTCTGGTTGGTACCCATCTTGTCATTCAGGGTTTCCCTAGTGGCAGCTCCTGCTGTGGAATGTCATAAAGGTGGCAATAGCCTAAGGTTTGGATTGGAGTTTTCAATGTGTGCTCTTGAGATGCTCTTGTGTCTGAACATCTGCAGCCTAAAATGTCTAGCTGCCAAAATTGTAAAATTTCAGGAAGGTGTTAGAAAATGCAGAGGAAAGGTTTGTGTGCCTGGAAGTGCTTCTTGCTTTTCAAGTTAGAGACACTTTGGCCAGGACTTTGTTCTGCGTAGGAGCAAGACCTGGTTATGCACCAACCCTTTCCTCTGCTCCGAGTGCCGTTTCCTGAATGGCGTGGGGACCAAAGTGTGCCATTGCAGATACTTGCTATTGTTAGATGGAAACAAAAGAGAAGTCTCTAAATATGCAGTATTGAAAGATAGGGAATTAATTTGACTGAGTCACTTTACAGACAGAGAGAACATGGCTGGAACAGATGTCAAGCTGGAATGAACCCTCACCTTGAGGCAGGGGCTGGGAGTGTTTGACTGTATTTTACTTTCTGGGGCTTGAATTTAAAAGCACCAGGAGAGACTCAGCAGAAGTCAGGAGGTGCTGCTGCTGGAAAAGACAAGGTGCTATTGATCAGCATTTGGTAGGACTCCCTTTCAGGAAGGATCACCCATCACCTGCTGAGCTCTGCAGCTCAGGAGACTGGGAGGTGCTCTGTGTCCGTGCAGTCTTTGCCCTGTTTGCCATCTGTCCTGGCCACTAGCATCTGTAGCAGAGGGAGGTGACTGCTCCCTGCCTAATGCACCCCACACCAAACCTACTGGTGTTTGTCAAGATACATGGATTGCCATGAGTTAATTCCTGGGAAAGAGTGTCTGCATAAAACACCTATCTCAAAAGGTTTTCTGTTTGCTGAGGCGTTTTGTTATTAGGAGCCCTAAAAAGACCAACAGAGCCAGCTAAAAATCAATCTGCCACTATGGAGGCAGCCAATGAGAAGAGCATGGGGTGGGTGTAATGTGATCACAGCTACTTAAACCAGTGATCAGATATACTGCTACAGTCTGCAAAAGCTGCAAGCAATAGAGAAACCCCGCTGAAAACTCCTGGACCACGGAATTAAAATAATTAAGCCTTGCAGTCACTGGAATATATGTTACTCTTGCAGGGTTGTCATGAGATAAATAAGGGCACAGCTAGAGCACGCTGTATACATAGAAGTTGCTTTTGTCCCATATGATGCAGAGGCTTTTTATTTTTTTAAAAACAGTGAGTAGTTGCAGCTGAAAGTGCCCCCGAGGGTTCTTCAAGTGGTGATAGCACCAAAACCATAGCCGTTGAAGAGGAAATGCAAAGCAAAATGTGTAGATATGAGGATGAATTTTTTGATCCCTGATCGAGCTCAAGCCTCATTGCACAGCACTGTAGTGCTTTGCATAGAGATTCCCTGAATGATTTCTTCAGTAAGCAGGGCCCCGATGGAGGAGATCACCTCAATGAATTTTTATCATCTTGGCATTTCCAGAAATAGTGTGTCTGCAGCTTCCAGACTGCAGAACTGCAAAACTTTGAGTTACTACTGCTGCTACTCCATCCCGTGCTTGCAGATGAAAGTTTCCAAGGAGTCTCATAAACCCGTTGCCCAAGCTGAGAGGAGGAATAGAAAACTGCATAGCCTGTAATATTACAATATTATAGTATTGTCTACTGCTGCTGTAACTCCTGCTGTGTTTGGAAGGTCTCAGGCATACCAGCACCATGTCTAATCAGTCAAGCAGCCAATAGCAATACATAGCCTGGACTGCTGAGAAATTCAGCATGACTAAGATAGATGTCTGATCCAGCTCAAGAAAGTGAAGTCCTCCTTCTTCAAAAAGCAGTTTGCTTTTTGATAGTGCTGCTTTAACTCTTTCTAAATTTGCTCACTTATTTTCTGAAGAATAGTTAAAAGGTATGACACTGAAAATGCCTCTCATTAAATCCTTGATATTATTTCCCTATGTTCTGACTTTAAACATTTTAAGTAAATGAGCATTAGTTCAGAGCCAGTGATACAGCTGTGCAAAGACAATAAAGGTGTTAGGTGGACACTACTGGAGGTCCATGGTATAAAACTGTATTATAAGTGCAGAATAGACCCAGTAAGTCTTTGTGATAGTGTGTGAAGTCCTCCTTATCTTACCACTAGATTAAAGTTAGCCTCTTTATATATGTATTTTACCCCACATACCCCTCAGTTGTATGGAATCAGCTATAAAGCAGAACACCCAGTAACAGCACAGCTGTCCCAAGTTTCTGAGAAAGTAATATTTGATACCACATCAGTTCCAATATGGTTTTAGGTTATGAATTGGAATTGAATTTTTCATTCAGGTCTGCTAGACAAAGCAGTTACATTTTTGTTTCTTGAAATGCAGTACCTATTTAATCAAAAGATTCCCCTCATTTTCCATGCAGCTGAAGTGAGGTTACAAGAGAAGAATATTGCATACTCCAGAAAATGTCAAGTGAGTTGGGAACAGTCGTGCTGAATAAAAGTGGCATCAAGATGAGGACAGATTGGATCAAGACTTGCAGTAGTACTGACTGGTTCATAGGTCTTGGAGGTGCTTCAGAATACGGATTCTACTTTGCCTGAGGTGTGGGGGTTATAGTGATGTGATGCTGAGGAAAGCCTGTGACAGGGATCTGGAATCAGCATTCACTGGCTGAAGTGCTGGAGAATTAGTAGCTGCAGAGACAGTACATAATGTGTGTATTAATATATTAACAACGATATATTTTCCAAGAAAGATGGTGCTTTTAGAAAGCAAATGTTGTGCACTAAAAGTGTATTTTTTCTCATGATTCTTCAATGCCCAGACCAAGTAAAATCAATTTTAAACACACAGATGTGCCTGTTTCTTACAACAGTGTGCTTGGCAGAAAAGTGGTTTACTAGAATTCACATAAACTTGGGTTCTCCAGCTCCGGGAGAGGGAACTGTGTGTGTTATCCACTGATGGAAAGGAGGGCTTCTCTGCAGTGTGCTTTTGGGCATGTTCTATTTCAGTGGCTTGAAAATATGTGATTATTCTTCATGTGCTTGTCCATACTTGGTTTCTTTATGGAGATAGTGACATCTATAGTATTTGCAGTCTGGACTACTTACAGGTTTTACCATAGGTTTCAATTATCAATTATCTCCATTTACAAAAAAAAACCTAAGCAAAGATCTTGGCATGATGATGGTGTGGAAGGTTTAACAGACAAAATTGTTACCTGCCTATGGTGATAAAATTAGAAAACTCTTATTAAAAATCAAGCTTTTCACTTGCTTGATCTGAGCCATATGAAGTCTTTTCCTTTAATTTCACTTCTTTCATCATGTAAAATTATGTAAGTCTGCTCCTTCTTTCATCAAAAATGTTTCAGACCTGAGGGACACTTGTAATTTGGAAGTAATTAGTAAATAAGTAAGATAAATACTATCCATTGGGAATTGTGAAAGCACATTGGATGGGATTCTTAAAAAGCTGTATCAAATTTGAACAATTAAAGCTTAAAAAAATTATCAGCAGTTAGTATGATAAGTCCATTTCATCATGAATTAGTTCACTGTTAATAATTGCCACCGCTTTCTGAGCAATCTGTAGAGATTTTGCAATCTCAAAAAAGTGGTTAAAGTAGAAGGAGGGAAAAAATCTTTGGACTAAAACATGGTGGTATCCAGCTGCCTGTTTTGCAGTACAAGCTTGGGGTGAGCACTGGCAGGTAGTGCTTACATGCAGGTACAGACAGTAAGGTTCTGTATCCAGAGCTTGATTTCATTGAACTATGTATAGCATTTCTTCTGGTTCCTCAACATTATCTCATTGTTAAGAAGAGCTCTGCAGTGCTTATTTTCTTATGCTGGAATTAAAAATAAAAACCAACAAAACAAAACACCAGCTTGTGTGACTGCCTCTGTTCACAGAATTGGTCTTTTTAAGTGGAAAAGCAGAATATGAGGTATAAGATAGGTTTGTATATATGTGATTATAAGTAAAACAGTCTACCACTGCTCAGAAAGTCATCTTACAAACTTTGTATTCCTCTGTTCAAATGTCACTTCAGGACTGTGGAATGTTACAGGATCCTGCTGTAGCTTTGTAGCAGCTCAGGGACAGGTAATGGGAACACACTGCGCGGTGTCATTCCGCCCTGGGAATAACCTGGTGTCATCTCATCCTCCAGGGTCTGTTAGAGGTAGTACCACATTTCATGTTCAGGTTTTTTTATCATACATTTCAGTATAGTTACTAGAAGTACTATAAAATGCTACAATGCATTAAAATAAAATGCGAGTTTACAATGAATTAAGGAAATATACTATTCTTATATAAAATTCCTTCTGCTCTATGGAATTGGTGAATTTTTGTTTAATCAAGGCACCAAACTGGGCTTAGTGATTGGTAAGTTTACTCCTAGTGTCAAATACTGAAAATCTGAGACATTTTGAGTAGATTGAAGACAGCTATAGACCATAACACTTCTTGGCATCATTTATGATTGCTGCTAGTGTATCTTTTTACAGTTTTATACCCATATTTGGCATGAATGTCAATGCATTTTTCTGCAACAGTTAAGAAAAAACACAAAACAACCCAACCTGATGAAAGCAGGAAAATACTGCTTTGCTTGCAGTCATCCTGTGTAATACACCCTATAAGGTTTGAACTGCTAGTAAAACATCTCTACTAACATATGCTGACTAGACATATAGATGCAAATCAGGAGATAAAAGTAAGAATCATGAAAATGTTAGAAATATAAAGCATCGGCTTTTAGATCAGTTTTTTTTTTTTTTTTTTTTTTTTTTCTTCATTTATTGAATGTCTGAACAGGATTGAAGCAAGACTAAGCCCCATCAGCAGAACAGCTTTGACAGGACTGGGTGTTGCTGGTGAATCAATCTATGTTAAAACAAAGATTTATTTTGCAGAACAGTCCCTTTTTATGTTGGCAGAGAAAACCTTCAGATTGATTTAGGGCAGTGAGTTGGTTTCACTTTATTACTTTCTCTGTGCCTTTAGCACTTAAAAGCTGTAAACTTGGGTTGGGGCTGAACCCATCAGCAAAACCGCATCAAAGTTTGTCTCTGTCCTGGCAAACTTTTTTCCTGATTTCTTCATCCAGTTGGCTTGAGTGTTGCCAGCAGCCTTCCTAAGTGGCAGATGGTGCTGCGGGAAGGGAAAACTTACTTTTCCTGGGAAGGCCATGAACCTGAAGAGAAGCAAGCACTGGCTCAGGAAGAAGCTCCCCAGGAAAGCAAGCAGGTGGGTATGCTAGGGGGGCATGGGCAGACTCCAGCTACTCCTCACCACAGCCAGGAGGGAGCCTGTTCCCATGGGTGCTGTGCAGCAAGGGAGGAGTGGGAGAAAGAGGGTTTCGGGTGCCTGAGATCTTCTGGGAGGATGGCGAAACTCTTTGCCAGGCAAGAGGATGTGCTTTATCTGTATCTTCTGAGCAGATGAATCTCCATCTTCTAAGCAAAGCGTGCAAAATATGGGTGGGGGGTTGCATGTTGCTGTCTGCTTAAACACAGTCTTAGAAGGAGGGCTTTTAAATTAAATCAGTGCTGTTTCAAAGGCCTGCCTCTTGGCTGAAGACCAAAAAAAAGATGTAGCCAGCATTTGAAATGCTGACATATTTTAATGAAAATTTTGAGAATTCACCTGTAGAAGAATTGAAGGAAGAGAATATGTATACTTATCAGAGTCAGACTTCAAAGTCAGTGTATAAGTGGAGTTTCATCTAGAGGTAAAGGCATGTCAACAACCTCTGCAAAGTATTTTAGTAGTAAGGAAGGCATTTACTCTTTCACAGATTGATCTGTAGCAGCCTTTAGATCTCAAAATACAAAGTTTTAGATTCTGTTGTCTCTTGTGATGGTACAAAGTAGCATCAAATGGTAATTACACAGTTGTATCCAGTGAGGATGGACTCAACCTTATACCATCATTTCAACTTTTATAACAAAACCGACTAATATAAATAATCTTGCAAACTAGCCAGCTCTGTGTTGCTTCTCACTTCAGCTGTTTTAATGGAGTCAGAACTTTCAGAGACTGTTGTGTTTTTTTTTCTTCTACCTTCTAAAGTAATTTGTAGTTGTGGGAAGTGAATGACCAGCACTGAGAGGACTTCTTATGACCTGCACTTAGACAGTAATGGCTGCACAAAATAGAAAGCTGTGAAGAATGCAACCAACAACCTTCATTAAATTGCCACCATTCCTCATACTGGTTTCGTGATGGTAGTTTTTAGAGAACCTATTTCTCTGCAAAATTTCCAGATGGGTAGGATTCAGGTTGCAGTAGTTTGTGTCAGTTTACAAACAGCTGTATCACCCACAGAAGATATTTCTGTTGATCTAGTTATGGTTTAAACTAATGTTGCCCTGATCCATGCATAGAACAGTGCCAGAATGGAGAAGAAAAGGAAAACAAGAACTTAAATACTAATACCACTATATTTTGCTTTATCAAGCCAAACAAAACATCCCAGCTGGTATAGGTTGGTTTATCATCATCATAGTTGTGTTAAGTATTAAAGTATACAAAAAAAGGGGGGAAAAAATGTTCCAGTCCAGGAAACCTCAGTTTTGCATTGTATTTGCAGTGTAGCAAGGGCTAAATTGACCTAATCCTGCAGTTTGGCAGGCCTTCTTCCAGAGTGAAACTTTTCATTCAAGTTTTTAGCCTAGAGCAAATAAGCCTATAGAAGGCATGTTGTTCATATGTATGTATACAAGTATATAGAAATGAAACATTCATTAACAATGATATTTTTCTAAATATTCTCTTAAAATTATGTTGCTAACATAAACAAACAGGAATTGGCACTGAGAGTGATGCTGAAAAATAGAGAATGATTTATTTACTATTGTTCTTTTTTAGTTTTGAACAAGAGCTCGCTTGCCTTCTGGAACAAATGTTAAAAGGCAAACTAGACTCTAATAAAAAAGTTAGTAATAAAAAGCAAAGCAAACCACAGTGCCTATAGGACTTGCTTTATTGGAACGTGCAGTAGAAACATCCTCTGCAGATGTAAGATGTGCTGCTATATTGAGATATGGATAATCAGTATATCTCAGAAACGTGGTTGCTTTAGAGTGGAAAATCATGATTCTCCGGCCGTTTGTGCCTGGAGGAGTTTGTGTGTTTGGTCAAGTTTTTTGTCATAGGATTGAAACAGACCTTTTGTAACCATGCTCTCTGTTCATGCGCGTGTTAGTATAAATGTTTCCTTCTTTCAGGAAGCAATTCAGATTGCCCTTTTTCAGTGCAATTACTGCTCTGTTAAGTTCAAGTAATATAGCATCTAAAAACATTTATGGAGCAAAGAAAAGAAGCCTTTTATTCTAACCTTGCCAAGAGCAGAAATAAAATGAGCTGTTGTGCTGGAAGTGTAGAACTGTGTGAGGATTTGTAACGTTCTATTTCTCGTGGTTTAGTCTTGTGGTGCAGCCTGAGATTTGTGTGATTTAATGAGACTGTGATTCGTTTATCCTGTCAAGCTTTAAATAAAAAACCCTCAAAGCACTTCCTTCCTTTTTTGAATTACGTGTTTTTGCAAGTACGGTATCAAAAGCTGTCTATTAAAAAGAGGAAGGGAAACCAAATACAGTTATGTACATTGACTGGCTTTTTTTGCTTTTTATTTTTTTGTGTGTCTTTATTAGACTCTGAGTAGACTATCCATTTCTCCACATCTCCCTTTTCTTATTTTGGGGCATTAAGAGATTCCTGCCATCATGTTCAGTCACACATGGCATCAGAACACAGACATGGTCTGCTTTTGAGCTGTGCATTTCCATGGGGAAAGGGATGAAAGCCTTTTTCTGTGGGCAGGGAAGGGTCAGTTGCACAGAAAGTCAGGCTGTGCTTAAGATGGACAGTAACTTTTGCTTGTGTTGTGGGTCCTCAGGCACCAGCCTGTAGTCTGGAGCATCTCTGCATGGCATAGAAGAGTGGAAAATACATGCAGCTATTTTGGGTGCTAATACATTGCAAAGCTCAGTCCGAGGGTGCCCTAGTGCAGAGGAGCAAGGGCCAGGTTCTAGCTGTGTGAAGTGCAGAGTCTCTTTTCCCATATCCAGGGATGATGGGAAGCAGAGCATTGACCAGGGAAGGGCTGCCCAGAAGGAAAGGGGGAAGACATAGTGCAGGTCCTGCTGCTTACTCAGACCTCCCACCTGTTGCAGGAGCATGGTGGCCTCTCTTCCATCACTTTCTTGGGAGAAATAGGGTAGTGTGCTCTGGCTCAGAGTAACAGGGCTTACCCAAAGGGGAGGGAAGGATGTGATCATTCTGGTGGGAGGAAGTTTTTGCTTCCAGTTTTCACCCCCTTGGTGGCTGTGTCCCTGCCTCTGGCAGGTGTTGTTTTGCTCTCTCACTAGCACTGTGGCCGTGGTTTCTCTTCAGTCTTTCTGCTGGTCATCCCTGCCTTCCTTTCCTCCATATGGCTCCGCTTCCTTCCCGCCTGGCCCCGTATCCCAGCATCCCAGCCTCCTCCCAGCCTCCCCAAGTCTTCAGTTCTTCCTCTCCGTCATCGGCGCACTCACTTCCTCCTCATTGACCTCACCTCAGCAATAAAAAAAAAAAAAATAAAAAGCAAACATTAATAAAAGTGGTTATGTATTAACAGATGGCGTGCAAGTAAGTGATGGCCGTCAGTCTGGATGGCCTTGTTTCCACACCTGGCTTTTAGCTGCTGCCTGTTTGCCATCTCAGCCTGCACGCCAGGTGCAAATGTGTTGTGTTTGTCTTTCCAGGACCCTGTGGCTGATCAGGTCCCCTGGGAACAACTACAGTTTCTCTTTGACTTGCATCTTATAAGGGGGAGCAGAGATGCAGAAAAAACACATGGGGCTGTGTGGCCTGATCCACAAGGCTGTGCCTCTGTAGAGAAACTACTGAGGTGCAAGAGTGCAGCCAGCTGGGATGGGTTTTGGACAGAGCTGAACCCCTCCATCATTATCCAGGGAAAACACACTTGCAATGTCTTTGGGTATTTTCAGTGGTTATATACTGATGTAGGTAAGAGTTTAGTTCCTTTTCGTGGTACCTGGATCCAGAGGCAGTACTGTGGCAGCTGAAATACAACTGATAACTGTCCAAAGCATCTAGCTGGCAATTCTGCAGAGCAGAGAAGATACCTTAGCTAGGGACTAGGGGCAAAGTGGCAATTTCTGCATCCATGTTGCGTGGTGGAACCAAATGCTGCTGCTTGCTGCAACTCAAAGGAGCCCTGAGCTGTCACATCTTACTGTGAACAGGGCCAGGGCACAGCAGAAGTCTGGCAAGAGCAAATGGTCAAAACAAAAAACCAAAAAAACAACAAACAAACAAACAAAAAAACCCCCAAAAAACCAACCAACAAAAAAAACCAACAAAAAAACAAACAAAAAAACCAACCAAACAAAAAAACCAACAAAAAAAGAGGTCAGAAGTAGGTAGGGCTGAGTGCAGGTAGTTGTAGTTCATGGCTGTGAGGGGCATCTTGAGAGGCTGTAGGGGATGGTTTATGTTGTGAAAATTGCTTAGTTTCATCACAGTTGTGTGACTCTTCTGCCCCTTTGTCAATTTTAATCCAAGAGCCTGGAGGTGACTGAAGTTGTTTTGAATTTCATATGCAGTGATATGTAGTACATTTCTATAGAAACCCTCAGTTACAGTCACAAGACTGTGGTAAGCTCATAACCAATTCATAAAAGACAAAGAGTTTGCATTGTCTCCCCTGACCTGAAATTAGGGAGGAAATCCTGACCCGAGGCATTCAATCTTTGTGTGTATCAGAGCAACAGCTGATGTCAAGGCTCATGAGAAAAGATGCTGCAAGTTGGGTGGGTAGAAGTTGACCCAAGAGGTGCAGTTAGTCGCTTCGAAGCCAGTTTTCCCTGGCCCTGATGCTGTGTTGAACATTTCCATTGGCAGTGGGCAAGTCTGCATGTGAAGGCTAAGAGCTGGTACAGTTATTTTTACTTCCCTGTCAGCCCACACTCAACATAACCTGTATGTGGTCTCTGGGCTGCGCAGGCGGTACTGTGGGCAGTGGGAAAGTGATAGCTGGCTCCAGTGCCAGGCAGCTTGAACTTGATGATGGAGTGTGGAGAGTGGGTATCAGATGCATGAAAGATAGTTTTGACCTCCCACTAAAACCTGGAGATGAATGTGTCTAAGCCCCCATGCTCCTACAGAATAATCTAGGACACGTTCCTTGGCAGAAACCCCACTGAGCATTTCTCCAGCTGCTGGGTTGCCAGCTCGAGTGAGTTTTGCTGCAAGTCTCACTATATTTGGTAATTTTCTTAAAGCCTGAGCTCTTGGAAATGGGTCATTAGTGAAAACATTTTTTTTTTTTAAAAAAGCCACTTCACCCCCACCTCCTTTAATGTGAAGGTTTTATCAGAGGAGCTGAGAACAGACACACTGCCTAGCTCCATCCCCAGAAGCAAACAAGAAGCTGGGACTATGCTTTGCTTGGAAAGCTTGGCTCACATTTAAGGGGTAATTCAGGTTAGCAACTCCAGCATTTACATACCTCCCAAGGAATTTTCCCTAAGATGATAACTAAATATAGGTTAAAAAGGCACTGAGCAAGATTGAAAACAGAAAAAAATGCTACTTCTGAGTTGTTTGGATGTTTCCTCTTTGTTTCAGAAGACATTTTCTTACTTTGCCACAAATAATACTGAATGCAGCTTGACTCTTCTGAAAATAACGCTCAACGAAGGAACCAGATGGATCAGGACTAACGAGACAGTTGTCCAAAAGAGATTCATTCATTGGGAGGCCTAATCACAGCCCATAAGACAAGTGCCCAGGCTATCAACAGACTAATATATATCTTTTGGCAGTCACTGTTCCCCACAGGCTTGACTGTTGCTGCCTACTGTATGGCTTGCACCACAGAAATGATGTGATGATGCGAAAACCAATGTGGCACTTCCCACATGAGAGGATGAGTGTGTTTCACCCCCCCGTGGAAATGCAGCCTCCAGCTGTCTTGCCCTATGCTAGAGGTTTCTTAATACCCTGAAATTAGCTGACTAAGAGTTGAAGGAATCTAAAGGAGCATTTGCTATATGTTCAGGCCGTCTAAGCTTTCCATCAAATAAATCCTGCTCTGATTTTCAGCCCTCTGGGAGCGGTTGCCCACAGCTAACATTTGCTACCCCAAATAACCCCGAGGTGACCTTCTCCCTGCAAAAGCTTCAGCCAAGAAAAACCCTATTTAACATAACAGTGCACAGCTTAGAACATCAACTTGAACCATCCTGACCTCTGAGCTGCTGGGGTCTGTGCAAATTAATTTAACAATAGACAGTGTTGAAAGGGAGGAATGTTTCAAAGGAATTAAAAAAAAAAAAAATCTCCCTCATCCATCTCCTCTCGTTTAAGAAATAGTCAGGAGGCCTTCTTTAAAAAAATTAAAAGTGCTCCTTGTTGCAAAACAATGGGCCATATAAGGGGAGGGGGAGCACATTGGTTTCTTGCATCTTAGCCTGTCAAAGGAAAATTTCCCATAAAACGGGTGCTACTTTTGGAAAATCGGCCTTTAATTTCCATTGAGGAATTGTCTTTATTTCCTGGGATGCTTCAAGGATACTCTTGGGGTTTGCCTTTCTTTTTCATAGCTGCTGCTAGGGCTTGTATTAAGCAAATAGGTAAGGCTCCCATTTCTGCTGACTTCACTTCTTTGTACCTTGCCTCTCCTCTTCCATGGCTTTCATGCAAACAACCAGACAGGGTTAGGAAAAAGCCCCACTCCATATGGCAGCTGGAGCTTGAATCAGTTAATGATTGAAAGAGTCCATCAGAAAGGAGATAAGAAGGAAAAGGAGGTCTTCAGCCTCTGGGTCAAACAGACTTAATACATCTGCTGAAGAGGAAGCTGGGTTGGGTAAAATCTTGGGTGTTTTCTCCAGGTGTGGACTTGTTCCTCTGGTTCTCCTTGGCAGAAGCTTTCACTCCAGCAGTCTCGTGTGTAAGTAGGGAGGGTTAATATGGCAGGGAGGTGGGGGGGTGAAGGTGGAGGCAATAAACACCATTAATGATAATTTAAAAATTCATGTAGAATTGATTGAAACCTCTACGATGAGCATAGTTGAGAGAGGTCCAAGTTGCTTCCTGAAGTATCCAGTGGACTTCAATAATTACACCAATGAAACCATCTGTTTTTTCTTTGTTTAGCCGATGTAATTCATCGTAATCATAATTTCTGGTTTTCTACACAAATGTTTTTCTTTTTGCAAGTGAGATGTGCTTCCATCAGGAACACAGGGCATGAGTCCAAGTTCATCTCCAGGTGGTATCCAGGGAGATTCCCCAATGAGCAGCGGTGGGGTCTGCTATTAGCAAGGAGGGTGGTAAGTGTGTGGAGGAGCTTCCTTTTCCTTCCAGACATTCCCAAAGCCAGTGACTGTGAGGTGTGAGGGGGAGAGCACTGAATGTTTAGTGCAGAGGGAGATAAGATAAACTGATATTTTCTTGGACTTACTGCAGCTTTCCACACACAGCCTTCAAGATCCTGTGAGGTTGTAGGGGTCCTTTTGCAACTAATACAGTAATGACCTTGAATTCGCTTCCAGCTCAGCTGTACTGCTGGAGGACAAGGCTTTTCTTGTGAGCAAAAAAACATTAAAGCAGCACAGAGATTTGCCTGCATAGCTCCGGTCTTCAAGAGATCTGAGTATCCTTTCTGAGGCCCCATTTGCAACAAGGGATTGTAGATAAGCTTCTGCAGTAGTTAATGTGTAAGGTTTTTAGATTTATTCTCACTGGTGTCTCTACTTTTGCTTGCACTGCTGACAAATATGCTGTGGCATGCTGATTTTTCTGTTTTACACAGATAATTTTTTTGCTGCATGAAAAAGGTAACCATGCATGCTCTCATGTGCATGCCAGCCAAGACAAGTGTGCTTCTATTTATGACTTTGTGAATGTTGGGGGGAAAAAAACCCCACAACATTTGCTTTGATTTAAAAGTAATTAATAGTGCAATTCATTCCTTTTTCAGATTATAACAGGAACATCAAATTTAGGAGTCCAGACTAATTCTTAATGCTTGAGGCAGTGTGCTGCACCAAACAGATGTGATCACAGGCTATTCGCAACTTTCATAGTTCCACGCCTGAATTAAGACCAAACCCTTTCTGTTTCTTACCAGTTTATGGTGATAAGAATTGGGAACAATTTAGGAAAAACATGGGATTTTCTTATGGATTACATTTAAATACTATTTGGAATTGTTGTGTGACTCAGTGGAAAAGATTGGTAACTTCTTCCTTTTTAGCTTTGACTTCCTGCAAACTTGTCTGTTAAAAAGATTCTGCAAGATGCTTCCTCTGCAGATCCTATAAGAAATGTATATTCAGCAGGAGAAACATCTGACTGAGCAAAGACTAACTTACACAGTGGTTTGGAAGCCACGTGTTGAAAAGTGCTGGGGAAACACAGCAGGGAAAATGATAAAAAGGGATGAAAGCAGCTCAGGCGGGTGAAGAATGCTGATTTAAAAATGCAAACCATCTGAACAGTGATGAGTGGGCAGGTTGCAATAACTTCAGGGCAGACCTAAGTTGCACAACAGTCATATACTGTTAGTCAACTCCCACAGGACATAGCCTGGAGTGATTTAAAATTGGAAGAAGTTGGGGGGGAGCTTCAAGATGCTGCAGAGAGCAATCTTGCAGAGTGGCAGAATGCAAGTAGGAAATGGGTCAGTTGGAGTAATAGGGTTTTTTTCCATGTGTTTTCATGTGAGCCAAGCCAAATGTGTGTAGAGCACAGGGTTATTTCACTCATGATTTTTTTTTCCAGTGTACTAGAAATTAACGTCTTTGCAATGGCATTGAGTCATTCAAGTGTGATATAAATCCTCTCTCTGGACACAACGTTGAGTCCCAAAGTCAGCTTGCTTTTTAAAATACTCTAGGCTCTGCCTAGATCGTGAAAATAGACTGTGTTTGGAAATGTGATGCTGTGGCCTCACATTCCCAGGAGGTCAGCAGAAATGCTAGCCTGAAAGTATCCCTGCTAATACCACCTGCGGTTTGTTCTTGCCTCTGCATTGTGGTAGGCAATCTCCTGTTTGTCCTGAACGAACTAGAAGTGTTACCACACTAAGGTAGATAAAGGGACTGACTCAGCTTAAAAAAATCCAAACCAAACCAGAAGAACCCTCTAACATATATATTTCCCACCCTAAAATCCTGCTATATACATTTTACCGGTCCAATTTGTAACATACCAGCCTCATACTCAGGGGATTTTGGTGGCAGCAGAGTAAAGATCATAGAATCATTGAATTTTCAGGGTTGGAAAGGACCTTTAAGATGTAGGAATGAGAGAGCAGAGAGTGACTTAGGCCAGTGTTATTACTGCTTTCTTTTTGATGTGTAAACAGCGTCAGTTACAGCCTCAGCCTAAACTTTGAACTCAGCTTTGATGTACTTTAGCAGCTTGCAGAAAGGTGGTAGTGTATGGTGACCATGGTTTTTTGTCCCTGCTCATGGTCAGGTAGCAGCAGGCAGTGTGTTACCAGAGGTGTGTAAGCTGTGTGGGCTTTTCAGATGCGGGGTGATGAGATGATGGCTCCTGAGGCTGTTAATGAAATCTGAAGCCGCCCCCACTCCCTTTTTTTCCCTTTTCTAATCACAGCTGGCTTGTATAAGTGGCTCTTAAATTGTACCATTGAGTGGTCATTGAAATAAATGAGGTTAGAAATAAAACCTCTGAAGAAGGGGTTTATTTTTAATCCAGATCAGGTAAGTGATCTGTCACTAAGTAGTGTACACTGACTTCCACTGCAGTGTAGCAACTGAGGCCAACAATGTCTATAGTGCAAGGGGCTGAATGATAAAGCTTATGGTAAAGAATGGCTGGACTTTTTTCAGCCAGCTTTGTTACCAGTGCCCACACCACTTGATTATACAAGTGAACGTGTGTAAGGGCATTGTGTGTGTGATGGTCCAGCAATGCATTGTGTATTTGCTTTGGAGTGCACCCACTTCAGTCAGACTTTATTTCACTTTGGGCCATGTAACCCTCCAATAACACACGAGCTATCCAAAATCCCCGCAGGTATCAATAGAGCTCAGTTTTGCAGTTCTTAAGTCTGACATTGCTTACCCACTGCTTCCATGTAAAAATCATTATCCTAAGCGCATGTATTTAGTTAGTTGTGCCATCCATCCCCCTTTTTGGAAAATGCAAGCCCTCATGCCTTGGCACGCAGAATTCCTTCATGCCACCTCAGAATGCGTGCTGCATCCATAGCAGAGGTACAACAGATGTCCTCTTATTTGGTTCTGATCCTGGGCTGCAGCAAAAGATGTTGCCCACTGACTGTGCCATTTCGTATCATCTGAGGAAAAGCAAAGGCTTCCCTCTGACTCACCAGTGTGATGCCTTTCCCTATTCTCCCTTGATAATATCCATAGAGCACTGCCTTTTCAGGGCTGTGGGTACCAGAGGGATGTCCAGTTGAGAGTTTGTGCCCCCCTGCCCAGTTGCACACAGGCTTGCCCACACTCACACCATGTAAGGACTTTCAAGGGCGAAAGAGAAGAAAACTAACATTGTTCCCAGTGTGCATACAGCCAGGCATGGGTTTTGCTTTTGCTCTCAATGCTATGCTCTGTATAGCAGAAGCAGGCAGGCACATGATCTCCCTGAAGGCAGGATCCAGTGTTACTGTAGAAACTGGCCACCAGCTTCTTTTGTAGCCAGCAGCTGTCACTGTGTGGTTACAGCCAAAGTGTGTCACTCCTACAGTGTCTGCAGGCTCACAAGTTTGCTTCTGCTTCTGAAGCCTCTGTGCTACAGCTTGGAGATTAATTCTGCGCCTTCTATCAAAGTGTGTTAAGATATTTCTGAATTGTATCTATTTTTAAAACCGTTCTTGATTAATATTTGATGTTCTTTCCAGGTTTCATTTTCCTTCACCAATACTTCAAGGCACAGAGGAGCTGCTAAAGGCATTGCCATGAAACCTAACTTGAAGCAATGGAAACAACTCATGCTGTTTGGGATCTTTGCATGGGGTCTGCTTTTTCTGGTGATATTCATCTATTTCACAGATAGCAACACTGCTGAACCAGTTCCCAGTTCCTTTTCTTATATTGAAACTAAGAGGCTTTTGCCCCTCCAGGGCAAGCAGAGAGTTATCATGGGAGCCATACATGATCCATCATTCTCTGAAACCATTGATGGGAATGAGGTACTTCTTAATGAAGATCTCTTAGGTACATTTAAATCGGGGACTGGAAATATTAAGAAATGGACTGATTTGGAAGATGCCTTTAGGAGTGGAGATGAGTTTTTTCCATCTCAGATAGGAAGAAAATCAAAAAGTGCATTCTACCAAGTGAATGATGATTATTTATTTGCTGCTGGTCAGCCTCGCTCACACAACCACCTTGAAGAGATAGCCAAATTCATCTCAGCCAATGAGGAAAATCCAAAAGTAAATATTTTACAGAACAATTGGAGCCATCAGAGAAGAATGAGGAGAAGGAGCTCAAAGCACAGGAAGAGCCAGATGCTTGACGAATCTGATGACTGGGATGGACTGTATTCTACAATGTCGAAATCCTTTCTTTACAAGCTTTGGAAAGGGGATGTCTCTTCCAAGATGCTAAACCCTCGACTGCAGAAGGCGATGAAAGATTATTTGAGCACCAATAAGCATGGGGTGCGGTTCAAGGGGAAGCGAAACTCCAAGTTGACAGGAGACCAGCTATTCTGTGAGCTGAAAGAAAGGGTGAATGTGAAAACAATAGATGGCAAGGAGGCTCCCTTCTCCACTCTGGGATGGGAAAAGCACGTTCCCCAGATTCCACTGGGCAAATTGTATACACATGGCTTTGGGAGCTGTGCTGTAGTTATGTCTGCTGGTGCAATACTCAACTCCTCTCTGGGGGATGAAATAGGTGGGTGAAATGCATCTATTCATGTGCATACATATGTACATGTGTGGATTCATGTCTGTCTTTCAAAAGGTTCATTCTTCTCAAGCAGAGGTCTGTAAAGCCTGGTTGTTCTCTCTCACCAGTATTACATGAGTGTGAGTTTATGTGAACTTCTGTGAAGCTGTTCACTTTCATGACAGTGTAACTGAAAAGCAAATCAGGTCTGAAATCATAATTTGATTTCAAAAAGACAACGGTGCTTTCTTACCATATTACACCTTGTAATACAAAGGAGGCACTGGTTTCACTGTGTATCATCATGCCATACTTGACATTTTGCTGTGGTGTGTGTTTATTTCCTTGTATTAGAGCCATGTTCAGGCTTTATTTTGCAAATCTGTGTTATACTTGTTGATATTTTGCTGTGGCTCATAGAGACACTTCTTGTGGTTGCTGTCTCGGAGTGAATGTTGTTTCTGTGCCAAGAGGCAGTGGAGCCTTTTCTTCAGCTTCTACTTTCTAGAGTTCATAGACATATAGAATTCAGACCCTTGAATAGCTTCATGCCCTGGGGTAAAGCCCCATGACCTCTTTTCTAAGCATGAATTTAAATGAGTTCAAGTATCTTCTCCCATTGGTTTTTCCATTGCTGAACTGAGTCAGTGAGGTTATAGGTGTGCTGCAATGTCAAAACTCTGCAGAATTCCCCACTTTAAGGTGGGAGTTTTGTGGTAGCTATTCAGGAAAGGGTTGTAGAGCCATAAAACTAATTCAGGTCAGATCTATTTTTTCTTTTAAAAAATGAACGCTTCTACTCGTGTTAATGCCTCAGTAGTTCTTTTAGTAGTATGTGTGCAGTATGCTAGGAGCACTGAAAGAAGGATGAAATCCATGTTCCAAACTTGCTTCTGGAACAAGAAGAGTTATCTCCTTCAGCTCTCTATAAAAACCTTTTGATGTGCTCTCAGTAATCCTCCCATCTTCCAGGACTTCACATCCCAATGCCTGCTTCATCATACTGAATCATTTCTTTGACACAGATGGGTTTCTTTTAAACCTCTGGGATATAGTAGAGCTGCTATCATCATCAAACTGCTCTAATAGGCTTCCAGCACTGCACGGGTGCCTGACCAGCCTACAGCTAAAATCACACTAGGGTAACCCCAGTTTCACAGGAAGCACCACTGATTTATAAATCTTTGGAGTGAAATCGCTTAAGAGTTACTCCCTTCTCCAGTGTGTTATCCTTGACTGAAACAATCGTTTTCTATCACTGTTCCCCAGTACATTCAGATTACACTGGTATGGATTAGCACTGGGCAGAAGAATCCATCACACACTGTCACATACTTACGTGTTTATATATTACAGCGTGAATCATCACATATTTGCAGCCCAGGTATGGACTCGGGTGCTTGATGTAGTATTTGGGGCCTGTATGGTCCTGTGTGTACTCACAGAAATACTCTGGGCACAGAAAGCATATGTCATTCTCTGAGGAAGAGCTTTTGATGTAATTGGGGAATTGTCATCTGGTGCCCTCTGAAAGGAGGAGATAGTCTTTGGAAAGGCCTGAAGTTTCATATCTCCTTCTACCTGTTGTAGAGGAAACTGTGTGGGGCAGCAGGAGTCACAGAAGGTTTTTTTCTAAGTGCCTTCCAGGTACTTGTGCATGCAGAGAATTTGGGCCAGAACTGTGAGGGAAAGCTTACTGCTTATGAGTTTTAGTGGTCAGCACGCTCCTGGCAAGTACTAATACACTGGAGACATCATGCCAGTGTTTCCCACTTAAAATGGGGAGTAGAAGTTTCAGCATCCATTTGTATCATTATCCACTTGGGGAAGAAGTTATGCTACCCCTGCAGAGTCCAGATAGCATCTGTTACGGATGAGCTCTTTGCTGTGCCTTTCCACCTCCCCTTTAATTCTTGAGAAGAGTGATCAAGAAGAGAAGGAACAGAATACAGGATGCTCCTTTATGCTGTCCGTGCACAGCTGTAGAAGACTGTTCTCTGGCATCAGGCCTACCAGTGCTTGGTGGAAAATGCAAACAAAGCTACCAGTTTAAAAGCACCTTGGGCAGCTGGTCGTGCTGCTGCTCTATGGAGTCAGCCAGGCCCCTATTCCAGGCTCCCGTTCTGAGCTCCTCCATGTCCATGGGCATGGCAGAGTCAGCATCATGTGGGAAAAAAAAAAAAAAAAAAAAAAAAAGAAAGCTTGAGAGCAGCAGTAGAGGACCTTTCTCTTGATAGGACTTTAGCTCCCTCTTCTGTGCTCTTGTTAGAAACGCAGACAGAAATGTTAGTTTCTCTGCTGCCTTTTGCTCTCCTCCCTTTCAACCCTCCAGCTGTTTTTCAATGAAACTAGTCGGGAAATACTGTGCAAGTACAGCAAACACTCTCATTGCGATCATGCTGTTTAATAGGAGACCCAGTTATTTTGGCACCATCTGCAATCAAAATCAAAACTTTTTAGATCTTTAAAATTGTTATCTCCAAATACTTAAGATTAAAATCAGTTGACTTAAAACCAGTGGTTATCAGTGTTGGGCTGGGTACTGATCATATATTTCATGGTGAAGGAAACTTTTTCACTCTTAATACAAAGAATCAGCATGGCTAATGTTGGAAATGTAGCACACTGTCTCTCAATTAAGTCATTTTCATAATACAATTTCCATTTCCCACCCAGTTCCTAGTACTCAGTCAACAGATTGTCAAGAAGTTGTCAAATGCTGGTCCAAATTGCTGTTCTTAAATCTACAAGCAGGTTTCATTTGCTTTGCTTTCCCTTCTCAAAAAATGTGAAGTACTTTGTGTCCGGGACTTCATGTTTTGCAGCTCCTAAGCAGTCAATGTGCTTATGTTTAGGCAGATTACGTC
Organism: Florisuga fusca; assembly: GCA_038090715.1. Classification (NCBI taxonomy): domain Eukaryota; kingdom Metazoa; phylum Chordata; class Aves; order Apodiformes; family Trochilidae; genus Florisuga; species Florisuga fusca. The sequence goes on along the minus strand of JAAWXA010000003.1, from coordinate 20,250,808 downwards.
TAGGTGTGGAGACTCAGTCTGTCCCTGCACAAGGACATAAGAAAAAATCTCACCTTCAAAGGAGTTGAGCACAGTGGGCATTTGGCAAAAATCTCTTTTCAGACACAGCATATTAAAGCAAGCAAGCATGGCTAGAAGATCCCAGTTTGATAGGATCAGGCTGAAATCCACTGAAGTATCTTGGTTATTTTTGGAAATTTCTGCCTCCTCCATTTTTGAGCTACAGACAACCACATCTGAAGTGGCTAAAGATAAACAGCTGAGTAAAATACCTATGGGTTACATGCCCATTTTCGCCTGAATCATACCCCCTGCTTCCATTGATAGAAGGGATAGAAGAAGTACAGATTAGAGGGCTATTAAGGATCTGTGTTTCTGGGCAATGGGTATGTCTTATTCTCCCTCACACCTTTTTGGGCTTTGAGATCTCTTTAAAAGAAGCACTGGGAGAGTGGTTATCTTTTATCCAGTAGAGGCTTGCACATAGTGTCTGCCCTTGACCCATACTTGACCTATATCTGCTTTCTGTTCTACATGACTCCGAGGTCAACAGCTCATGGGGAGACTTTGACAGTTCAGCTCTGTTAGATCTTTGCTACCAAGGGATGCTTGGGTTTCTGTGTATGAGCAGGTTTGTGGTCTGACTTCCCTAACCAGACTCTTTAAAACTTGTATGGACCTTGAGAATCAAGTACATGGTATGATTAATAGGTTTGAGTTGGTTTGAGATTTTCAGGTATTATAAAATACTCTGAAGCACAAGCTTAAGTGTTGTTACTCATTCAAATCTGCGATTAGATGTCCTTGCAGTTACTGTGCTTTTGCATGGAGTAATTAATTGTAAATCTTTCAATAGAAATAGCTAGTAATTTTGTGTGCTGGATGTAATAATAACTTTTCCATAGTAAGTTCATCCAATTAGTAGGAATATTTAAATATAGAAAGCTAAATGAATAGATCGTTCTGAACTTTTTTCTAGTGGATTTTAATCATGTTAATAACATGGCAGATGCAAGAGGATTTTTCTTTGCACATAGTAGGATGTTCAGCATCCTTAGCGTATCAAGATTAGGAGAAATGTGTTAAGTTTTACATTAGCTTAGATAATTTGTTTTATTTTGCTGTCATATAATCCTAAGAAAAATAAAAATACTCCTGCATTTATGCTTCTAGATTCTCATGATGCTGTTCTAAGATTTAATTCTGCTCCAACACATGGCTATGAAAAAGATGTTGGAAATAAAACAACCATGCGGATCATTAACTCTCAGGTAAGACCTTCCTTTCGTAAATTCAAGTCAGTATCACTTCTGTACAATATGACATTAAATTAATAACTTCTGAAAACGTGTTTGCTAATCTGGGAAATAGGTAGTGATTTAACAGTCATGATGTAGAGCAGGTAAAAGTTCTCCCTTACAGGGCTGTTCCCACTGCTGTCAGTGTAGAATGATTGCAGTAGCTATTTGATATCCTTGTTTTAAAGAATTTGTTTACGATGTTTCTCATTTCTCCTACATCTGGAATGGCTCTGCAGGATTTCAGAGGCATCAGTACAGAAGACCATCACCACACTGCCTCTGGGATCCTCATAAAGCCTGAGCTGTGGGGATCTCAAAGCTCTTTTCTCATATTCTCCAGTTCCCCATTTGCTGGAAGGTGAAAAAAGTGAAAACTGAGTTAGTTGTCTTAATGCATAACTTTAGCAAGTCATTGCTCTGTAAAATTTTGAAATCAGATAGTGAAAACTTTTAGTGTATGCCTTACATGTAAGGTGAGTTTATTCATCTGAATGGAAACAGAAATGTGATTTTCTGCATATGGCTGTCAACAAATAATTGTACATTGAGCTATAGTGACACCTTATGGTTGAGAGGAGTTTTTGAATTTTGAAAAAAATGTTTCCTGAACTGTGGTCTTGGGCAAACCAAGCCTCTTCTCTCTTTATGAAGCACACCCAAAAAGCAACAACAGAATTACTGTGAAATTTTAAGACATGAGTTTACTTGCTCATGATTACAAAATCATGAGTTTACTTAGTCAACACCAGTTGTGTGGTTGGCCATGTAGCACTGTCTTACATCATCTTACATGAGAGACTGATTCTTGATGAATGAAAGCAAAATTTCCATTTCCTGTTATTCTTAAGAATTTGTTCTTTTTTTTGTTCTTTAAGTGACTGTCCATGCAAAGTCAATCTTCAGTGGGTGTGTTCTCAGTATGTGTAAGTTCATGTTGTTTGCCACCTTGGAAAAGACTGTTCACTGTCATTCCCTTCAGACTTGTTTTTTATCTCTTTGGGAGGCTGCAAGACAAACTAGATCTTTGAAGTGATCTGGGTCAAATATGCCACCTTTCCTTCCCTCAGGGGAAGAAAGCAGAAATATATTACTCTGTCTTAGGTGCTGAAATCCGTGTACCAGAGAACATTGATCTTAATGTCATTTGTTTTACTTCTTGGGTTTTGTTGGCATTTGGTGATTTACTGTTAGCCAAAATGTCATGGTGCTCACCGTGCCTGAACTCCTGTGCCAGGCTAGGAGGAAGATACAGGAACTATTAAGGGGACTGATCTCAGTAGGCTCCTTGTAGGAGAGAGAGAGAGAGAGAAGCCTCCAGGGAATGATCTGAACTTTGTTAGTCTCTCTGAATTTTCTGGGGAGCTAAATGGGTAAATCAGTTGCTTCCCACTGCTCAAGCAGGATGGGATCCTCCTGAGTCCCAGAGCTGCTGTGGCACTCTTCCAACAGGCTGGTAGTGGAGGGTCCCATGGTCCTTCTCCTGTGCTCCTTTGCTCTCCACAAAGCCTCTCAAGAACTGGGACAGGGCTAAAATTCAGGCCAGATTCAGTTCACACAGCTTCCTCATGCTTGTATTCTCACCACCTTTCTGCTCCTTCAAAGAAGTCAGAAGCTACCTGTGAAGCTCTGGCCACCTGCTGAGAAACTGACCTTCCCCTCCTTGAGAGAGAAAACTCCCCAGACCACTTGATAAAAGTTGCTTTCCCTAATAAATTTCCCAATACTAAAGGTGGATTATCCATGCAGGTTTACTGAATCTTTTTCCTTCCTTCTTGCTGGAATTCTGGCATTCAGCTGATTGTAAGGTAGCTGTGGGCTTCTTCCCTGTTCTCTGCTGTGAAAACTTAAAGGACATGAAGGAAGGCCGTGCAGCCACAACAGATATTGTTATTCCAGAAGAAACTCATCTCATACATATGAATACAGGCTCACTAAGACTAAAATTTCTGTGGACAGCACCTCCCAAGGACCCTTGCTTACTGAAAGGCAAATAAGAGCTCCTTTGTATGACAATTGTAGAACCAGGCTTTTAAAAGCTTGACCTTTTGGTCTGTGTACTCTGTGCTCTCAAAAAAGGAGTTGACGTTCTCAGGCGAAAACTGCTTAGAGAAATGGAGCTAGGGATGCTGATAGCAGCACAACTAATTCCATTCTTGTAGCAAGGCTGATGGAAAGTCATTAAGCTCAAAGTTTATGGTATGAAGAATATTGCTATGGCAACAATATTATTTTTCTAAAGGAGAATATGCATAATCAAACATGGCTCATTGGATCCTAAAGGGAAATGAAAATTAGTATGAATTTATTTGTCTGGAATGTTGATTAGTTTAACAGCTGGATTCATGGTGTTAAATTCGTGCTGTTTCAACCAATGCTGAAATCATTCAGGTCAATCCTGCCTGAGATTGGATGCATCAGGGATCAGAGGGATCTGGTTAGGTATGCACAGGGTCCAGGAAGGGAGGAACCAGATGGAGGGAAAAGGAAACTTCCAGTGAGCAAGAGGATCAAGCATAGTACCAGAATTTGGGGAGAGTTATATGAGAGCAGTAAATCATAATAATACGACAGTTATTTCAAAAATAGCCTTGTTACCTGCCAGTTCCTGGAATTGTTTTTCTAGGTATACCAGCTTTTACAGTCACGGTCTAATTTGCCTTTTTAGGGAGTATTCTTCATTTTAGAGTAGGATTTTATAATTTTTCTGAATCCCCTTTGCTTTTAACGCTGTGAAATTCTTTGCATCTGTATTTGCAGATTCTCACCAACCCAAACCATCACTTTGCCGACAGCTCCTTGTACAAAGATGTTATCTTAGTAGCCTGGGATCCTGCCCCCTACTCTGCAAATCTGAATGTGGTAAGATACCTGCTTGGACCTCTCTTCCCAATCAGTTTGAAAACACTGGAGACAAAGAATGTATTTAGTATTGCAGTCATCTGCTTCTTGCTTGTCAGTCCCAAAGTCTGCCTTTAAGGAGTAAGGAATACTACTTCTGCATAAATTGGTCAAAATCAGTTTATTGGTCAAAAGCTTTTTAGTAGCTAGCCCTTATGCTGGAATGGACTGCTCTGAGATGGTAGGATAGATGGGCGATGAGGTTTTTTTATAAAATACGCTATTTTCACGTAACAGTGACTTTTCTATGTGTTTGCCAAGGAGAAAATGTTGCTAGATTTCAGAAAGAGGTTTTATCAGGAAAGATGAAGCACTGCATAATTTTTTTCCTACCTTCCCCTCTGTTTTCCCAGACAAAATACCACGTCATAATCAAAATCTTTCTTGGTGCCTTCCTTACTTCTCAGGCCTCCTCCCCACCAGTCTTCCTTTTTTGCCCAGTCCTCCACTACCATCTGTGCCCCAAAGTCCACCCCCTCACTGAGAGCATCAGACATCCATCTGGTTGTCACTGGGGGAGTCTCTTCTTTGGCTGGCGCTGTAGCTCCAGTGGACCAGTTGATGTGATGGCTCTTGGCAAGGGGAACTCAGAGCTGAGCAGGCTGCAAAGTAGAAAGTAAACCTTCATCTGCTGAACTCCCTTAGCAACAGATGTCAGAGGCTGCCTGCTTCCTACACAGGCTGCTCTTGGGCTTCTTCATGTGCTGTTGCTGCTGCCTCGATCAGAGACAGTGACACTTGGAGAGGCAGATTTCACCCCCATGCCTGGATCTTGTGTCAGGGCTCTTTGAAGCCCTTTTTTTTAACATAGGCCTGTGAGAGGTTGGCCCACCCTGCTGCAGTGAACTGCTTGTTGTGAATCTTTATGAAGAGAGGAAGCAGAATAGTCTAGAGTGAGGATTGGTTTTCTGGGAGACACATCCACCCATGCAGGCTGCTTTACTACCTTTCCTTTTGTTCTGAAGAACCTGAGTGAAATTAGTTCACATTATTCTGTGTGTAGTGTTGAAAACACACTGGACACCATAAGATTAAAAGAAATCTAATTTTTTTGTTCCTAGTGGTATAAGAAGCCAGACTACAATCTGTTCACTCCCTACATACAGCATCGCAGGAAAAATCCAAACCAGCCATTTTACATTCTCCATCCAAAGTTTATATGGCAGCTCTGGGACATCATTCAGGAGAACACTAAGGAGAAGATACAGCCCAACCCTCCTTCTTCAGGTTTTATTGGTAGGTGCACCAAAGATGGGCCTGATACACATGAGATTTAAAAAAAAAAAAAATTAAATTGTATATGTGTGCACTGCATGAGGATCAAGTCCACATACATGCACTGTTTGTTCTATACAGAAGCAATGACTAGCCAAAATACACAGTATGAGAACTACAAAATTGTTGGGTGACTTTAATGTTCTGTTTTCTTGCCCTTCACATTCACAGTATGCATACCATGTTTATATAACATACATACATCTGTGAGAAAGTTGTATTACCCCATATTCATTTATCTGTTGAAAACTTACTCAGTTCTGAAGTTCTTTGTTGGGATCACAGAGTACTGATGCATCAGTACAGAAGTGAAAGCATGTGACAGATCCTGAAGTAAGGATGAAATCACTGATGCTGTCTGACAGGCCAGCCTGTATTACTTTCACAGGTTATGGAATGGGTATGGGATTCCCCATGCCCTGAACACCTTCCAGTGTTCAGTCTGAAAGTGCCCAAAGCAGCCCCTTCTTCTTACACATGAAGAAATATAGTTTCACTATGTTTCTTGTCCTTCCTTATTATTTCTTGGGGGATAATTTGGCACTGTGTCCCCAGTTTATACAACATAGTGACTTATCCAATGGATAGAAGGTCCTGATCATGAATGTCTAAAGGATGAACGTAGAGTAGCAAGGCTGGGTCAGGGTCTTCTTGCTCACACTTCTAGAGACACAGATAGCTCTAGACACCTTTTTCCATTTTGGAAATTCCATCCTTTCCTCTGTGACTTTTTGATGCCATTCTATGTATTTGCTGCAGTCAGGAAATGCTGTTACCATTCTTTCTATCTGTATCTGAAAGCAAAGATGCCTGACATTGCATCTGACATGGGAAGACCAGATCTGAGCACTTACTGTGGGCTCTGTACAACGTAGTGGCATCCTAGGATATTGTGAAGCCCACCAAAGGCCTTAGAGAGGATGCTGAGGGATAAAATAAAAATAAAAGGTGTCTGGGGGATGCCCATCTATGACCTGGGTGGGTTGTGCCTACCTGGAGCGTGACTGAAAATAAGGCCTTAAGTGTTAGAGAAGGATGACTTGGTAGTTGGGTTACTTCCTGAAGTGAGGTTTTTGGAACTTTCTTGTAAAAATGCATGAGGAGAAGTCTGCTCATGTGGAATGATCTCATCAGCAGTATTCACATTTTGTAAAAGCATTTCTTGGAGTAATGAAGTTGTTGATAAAAATAGGTTAACAGCTGCTGATCATAAGAATAGAAAGGGGGATCATTGTGCTGTCAATCTGTAGTTCCACCACACATAAGAAACACTTCTCAAAAGCTTTCTTTGAAGAAATGGTGTTAATTTCAGTATAAGAATAGAGCCATAATCTTCAGTCCCAAATCACAGAATGTTAGATGTTCGTGACAAAAAATACCCTTCAAGCAGAAAATGCTTTGAAAATATCAATCATTAAACAAGCAAAAAGATTACTGACAAAAGCTGCACAGATGAATAGACTCTGTGTGTACAGATGCAAATTTAGCTCCTTCACCTTTACTGGGAGTTTATTTATGTTGTTCTTTTCCAAAGGAGATCTTGGAAATTATGGTCTATTATTAGCTATAACAAAACAAGGCAGTTAGACAACCTTACTGGGAGTCAGACTGTCCACCTCATTTGATAACTAAGTACTGTTTTTACAGATGCATTTTAAATATTTTATTAGGGAGAGGATTCCTATTCAGTGACCTTACTGAATGGATGTCTGTGCATTGCATGTGTAATGTAATATAAACTGAGAGACAGCACAGGAACAGCAACTGCCTCTTGTCAAAGATGGTCATAAAAGGCAAGATAAAAATGTAACAGAGCTTGGCAGAAATCTAAAAAGTCATGTTGGTCTTCAGATCAGCTATCTCTCTGGAACATGTGTCTTATGAGGAAAGGCTGAGAGACCTGGGGCTCTTTTAGGCTGGAGAAGAGAAGACTGAGACAGGATCTTATTAATGTTTACAAATAACATTGGTGGGTGTCAAGAAGGAGGGGTCAGTGTCTTTTCAGTGGTACCCTGAGGGGCAACGGACACAAACTGGAACACAGGAACTTCCACCTCAACATGAGGAAAAACTTTTATGGTCTAAGGGTGATGGAGACCTGAAACAGGATGCCCAGGGAGTTTGTGGAGTCTGCTTCTCTAGAAACTTTCAAGACACATCTAGATGTGTTTCTCTGTGACCTGCTCTAAGTGATCCTGCTTTGGTAGGGGGATTGGACTTGATGATCATGAGAGGTCAGTTCCAACCCCTACCATTCTGTGATTCTGTGATGCAGCTGGAACTGAAGATGCCAGACACCCCTGAATGCACCTATATGAAAGGCATACCATGAATATTTAGCTTCTACCTTATAAAATTCTGAAAAAATTTCCTATAAAATTAGTAGAAAAAAATGGCTAAGTGACAGCCATCATAAAACATGAGTGGTTTAATTTCAAGAAGATATGGTAAGATGGTTTATTAAATGGCTACACTGCTAATACCATTGTGCTCAAAACATCTGTATGAAGGAAGATGGTTTGTTGTTAAATAGAGGGTATGAATTTTCACAGGCAGAGGGACCTGTATCCCTGAATCTCAGCTCTTTTATACCATGGATCATAGTAATTCTAATCACTTTATTGAATACCTTATTGTAAGTCTGTATGCAATGCACTGCAATTGGAACAAATAGACTGCAGAAGAATCTGGTCTCACAGAATCATAGGATGCTAGGGGTGGGAAGCAACCTCAAGCTACACCATCAGAAACTCAGGCATCCCCTCTGTGAGCTGCAGTCATTTGTGGAGGAAGAGTAGCAGCAGTTCCTCAAATTGCTGTTGCTGCCAGTAGTATGGAAAATGCAAAAGAAAAAATGGTTCTGGGTCAAGTGAAGCACTGTTTTATTCAAGCTTTTTAAACCTCCTTAGCCCCAGTTTACAAAACTGAACAAATGTATAAATGAAACCATGGAAACATCAGACTGTTTGCTTTTGGGAATGTTTCAGGGAGATTTTGACTGTTTCATCAATAATTACATTTTTTGCCTTGCTGCAGCTTAGCACTATTTATAAGAAAACAAGTCTTCCCAAAGGGAGGATGCTTGGTAGAATGTGTTCTCCTTGTGGTTTTCTGCAGCATTGAGTCAGCACCCTTCAGCAGTGATCGATGTCAGGGGAACCTTTTAACATTGTTAATAGCTATATTAAAGTACTTAACCCACATTATTAAGTTTATTGGTAAAGGGGCTAGTGGGTTATTTGTGGGGAAGAGGTAGTCTCTTGCATTCTAGGACTTGAGGGGAATGAGAGAGTGAGATGAGGCAGGATCTTTAACTGGAGACTGGCAAATGTGTTGCCCATCTGTAAGAAGGGATGGAAGTAGGATCGAGGGAACTACAGCTCTGTCAGTCTGACCTCAATGTTGGGGATGGATTACAGAGCACATCATCTTGAGGGCCACAGGCAGCATGTACAGGACAACCAGGCAATCACACCTAGTAAGTATGGGCTTATGAAAGGCAAGTCCTGCTTGACTCACCTGATCTCCTTCTAGGACCAGGTGACCCTCTTAGTGGATTAGGGAAAGGCTGTGGATGTTTTCTATCTAGGCTTCAGTAAAACTTTTGACTTTTTCTCCTATTGGAGACTTTTTCTCCTATTGGCTTGAACAGGCATACTCTTTCATACTGGATGAAAAACTGGCTGGATGGCCAGGCCAGAAGCGTTGTGGTAAATGAAGTTAAATGCAGCTGGTGGCCAGTCACAAGTGGTGTTCCCCACCCCAGGGCTTGGTACTGGGGTCAGGTGTGTTCTCTTTATCAATGATCTGGATGAGGGGATTGAGTGCACACTCAGTAAGTTTGCAGATGACACAGAGCTGGGCCCAGGTTTTGATCTGCCTGAGAGTAGGAAGTTTCTGCAGAAGGAGCTGGATAGACTGGATCAATGGGCCAAGGCCAATTGTGTGAGATGTAATAAGTCAAGTGTCAGGTCCTGGACTTAGGTCACAACAACCCTATGCAACCCTACAGGCTTGGGAAAGAGTGCCTGGAAAGCTGACAGTAGAGGACACTTGGAGGCATTGGTCCACAGCCGACTGAGTCTGAGTGAGCAGTGGCCCAGGTGGCCAAGATGGCCAGTGGCATGTGCCAGAAACAGTGTGGTCAGCAGGAGAAGGGAAGTGACCGTGCCCCTGTACTCTGCACTGGTGAGGCTGCACCTCAGACACTGTCTTCTGTTTGGGGCCCTTCACCCCACAAAAGACATTGAGATGCTGGAGCATGTCCAGAGAAGGCCAGTGAAACTGGCAAAGGGCCCAGAGCACAAGCCTTAATATGGAGTGGCTGAGGGAAAGTGGCTGATGGAACTGGATTTGTTTATTATGAAAAAAAAAAAGTGTCTATGAGAGGAGACCTTGTCATTCTCTTACAACTACCTGAAAGGTTGTAGTGAGGTGGGTGTCAGTGTGTTCTCCCAGGTAATCAGCGATAGAACAAGAGAAAATGGGCTCAGATGTTGGAGGAGGTGTTTAGGTTGTATATTAGGAAAAAGTCCTTCACTGAAAGGGCTGTCAGGTAGTGGAACAGGCTGTCCTTGGAAGTGGTGAAGTCACCATCCCTGGAGTTACTTAGAAGACATATAGATGAGGTGCTTAGGGATGTGGTTTAGTGGTGAACTTGGTGGTGCTGGTTTAGCAGTTGGACTTGAGGATTTTAAAGGTCTTTTCCAACCAAAATGTGATTCTAAATACGTCGCTGCTTCCAGACGTTTTTGAAATGGTAAAATATACACACACAACAGAGGTCTAAAACCAGCTGAGAAGCATGCAACCCAACACAAATAAGCTTCCTCCAAGAACAGTGTTTCTCCATTCCTCTCCATCAGATTCTAACCTGGAGATGTTCCTGTCTTCGTTTTTTATTTTTTTATCAGCATGTCACGTCACAGCAGCCTGTCCATCACTGGTGCCAGGCTGCACCTTAACAATACTACATACAGACCCAAATCTGACCAGTCTTCTGCTAAATTTGTTAGTGCTTTAACATAGGTTTTTTTGGTATAAGTCAAAGTTCTGAACATCACTGAATGCAGTCTAAATGTATTGCCTGTCAAATTCCAGCCCTTTTGGTAGGTGTTACTTCTGGGGCTATGCCATGTCTAGGATGGAGTAACTCGGCACAGACAGTAATCTTTCAGTGTTGTATTTTCTAGTGGATACATCTCAAAGGCTATGAATAATGGCCAAGAAAAAAGATTATTTTTTTTGTGGGGAAAGGTTCATCAGGATCCTTTTGTCTTAATCTTGGAGTCTTTTCTGGCTTTTTTCTGAGGCACTGATGCAGACTTTTACTGGCTTGTAGCTTTTCCTTATGTGGCATGTCATATCTTAGCTAATGTCACTCCCTAATAGGAATTACTTACTCTTTGTCACTCTAATCCTTATATGAGCTTTGAGAACTCATTATTGCATATTTTTTTGTTTTTGTTTTTGCAGCTGCCACTTCTGTGCTTTTAAACAAAACTCTGCACAGTGTTTTCATCATCTTGCATTAGTATCAGACATTTGCCATGGTGGCTTTTTGCAGTTAAATTTGTTGGCTTCCATTTGGCTGAAAATTGGGATTTTTAAAATGAATATTGATGTGTTTACATCCCATTTTTTATCTACTCCACTTTCACAGAAGAAATTTAAGCATCCAACCACAAAATCTGGGATTTGGATTCCAGTGGCAAATCCTAAATTGACAGCTGAAAAAAAGTGTTTATTAGGGGAAGGATTTGTTCTCTCTTCTGCCAGCAGAAATATCTGTTTACTCCTTATAATGCACTTTTTGCTGTGAAATATGAACTCAATCTTTTTCCCTACTTTCTGAACATATCAAAGCTCAGTTTTTAATTCAGGTTGATGGTGTATAAATTGACAGTTCCTATTTTTACCATTTAGCTGTAAGAGGACTGTTCCTATACCATCCTTGTAGCCTGTGTAAACAAACTAGTGTTCTGACCTTACATTTTTCTCATCTGAAGACCAAGACCAAAACTTCCTGGAGTTCCTCATGAGCAGCATTCCCCGAGCATTGGATGAGATGGTACCTTAACATTCTGAAAGTCTGGGAGTTTTTGAATAATAATGTCTGGATTATATCAAGGTTTTCTATCAAGATTTTGCTCCTGCCCCTTGTTTACTAGATGGATTTGCCATGAATTCTTATTTGCTGTAGTCCAGTACACTGTGCTAGCTTATGTCCTCTGAGGTGACTTCACTTGAAATTCATATTTATATACCCTTATATACCCAGCAGCTTGTGTCTTTAGAGGGCTAGTTAAAAGTTCTGCCTGTGGCTCTCTGTTTCTCTTGTCCCAAAAAGACATGGTCTGTGTAGATCTTTGCATTTTCGGTTGTCTGTGTAGGTTGTCTTTGCTACGTGTTGTAGCTTTTAGTGTAGTGTGTGAACCACTGAACATAAAATGATTGCTGAATGCCCAGATTACTTTGCTGCTCAGAGAAAGGGAGGCTTGTTTGAGGCTTTACAGGTGGCATTATAGATTTAACAGTTACACGGTGATGAATAGTTGCTAGCATTATTTTAATCTTCATTTGCATGCATCAAGACAATAGTACAAGCAAGACTTATCATTACACTGCAATATTAGCAGATCATTCTATGAGTAAGAAGTTTAAAATGGCTTCTGTGAGCATGTTGAACAGAAGAATGCAGCTGATTTCCAGCTCTGCTTGGAAAAAAATATACTTGCATGAACTGAAAGCAACAATTTGACATATTAAGAGTTGCCTTTATTAGTTACTTACTCAGCTGTTTGCCAGAAGTTGGTTAAGGAACAGAATAATGCTTACTCTTTTCAGCTCAGTTTTGTTCAAGTATTGTCACACAAATAAATAACACCTCCAAATACATAAGCTTTAAATTCTTCTTATTCTACTAAAAAGCACTCAAATTAGAGCATCCGTTTCCTGAAATACAGAGATATAAAAGCAAGCTCTCCTCTTACAGCACCCCAAATCACATAGAATTTTTTTCCTATTCTAATGAATCACCCATATTTGAATAATACATTTTAAATTATATTACTTGACAGCATTTTCCAATGTATGCTCTTATTACAGAATATATTATCATGATGAATGTACGGCTTTTTGCATTCAGCATTAAGTAATAAATACATCATCTTCTAGGTCTACTATATAATGCAAATATCTACACATCAAAGATGACAAATACTGAACAAATTATTAAGCTTAGGCACAGGGTCATTTGGTGACAATTAAGTTCTTTAAAAATACTTTATTTTCTTGTGGTTAGTATTTGTCACAGTTCATGAACTAAACAGATGGAAGAAGAATCCTTTTTTAGAAATACAGTATTTTAAAAAGCCAGAATTGCTCTGGCTACATGTCCCAAAGCATAACTGAGGCACGTTTGGCCCAGTTTCAGGGAATGACAGATCTTCCTGTGGTATCTGAAATCCAATCAAGAGATGCTATAGAAATAGAGTAAGATAGAAAACTGTAGGTTCTGAATGCTTTATGTTTCTTTGTAATACTTTCAAGTGTACATCTTACACGACATAAACTCAACTGGTGTGTCTGGCTGAATTCTGTAACTAAATCTGTAGTGTGTGTGAAATGAGACACATTATAAGTATAATAATCAGATTATGTGTATTTAAATGTTTTCAGCATCTCTTACGTTTTGGTAAAATGATGCTGAGGTCTTGCTGAATGTTTCAATTACAATCATTATTCTAGGGAGTTTCATACAGCATCCATTGTATTCAGGTATATTAAACTATATTTCATTTACTGGTAAAATAGAGAACATTCTTCTTTAGTGAGCTACCATAAAATCAAATTGTACTACACAAAACGATGTTGGAAATTCTAAACCTCAAGTCATTAAAATTGCCAAGAACAAATAGAAAAACATTTTCTCCTTTAGATTAGAATCCACAGTGTATGTTCACTTGTATAAACCATCCATACAAGGAATTTATTCTTAATTTAATTCTGGTTTAAATGTTTTCAGTGTAGATTATAAAAGTTCGGGGAGTATATTTGTGCCCTCTGGACTAGGTTTAACAAAACATATCTGCCAAACAGAAAAAAGAAGTAACACAGCTTTTTGAGGATTTTAAAATACTAGTATATACATTGTACTGTTGTAACAAACTTGGTTGACTGTTTCTCTGACATAATTTCTTTGGAGTAATATATTTTAAAATATTCCTTCTTTTTCCAATTTTTTTCTCTTCAGTACAGTATTCAGGAACATTGTTATTCAACTATAAAGCATTCATAAAGCACACATTTGAATGATGTACTATAAAACAACCGTTCTCCACACAGGCGGAATTATTTTGCATTTTTCCATTTGCAAAGTTATAATCCAAACAGGATTTTTTAAAATCCAGCTGGGATATTAGATTAGATTAGTATGGCCTAGAGAGAAATATCTTCAGTTGTGATTTTGAGTGTGTGGCTGCACCAATCATGTTTGTCAAAGCTAAAATCATGCCAGATACCCTTTTTTCTTATTATGAAAATTAGATTGGATATTTAAGACCTAAAAGTTTTAAAACTTAATTATCAGACCTGGAAGAGACCTAGAAGTTCTTTTCCCACCTCCTGTGCTGGTTTCACTCATGCCTACAATACTAATTTTGCATGCTCCAGTAATCTTCTAAAGGGATTCAATAGCTTAATTTCCATCCTTGGAGATATTCAGTATGGGGCTGCACAGGACTCCAAGCAACCTGACCTAAGTTCAGAGTTGTCTTTACTCTGAGGGGACCCTGAGCTCTGCCACCACAGTTCCCTTCAGGCCCCTCTGCAGATCCCATGGCAATATCATCACTTGGCCTGGCAGTATTTCTTCTGGCTTTTACTGGAGCTAACAGGTTCCTGACCAGATCCCTAGCTATGATACTACTACTACTTCTGCTAGATTAATCTAATTAATCTAGTTTTTACTGAGCTTTTTTAGGGCCCACTGATGAAAAGCAGACTTTGCGTTGTGACCCATAAGCTTCTGTTGGCATTCATTCTAAGGAATACTTTGCCCCTTTTTTGGTATTTGCATGCAATAGGGCACTTACAGGCTTCTTCGTTTAGGTTTTACTTTTTAATAAATGACCTCTGGACTTCCCTACTTTGTTATTCTCTGTTATACTCCTAATCTCATACTTTAAACCTTAGGAATGTGAAAAAGGCCATCTCCCCTCAGCTTAGTCCTTGCCCATAAAATTGACTTCTCTGTATGGCCCATAGATGTCCATGGTGCAGGTCTGTGTTCGAGTTAGTCAGCCTCAGACTTACTAGAGGGAAAAACAGGCACCCTTTAAATTTGGCTATGGGACCTGTGTTCCCTTCTAAATGTGGAATTTTCATCTCATACTGGGAGTGCCAGTAAAACACCCACAATACAGGTATCTGTGCTGCCATTAAGGCTTCCCCGACAGTCAACAGAAAAAAACAGGAATTTCTGGAGCATGACTGGTATGATTCATTTTTTTCAGTGTTTACTCTGGAGTGAGTAGATATGTGCTGCTTCCTCAAAGCACTCACTTTCTTCTGCTGACACCAAAGGAGCCTGTGATGCCCATCTCAGCTGTGGGTAACTCCAGCAGTGGGCACATTTGGTCAGAGGAATCACACTGTGTTTTCATTTCTGCTTACAATCCTCCTGGAAAAGCCAATGATATTATTTTTTAACAAATCTCCAAAAGCTTTTCAGAGTGCAGGAGAATGTGTCTGATAGCAAAAGCCAGACTCTTTATTTTCAGTTTCTGCACAGTCACTGGAGAGGAACAACACTTAGAGAGGACAGTTAATCAAAAAAGACATCTAAAATCAGTCATATAGCCTAGAGAAGCCTGTCCCTGCATCGTGGTTTAGACCAGCTAGGTCAGAGATGGGCATGATGGGCAGTGAGATTAATTCTGTCCAGACTATAAGGTGTTGGGAGAATAACTATCTCATCATGCTCATTCATGTCTCCTTAGGTAGTCTGGAAGCAAGCCAGTCTGTGCTGGTTTATATGTAATAACTGTGCATGGACTGAAAACCAACTTCTGACTGTGAGTAAAGACACATGTTGAAGGGTATCACATGGAAATCTTTTTACCCTACAAGCTATCAAATGTGGTTTTCATTAACACTGATGATCAGGGAGGAGTGCTGAGATATGGAACAAACTTGAAGATGATATGAAATCAGGCAGTGATGCAGAAATGCACGGATGAAGGAAATAAGGAGATAGGCATGTACTGTGCAGGCAACATAAGGAAAGGAAACTGCAGGTTAATCCAGGTGTGGGAGGAAATGTGAAGAGATTCAGTCACAGAAGAGAAACCTAGGAATTGGTAATACAGAGAGAGGTGTGGAAAGATGCAAATGGGACTTTGCAGAGCAGACTGGCAAACAAAACAGGCTAACAGAAGCAGGATCACAAGAGCAAGCAGTGAGGTGCATACCTTTTCTTCATCTTTGAGACTGCATTCAAAACATAGAAGTTCAAATGTAATGTAAGGAATATTTTGAGGATTGTGTAATGACAAAAAATATTAGGAATTAAAAAAAAACAGTAATTGAAGGAGAAGACAAGACAAGACAAGACGGGGAGACTTAGTTGTGAGGTAGATGAAAATACAGGCAGCTTGGCACACTTAGACCTGCTAGATAGAGATGTCTGTAACTCACTGCAGAGAGAGAAACTGGGTTACAGAATGATCCTAAAAACCATGGGCTGAAACATAGAGTGAGGACCTCAGTTAGCAACCCTCTTTTAGGGACTTAAGAAAAACAAGCCAGACATGTGAAACAGGGCAGGATCGGCTTCACATGGCATTAGAAAGTAAACAGAATGAAAACATTAATATATCCTAGTACATGGACTGGTGTAAATGTCTTCATGGTTAAACTGCTGCTGTTCTTTTAAAGATGGTTGATTTGTGGATTTGGTGAACTTAGATTTCAGTAATGGTTCTACATCACCAGGGCTGTCCCCTGTGGAGGGTGGGGTTCACAGCCTCTCAGGCACCCATTTATTCCCTATTTTAGTGAGGACTCTGTAGAGCTTTTGTCTTTTTCTTTGCTCTTATTTGTCTTTAATAGCATGCTATCCCACTTTCTGGTTTTGAATGAAACAGCAGATGATTCCATGGGAGAATCTGGGGACTGTGGCAGCTAAGTGGGGGGACCCACCTCCCTGGGCACACGTAGATGGAGTGTATAATCCTGCATGTCCTGGGATCTCACCTGTAGGTGGTTGGGATGGGACTGCTGGTTGTCTATGGTGTTAGAGGTTCTAAAAGAGAAAAAGTCTAGCAGTGACCACTGTTTTTCACCAGAGCAGAGTTTGGCCGTTTGAAATGGGCACCAGATCTGGAAGTCTCAGGCATGCTTCTATTTCTACCAGGACAGATAAGCCTCTGTAGCCCAGGGACACCTCTGTATGTGGTCAGCTCTATGCAGTCTTAACTCATCTTTCAGTTTGTTAACCCTAGACTTCAGCTCAAAGATGTGCTGTAAATTACCAGTTATCACTCAGAAATTAGCCTGTCAATTCACTGTCTTTTCTCCTTCGACTCATTGTTGTCCAACATGAGCAAAAACTCAAGCAGATTGTCAGAAATTGCGGTTATTTATGAGCAACCTAATCTGAAATCCCAAGACATGGACTGGATGGAACAAAGCAAGAAGGGCAAGGAGCTAAATTAGATAGCCCAGCTTGCCTTTATGATTGATTCTAGAGGACATTGATCCATAGAGCACTAAGAGCTAAAACTACCAGTTCTAAATTCTCCATTAACGAATTTGCAAGAAAGTCAATGACATTACTTAAAATTTTGTCATTATTGAACTATACCTGCAGCGATGTGGCCATCTTTACTGCTATTAAGGAAATTATAAGAGAGTCACAATTTTTGTTCCCGACAGCTTTTCTATCCCACAAATGGCAGCTTTCTTTATTAATATTAAGGTTAGGTGGGTAATGCCTCAGTGAACTGAAACCCACTCTGGTTAAGGCTTGTACTTTCCAGCGGAGCCCATTTTTCTAAGACACAGGCGGTGCAGCTTTTGAAACTGGCTCCAGGCTTGGCCGTGGGTGCAGGAGAGAAGTCAGTTTACCATCTGTTTCTGGAGGTGGTTTGTTATTGCACATGATTCCAACACCCATCCTCTGGTTCAGCTGGATAACGGTTACCTTGGAGTGGCAGGTGGGTTCTCCATCAGTGGATGAAGGAGGCTGGCAGTGGAAAAGCTGGCGAAAGCATTTGTAGAACTGAAACAACAAACAAACAATTCTAGACCTAGCTGTTAGGCAGGCAGCAATTCAGAGCATCTTTGTGACAGCTTGGAGGTAAGGAAACATGGTTTATTAAGCTCGTAGTTTTTGCTCAAATAGGGATTAATTTTTTTTTCTCCCCATGCGCTTATATTTGTGGACTCTTCCTTTGAAACTGGCGTGCTTCACTTTCCTGACACCACAGATTCTGTGGAGTACAAAGGTGTGGAACAGTCTTAAAACATTTTAAGAGCCTTTCGTGTATGATAAAAGAAGATTTAATCACAGAAGTAATTGTTTTTTAGCTACTTAACACATCAGGCAGGGAAAAAATAATTTTGATCATCTAATGATACACAGCAGGGTGAACACAAGGCTCTTTTCATTAGCAAGCCATTTAAATCCCTGCGTTCCCAAACTGCAAGCTAAGCTTCAGAAAGTGGCTTTGCTTAATTAACAAACCAAAATAATTTTTAACGTTAATTCATGTTGCTATGAGAAATACCCAAAACACCTCTGATGCTTTATGATTTCAAAGCTGTTGTACAGAAAAAAAAAACAAACCAACAGTTATGGCAGTTCTCTTCTGCAAATGCAAAGTGAGCAGAATTAGTACAGCTGTCTTCTTGGAGAGTTGACCTTGATATTCAGTGACTAGGGACATCATTAGTGCAACAAGTGCTTCAATAGATTTTATATGTTTTTATTTTTTAAGGGAAACCTTAAAAAAAAACGCAAAAGTGTCCAGTGCTTGCTCCATCATCTTGTTTTCACGTGGTTATGGGAAACAGAAAAGGATCCCAGAAGCTGTGATTGATGTGAAAGTATTGCAGTTTAGACAGTGCTGTTGATCAGTATCTGATATTAGACCCTCTAAAAATGTGCAGCTGCAACAGTAAGATTCCTCTCATTTCAATGCTAGGAAGACCTGCTGTTGGTAAAGATTTACAGTTGTGCTGTAGGAAAGCAAAGTTTGCATAAGCCCAACTGTCTGTCCTGAATCTGTCCTGGTCTACTTCTGATCTTGAGCATGGGATGAGGAGAATAACATCATCTTAAGACTACAGTTAAGGTCAAAGTGAACCTTTGCCTGGCTGTAAGCAGGAGATTGATTCCCATGTGGCCTTTCTTAGCCACTACTGACCGTGCTGATGATTGACATGTAGCAGGAAAAAATGGCCTGATATTTTGTGGATGCTTCCTTGATGAGTGAGAGGTGATCAGAGGCTTTTCTTCATGAAAGTGCTTTTGTGAGAAGGAATTCACCTTCCTCATCCTCTCTTCACAGAGTTGTCAGCAACCTGTGGACTTTTGTACCACCAAAAAATGGCTGATGCTTCTTTATATACCCTATTCAGGCTGCCTTCTAGGTAATGTTTTCCTTACTAGAAGGAAGCAAGTGGATGGAAAAAGCGGAATTGGATGAATTCCAGACTGAGAAAGGATAATTGTAATAAGATGAAGATGTTTCCAGGAGTACATTGGTACCCTAATATTGCCATTGATCTGAATGAACCATCTGAAAGTTGTCAAGGGAAGAAACGTGGGTCATACTGGCCTATCTTTCTGTTCTTGTTTTCCCATTGCTATGGTGTACAAAACAGGAGAGAGAAATCAGTCATGTTCTTCATAGCCTTAAAGATTAATGTGTAGGTAGGTATTTGCAAGACAGATATCTAAAGCATAGAGGAGGATCGAAAGGGTGTACCTGTACAAGGTAGGTCAGAGTTTAGCTGTGGAAGTAGGAATACCAAGAAGAGTGCCTTAAAAACACCAGACAGCTGCTCTTGTCTGTTCTGTATTCTGCAAGTGAATGTAAAGACCTTGTCTAGCTAAAGAACTGATAATATACGAGAAAATCAAGAAAAGTGATCACTTGACCTGAAAGAATTAGCATGCAGTAACATTGGACCCCCATTCCTGTGTGGGATATTTTGTGGGCAGGATAGGGTAAAGGGGGGAAGGTGGGAGAGAGCAGTCTTGCCACTCAAGGAGGCTGATGGTGGTATGCAAGCCCTTTATAGGCTTTTTACTCTTGCCTTACACTCATTGTTCTACCCCATCAACTATTGGGATCATAATATTGATGTATCAGTGACAAGTGAAAGCTGCCCTAATTAATGGAACTATTACTTCACTTCATGATTTTACAGAAGTAGTACTTGAGGTATGCAATGCTGAAGGGAAGCAGAAAAGCAAAATGGAAATTTCTGTGAGAAAGGTGAAACCTGGCATTCATTTTTGTTTTCACTCTCTGCTCCAGGTATCCTGATCATGATGTCCATGTGTAATGAAGTGCACGTGTACGAATACATCCCTTCAGTCCGACAGACCGACCTGTGTCACTACCATGAACTCTACTATGATGCAGCCTGTACCTTAGGGGCCTACCACCCACTGCTCTATGAGAAGCTGTTGGTGCAGAGGATGAACAGAGGTTTGCAGGATGATTTGTATAGGAAAGGGAAAGTCATTTTGCCAGGGTTCAAAGCTGTCAAGTGCCCTGAACGAAATAATTTCCCGCACTTGTAGAAGAGAGTCCTTCAGAAACAATGTGCAATAAGGTACTACTGTTGTACTATAAACAAGAGAATACTTGAAAATTGTATCTTAGACCAATCTAGTCTTGAGTCTATAAATTGTAATTAAGTAGCAGGCATGAGAAATACTTCTTTTCTGAGCCTGAGTATTTATTACTGCTTTGCAAATAGTTAAAGAAAAAAGGCTTAGCTTATGAAAGGTGCAAAGGACATACTTAGGCAGAAATATATTGTTGTGAGTGTGACTGTCAGAATTTGTTGGTGGTGTCTTATGCCACATACGCTAGATTGTAACTTTTTTTTTTTTTTTAATGAAGTTACTTTACTGCTAAATGTGGCATTGTGAAACAGCCTCTGTTCTTCACATACAGAATGGCCAGCTGAACAATGCAGCATTTCTCAAGGCTCCGTGGGGTTTTCACACTCTCCAAGAATGAAATAATAGTTACTCTGAGCTGTGCAGTCAGTGACCAGAGCAGACTTTAATTCCCACTCATAGGCAGGCTCGGCTACAGACCCTCCAGCTGTACAGGGGGCCTTATGGCAGCTATAAAGGCAGTATAGATGGAGATGGCTGTATACACAGCTAAACCAGTTGAACTGGTTTAGCATGTACTTTTGATGCCAGACCCTCATGCTCATACTGACTGCATAGGGCAGAGGGAAAAGAGAAATGTCTCATTTCTATAGAGAGCAACAAGCATATTGGTATAACCAAGTTATTAATTTATATAACTCTAAAGCCCAGTCAAGAAAAAACTCTCCCTGGGAGGCCTATCAAGAGGGTGTAAGTGAGATAGAAGGAGAATCCAGAGAAAGCCAAGGGAGGTTGTACAGTGCTCACACATCACTCTGAAAGCAAGCACAGAGGGAGCTCACCTTTCTACATCAAAGATCATAGAATGGCTTAGATTGGAAGGGACCTCACAGATCATCTACTCACTAGCATGGCCAGGGATGCCTCTCATCTAGACAAGGTTGCTCAAAGCCTCATCCAACCTGGCTTTGAACACCTCCAGTGAGTGGGCATCCACAACTTTTCTGGAAAATCTGTTCCAGAGTCTCACAGCACTCAGTATTACAGACATCATTTGTTAGGGATTTCATTGGGATCTGCATCAGACTCACTTGTTCGTAAGTTGCTGCTGTTAAGAAAGTATAGGAAGTTCTCTGACAAAAGAAGAGGGTTAAAAAGCATTTTTTAACACTGACTATGGATTGCATATGGAGATAATTTTATATTTTTCTTCATAACACACAATGTGAGAATATTCCCCAAGATACCTCTAAAAATCTGCCCGAATGATACCATGTTTAAAACACTACATACTTCCCTGCCCCTCCCGACCTTCTTGTGACTGTACCCCTTTTCTTAGGATAATAAGCTCAGCTGAAAACTATGCACACAAAATCCAAGACAGCCAGCACAGCTTCACTAAGGGCAAATCCTGCCTGACAAACCTAGCAGCTTTCTGTGACAGGGTAACTACATCAATGGACAAGGGATGACCTACGGATGTGGTCTGAACTTCTTCAAGGCCTTTGACATGGCTTCCCACAGTATCCTGCTCACTAAGTTTGAGAGATACGGATTTGATGGGTGGACTGTTCAGTGGATAAGGAATTTGCTGGATGGTTGCATCCAGAGGGTCGTGGTCAATGCTTTGAAGTGCAGTTGAAGACCAATGACAAGTAGTGTCCCTCAGGATTCTGTGCTGGGACCTGGACTGTTTAATATTTTTATCAACAATATAGACATAGCTGAATCAAGTGCACCATCAGCAAGTGTGCAGGTGACACCAAGCTGAGTGGTGCTGTTGGTAAGCCAGAGGGATGGGATGTCATCCAGGACCCGGACAAACTGGAGAGGTGGGCCCAGATGAATCTCATGAAGTTCAACAAGACTTAAGTGCAGGGTTGAAACAATCCACACTATCAGTACAGGCTTGAGGATGAGGTTTTAGAAAGTAGCCCTGCAGAAAAGGACTTGAGGGTGCTGGTGGATGAAAAGCTGGACATAAGCCAGCAGTGTGTGCTTGCAGACCAGAAGGCAAATCATACCCCGGGCTGCATCAAAAGAGTGTGGCCAGCGGATCAGGAAAGGCAATTCTGCCACTTTGCTATGTTATTGTAAGACCTCACCTGGAGTATTGCATCCAGCTCTGGAGCCCTCAACACATGAAGGACATGGATCTGATGGGAGCAGGTCCAGAAGAGGGCTATGAAAATGATCAGAGGTCTGGAACACCTTTCCTATGAAGCCAGGCTGAGGGAGCTTGGGTTGTTCAGCCTGGAGAAAAGAAGGCTTCAGGGAGACCTAGTGGTGACCTTCCAGTACCTGAATGGGGCCTACAGGAAGGCTGGAGAGGGACTGTTTGCAAGGGACTGTAGTGATCAGATGAGGGGTGATGGTTTAAAATTAGAGAAGAGTAGATTTAGATTTGATGTTAGGGAAAAGTTCTTTACTGTAAGGGTAGTACAAAAATGGAACAGGTTGCCCAGGAAGGAGATAGTTGAGGCCTTGTCCCTGGAGATATTCAACATGAGGCTTGATAAAGCTCTGAGCAACCTGATCTAGTTGAGGATGTCCAACCCCCTGCAGAGGGGTTGGACTAGATGACATTTAAAGGTCCCTCCCAACCCAAATCATTCTATGATTCTATGATTCCAATGTTTATTCAGTCATGCCCATCTCTACTCATGTCTGGTCAGTAAAAAGGCAGACAGCTCTAAAGAAGCACTGAAAAGATTAGCTGAGTGGATGTGGTGGAAAACATTTTTTGTGTTTTGTCTTAAGCAACAGAAATGCAACTGAAGAATGAAAACAATATTGATGACCATTTCCTCTTCAGTAGTAATATAATTATAAAATCCTTTTTATCTCACTCTGCTTTGATGCTTTTCCTTCCTCAGAAGTAAAGAATATGTCTTATACAGGACTTAGTCTTCTTTACCTATATTGATTCTTAATTTGGGCTTTGTGATTCTCTTAAGAGGCCTTTTGTTGACAAAAGGTATGTCCAGATGATCTACAAACTGTACTGTTGTGTTGTGTGGGTATCTCTGTTCATAAATCATTTTGGTACATGTCAAAATTAATAGGCTTTACACATATTAGCCTTAGACTTCGGATATATTACATGCTGATTTCTTCTTAATGTTACGTGTCAGCAACTTTTATTCTTAAAGTTGGTAATACTGTTATTTAATCTTGTGGAGAATAGATAACCTACATAGAACTAATCTATTTTTTCATATGTTTCGTACTGTGTTTGCAAAACATATGAAGTCTGAACAGTGCAATCAAACATGTCTCTTCCTGTACATTGGGTTAGCTACCACATGTTTGTGAAGGGAGTTGATTAGCTTTCTAGGATTAGTGAATATTTTACTTCTCCAAAAGCAAGAAATTCTCAAGTTCTGAAAAGAAAAAAAAGAAAAAAAAAAAGACATTACCACTTTGACTGGTCTGCAACCACTAACCATTAACTTTCATTTTGAAAAAGAAAAATAGTAACTGCATTACTCAAGTGCCCACAGCAGACTTCATGTTGTATTATTCCCTCAGTAAGCTGTTAGAATAATCAACATAACTGTTGTATAGAACAAAGGGCAAATTTTAAACTTTCTTGTAATAAGTGCTAAGCATACCTATTCAAAACATCATTTAAATAACAATGCAGAACCAGGTCTGAGATTTATAAGATGAACTGTGTATTTTTAATTTACTGGACTGTGCGCATCCAAGTCCACCCAGCAGAGTTTTTTTCTTTACTGTATCCTGACTTAAAAGCTGTCAGTGCTCCTTCCACAAGTGCAAATGCAGGTGCTGCAGCACCATCACCTCGGAAGATGCCACATATCTGGGCTGCAAACTCTTACTTTCCCACGGATGAGGAAGACCAACTTGTGATGTCCATCTTCTTAACAAAAACAAGGTTTCCCTGGCTTGGCTTCCGAACACTGGTTTCCACTGTGATGTTTCACTACTCTGCCTGCTCAAACACCTTAAAGGTGGCTTCTTAAAGGAGATTTTACTCCCCTACTTGGTCTTGTCCTCCTTTGGTTTTTGACACGAGTGCAAGTGTAGGATGATTTGGTAACTGAGGGCTTACCTCCACTTACTACAAGAGAGGAAGGGGCAGAAGTAATGGGAATATAAAGAAACTCTAGAAGTGCTCCCCTAACCACTGCTTATGCCCTCTGGCATTGGTTTTGGTGGTTTTTATAAGAGCCCACCAAGTTTTTTTTTCATTTATGGGCATTTCCTCATCCCTCATGAAGGCAGAAAAATCTTTACAATGAACCACATTCAGGAAATTTAAAACAGTGCGTGTGTAGTGACACTGAACCATCTATCTTTTCATAACATGGCAGTGCTGGTTTTAGATGCATATATTATGTGCAGTGTGAAAGAAAATGCATTTTCCCAACCAGATTGTGGGATTTATTGGGAAAAAACATAAAAGGCATGGCTCTGTAGCTCTGCCATGGGGGTGTTGCACCCTAACAGAGTGGAACAGCACCACGGATGAGAGGTTTGCCCAAACCTGGCTCTTGAGGTGTGTCATCTGCCTAGTCAGTGCCTCTGTGGCCTAGTGGATTCCTGAGCTCCCTTCACACTTGTTGCAAAGATGCAGGTTTTAAACTTTTGGAGTTGACTGATGAGTAGGAATAAGTTGCCTTCAGAAGCTATCGAGCCTCACTTCTGTGCCCTGGTGCTGTGGACGACCCTTGCACTTACCCGAACAAATGAGAAACACAGCAGCAGCTTAAGGAAATGTGCTGAGTTTATGCTGAATTTCATTATGCTCTTTTGCCCACTGTGAATTCTGTAGCTTTTCTTACTTGTGGTGCTTTTATAATTTTCATTCAGCCTTTGGATGGTTAAATCAAGGTATTCTTATGTTTATTAAAAAAAAAAAAAAGCCTTTTTTTGAGCCAGAATAATTTTTGCTAGAAAAAATTACTAACTGTTCTGTTCCTTTATAGTTCTAAAGTGGAAAAGTCACAGCTCAGTGTTAGTAATTTCTTAGATTAGACTACTAAATCTTCTTTTCTTTTCTTGCATTGCTGCACAGTTTTGTGCAGTTGAAACTCTGGAAAAGTCAGTGAAATCACTATGATATAAGAAATACCTTTAGAGAGAGAGAGAGAGGGTGATTTACATACTCTAATCTACCCTCTCTGTGTGCAAATTTAGCTAAATCATTGCACGTCTTTGATCAGGGCACTTTTATTGGTGAAATCACCCAAATTCTGGATTTCTTACTGTAGGTCTCCTGCCAAACTCAGTAAAACTGAGAGGTTTTGTCTTAAATGAAGACAAGAGCTTTCACTCAGTGGTTGCACAGACTCAACACAGTCATTTTAGAAATGGATTGAATTAAACAGGAGTTCAAAATGCAGACAGACCAATCCAATCTGTAGTGGGGTTTTTCTTTTTGATTTTCTTTTCTTCATCAGTTCTTAGGGGTGGAAGATGCCATTTGGGCAGTGACACAGATGCACCACAAAAGGAATGTTGAATGCATTGACTGGAAAAATAAATGGCTAGAATATTACCCTTCATGCTCTCTGAAGTTGATGTGTATTGAATAAATGAATTTGTTTTTTGAAGTAGGTAATTCAGAAGATTGTAATTAGGAAGCACCTGAATTTTTCCTCATACGCAAGGAGGATACCTGATTTAACTGTTTGAAATTTGAAGTAGCCCATGTCAGGGCATACCTGTGTCATTGAATGAATTTTGACACTGCAAATTTCTTTGGCTTAGTGATAAGATTCAGACTTTTGTTTTTGAAATAAGAGTTGAGTGTAAAAGCCTTACATTTATCCATATCATCACTCTTATAATATGTAGTCATTGAACTATTCAAATATAGACTGTGTACTTTTTTAATAGCTTTGAGAATTATTTTGTATGATGGTTTTTTTAAATGAATGTGTACTCTAACAACAAAGCTTCAGATTTTACAGGAGTCACATTTTTAAGCAGTGTTTGTATACATTTTAACACTTTTTATATTTTCTATTATGATTTTGTATATTTTTATGTATGCACAGTGTACAGATTTTTTCTTGTAAATAAAACATTTGTTTTCATTTGTTTAGGAGTTCTGGTCTTTTTAAATTCCCTTGAGTGAATGACACCAACCTAGACAGCCTGAAACAGGGGAAGGTGCCTGTCAGTTCTGCCCACAATTGCAAGGAAATTTCAAATGGGAATGAAGAGATGAGCTGACAGATAGCTTTCACTGTAAACTGCAGAAAAGAGGCAGATATTGTAAAGCCAGTTTTATTCTAAACTGAACACATCTAGCCAAGCAGGTGCTGTAGGATTTCACCTTAGAACATATATACCATGCTGCACTATATTTGGGAATAAATTTTTGGGGATAGTCAAGTCCTCCAAAGAGATCATGCTCTGCTGACTTGATGTTGTACTCAAAAATGCTCATGAACTTCAGCTAAACTTCCCTGCACTTTGGCCACAACAACCCCATGGGGAGCTCCAGGCTGGGCACAGAGTGGCTGAGAGCAGCCAGACAGAGAGGGACCTGGGAGTCTGGATCGACAGGAAGCTGAACATGAGCCAGCAGTGTGCCCAGGTGGCCAAGAAGGCCAATGGCATCCTGGCCTGTATCAGGAACAGCGTGGCCAGCAGGTCCAGGGAAGTGATTCTGCCCCTGTACTCAGCGCTGGTGAGGCCACACCTCGAGTACTGTGTCCAGTTCTGGGCCCCTCAGTTCAGGAAGGAGATTGAGGTCCTGGAGCAGGTCCAAAGGAGGGCAACCAGGCTGGTGAAGGGACTCAAGCACAGATCCTATGAGGAGAGACTGAGGGAGCTGGGGGTGTTCAGCCTGGAGAAGAGGAGGCTCAGGGGAGACCTCATCACTCTCTACAACTCCCTGAAAGGAGGGTGTAGCCAGGGGGGGTTGGTCTCTTTTCACAGATGACTTTCAACAAGACAAGAGGACACGGTCTTAAGTTGTGCCAGGGGAGGTTTAGGTTAGATATTAGAAAGAATTTCTTTATGAGGAGGGTGATCAGGCATTGGAATGGGCTGCCTGGTGAGGTGGTGGATTCTCCGTCCCTGGAGATATTTAAAAAGAGACTGGATGTGGCACTCAGTGCCATGGTTTGGGAACCGCAGCGGTAGTGGGTCAAGGGTTGGATTTGATGATCTCTGAGGTCCCTTCCAACCCAGCTAATTCTATGATTCTATGATTCTATAAATGGCTGCACCACCCATTTGAGGAATCCAGTGCCATGTCTGGTAGAACAAAAGTAGATGTTTTTATCAATTATTAATTAAAACTAAAAACAACTTACCAAAGGGAAAAACATAACTTGACATTAATTCTGTGATGAAATAACACATAATTTAACCTGCAAGTCTGCTTGCATCCATTAAATGAGAAGCATTATTCTGCTTTGGATAATCTTTGAACTATACTGTGGCAGGAGTTGGGCCAGTGGAGGTGACTGTCATTGTTTTCATCCCAGAGAATCTCCATGAGTCCATGCCAACAGTAAAGCTATTTACACATTTGTGGGATAATGGAAGTCAGATTGCTATTGAATAAGCTCCTTGCAGCCATTAATCATGCAGCTCATCCTGTGTAGTACCCCCCCTCCTGGCAGACAGTGGTGACAGTGTAATTATGTCACGATAGGCAAGTGACACCTCTCAGAAAACTCAGCCCGATAAACCATGCTAGAGGGAAAACTGAGTGCCAGGACGCACAAACAAACCAAGTAACTGGTGGTTTTCAAATCCACCAGCTTTGCTTTTACTTTGTATTTTTCATGTAAAATAAACTACAAGAAAACAGGATCATTGTATTCCATATGATAAAATATTCACTGAACATCACTGTCAACAAAACAGGAGAGGAAATTCTTTGGAATTCAGTTTCTCCTTGCATACAAACACATAACCCAGTAGGATATTGAAACCTGTCAACTCCATTGTCATGAGTAGAGAGAACATTTTGCTGTAACTCTTACTCTTTAGCAGTGACAGCTCTAGAAGGAGTGACATTACCTTTCTGATAGTATCTCAGAAAATGTCAGAGGCAACTCATTTTCAGATTTATTCCCAAACTGGGCTGCCCCTTTCTGAACAACATCACTTTGGAGGAGGGATCTTACATCTTTTAACTCAAAATTGAGTCGGCTGTGTTTAATTTGGCCAGCTCTGAGAAGTCAAACTTCATACAGGCATTTTGTTTTTCTGCATTTCTGTGTAACTGCATTATTAGCTCAACTCTTGTGACCTGGCTGAAACACATCTGAGAATGCTTGCTCCAATTTGCTGTCCTGGCAGTGGCATGAACCCACTGGAGAGCAGCAAGACAAGTGAAGGAGGAGCCAGTCTTTTACTGTTATTGCACCCATTGCACCCATATTCCTTCTTCTTTAGGAAACTGAACCTGTAGCAATGATTAAGCAGTGTCTCAGTGTGGGGCTACTGAATGAGTATGAACAGTCCACTAGCAGTTGTGGTTTGGCTGGACTTCAATTCTAACTCTCCTATCATCTTGATTTTTCCAGGGTGACAAATGGGTAATCCCATAATGGATTTATCTGCTGCACCCAAACCCTACCAATATGCACTCAATACATGTTTCTTGCCTTGTTTTTAATATTTAGGGTCTACTTGCTTCCAGTGCTAAAACCACTTCCACAAAAGTGCAGTTTGTTTTTTTTTTTAAGTACAGTCTGTCCCCTGAACTTCATGCCTTGATACCCAAGGCAAGTTAGAAGTGCTTGCCATTGTTTCTTTTTCCTAAAAATATGCTAATGTTCAAGTAAACTCTTGGTAAGTTTGATGGAAATACTACCTGAATATATTAAATGACAGGGGAGTAACTAATGCAGTAATAGAGTGGGTTTTTTCACTGGAGGCAGAGTAGCCACCACAGTACTGGAAGCATGAGTAGTTTGTGACAAATCACAGAGGGAGACATACCTGGTGTGATTACTGGTGTGATTAAAAATTACAGACGTCAAGAAAGGGGCCCAGGAGAAGGAAAGAAAAGAAACAAGGAATGATGAGGCACAGCAAGGAAGAAGGAGGAAATAGTGAGGAAGATGAACCATACCAGACACAAAGGCAGCACTGCTGCTTTTTCCTGATAGTCACTTAATTGGTTTTGGCTGTTTGTTTTCTTATTTTTTTCTGCACATTTGGGGAGCAACTCAACTCATCTGTTGGTGCTCATCTGGCTGCTGTCAGGTTTAGTGTGCTGGGATGTGATCTTAAAATGAAGAATAAAGGTAGAGTTAAGAAGAGTAATTGAGTACTACTGAGGCTCAGCTTGTTTGTAAACACATGAATCCCACAAATTAAACTGAGAAAAGACTAATGGGGTTATATGGCTACACTCTGACCAACCTCCTCCATGTGCTTCTAGTCATCTGTATGATAACTGAAAGAAGAAAACCCATTTCTTCTGGTGACCTGTTTCTGTGCACAGACAAATACGAACTGAATACCCTCTTGGTTACAGGATGCTGACAGATAAGGGATAATTACACTCACAGCAACTCCTTATGCACTTTTGAGAGGACTCCAGAAACCCTGAGGGGTTTGGGAGGGCAAGCAATAAACATCACAGCTGTCTTGATTTTATGGGAGCATCCAGGGGAGAAAATTGCTACCAGTGCTGACTCCAGGCTGTGTCAGCTGCTGTTAATTACTTTGCTTCCAGACAGTTGTCAGACTATGACTGAGCTTCTTGATTAAAATAATATTGCTGGCCCACCTTCTGAACTGTTGGTTTTTATCACCCTCACTCCTGGACTGGTGAGGCATGTGGGGGTGCCAGTTAAATCCTGGTGCTACTCCGTTCAGGTGAGGTCCTAGAGGAAAATTTCCAGAAGAGGTTTGGGGTTTTCTAGATTGTTGTCTACAAAACTAGAAGGTTTTTTTGGTTTTTGTTTTGGTTTTTTGTTTGTTTTTGTTTTTTTTCTGTTTTTTTGCTTTTAAGCATAGTTTCCTACATAGTTCTTACAGCAGTTCAAGGAAACATAACATGAACATGCCTTCAGAAAACCAGAGTTCGTGATACATGACTTGTCTGATGTTTTGTAGACTAGGTGGTGTTCCTGATGTTCAGCCTCTACACCTTGGATTAAGATGGGGACAGCAGGAAGAATTTATGGGAAGTTAAGGCAAGAAGCATGAGCTCTGTCTCTTGTGCAAAAGAGAAGCATATGAGGTCCACCTCTAGGCCAAGCCTTGCTGCCTGTGAGGTGTGAGCCACAAGGCTACAAGGTGCTACATCCTAAACACAAGGAGGACAGATGACCAGGAGGAAAAGGTGAATGTTCTCCTCAAGGCCTGTTTCTGAGCCTCCTCCTTCAGAAATGAGGACAGGAGAATTAGCTGAAGCTTGACAACTGGCTCAAGCAACATTATTTTAATTCCCTAGCAATATTGCTCTTCAAAGGTGCTGCATTGTTTTCCAGTTACTTTCAGTGTTTTTTTTCTACCCAAATGAAATTATAAGCTATCTGATGGACCTAATCTAGACTTCACAAAGGCATAGGGCTGAATGGAGCTATCAGGCCATTAGGCATTTCAATGAGCAGCTGGAGTATCCCAAGAACAGTAGAGATAAGAAGAAATCAATAAGCTGTTACCAAAATAATACTAACAAAGTTGTTTCACGGTAAAAAAGCAGCAAAGGCAGAAACAAAAGAGCACATACTAACGTCTGAGAAATATTACCTTATTTTCATGGCTGTAGCATACTACTCAGATCATCCTTGATCATGTAAAGATACTCTTTTTAGATAGCCCCTCATGAAATATGCTCTCTCATATAAAATGAGCAGAGATCAAAACTGCAGGGATGGTAAACTGGGGTTAGTTATTTTAGACAAAGAAACTGAGAAAAATTTTCTTTACCCCTACTTCAAAGCAACCAGCACAACTGCTGAATTTCAAAGAGCTTGGCTGTGCACCTGAAAGCATAATATTAACGATACTTCTGTGTCTTTGATGCACATTGGTTTAAGACACCACTTTTGCTTTCAGTGGTGTTTATCACTGCAGGAAGAAAAAAGACCACTTGTCATATTTATCTCACACAAGCACTTTCCTGGCCTTAAAGAGAGCTACTAAAAAATATAAAGAATGCAAAAGGGGTCTGATGTAAAGTTAATTTCTCCTACCTAAAAGGAACTCTTTCAGGAAAAATGTTTCCTGAAGCAGTGTGGGGGACAAGAACAGGCAAAGAACTTCAGCGAACAGCAACAAAATGGATCCTGCCTCTATTTCTTATTCTCATTTCATGAAGTCAGAATTGTTTAGGGGTTTGCAACGTGATTGACTGATCCTGACTGACAGAGGCAGCAGTAAATTTACCAGTCCCTACAGTAACATTTTACTTACTGAGAAGAAATGAAGTGTCTATTACTACTGTAATATGGGATTGAGTGATTCCAGATCATTTTGAAATAACTCCCATTTTGCTGAAAGTTCAAAGCGTAACAATGAGAACTATTTTGACACTTGAAAAATGTATGTGTTTATTTAGTCATAGTCAATATGCTGTTCTGCCTACGCAGTTTGTTCTTTTAAATTCTTCCATGGACCCTGGTTCAGCCCACAATAAGTAAAACAAAAACTCCATCTGACTGTGACAGGTCTATGGTGATATACTCCTGCCCATATTCTGCTGTGACTAGAGTACATTAATAAATACTTACAGAAATATGATCTTACTGTGTTCTTTTTTTTTTTTTTTTTTTTTTTATGGAAAACAGTTCTTCCAGATGTTGCTTATAGAGATTCACTTAGGCTGAGGCACAAGGAAATCCAAAGCTTTATTTTCATGAGGTTATTTTTGTAGTACACCACCATCAGCTATCTCCTCTTCTGAATTACTCAGGGTCTTTTTGCTTGAGGGTGGGTCACTGTCTTACATTCTGCTAACACACACAAACAAGAAACTTCAGCAGCTCTTGGGCATTTTATCTGCTGAGTCTTCCTCAGCTCTAGGTTTCACTCTGCCTCCTGCCAAAAAACAAAGTCTTAGGAGCCCTCCCTTCCCCCTGACTCCTCTACCCCTGTACTACCTGCCCTGTTGCTACAGCTTCTGTTGTCCAAATTATCTCTCATCAGTTGTTATATGCAACATACTGGAGGTACTCTGACATGGGAATGTTGGAAGAACCTTTGAATTTCCAGCTGTGTACCTTGCTGCTGGATGTAGGCTCCTGTTACAGAGCTCACTTTTTTTTTTCAGGAAGTAAGAGCTGCAGTGAGCCAGGTGGTGGGTGTAAGGGATGGGAACCAAGTCTTTCTAGTTTTTAATCTTTATCTTTGTTTGCAGCCAATTAGGTACTGATTTTACCCAAGACAATTAGAAATTACCAAGGGTGGTTTGATTTGTTACTGTGTTTTAGTAGCAGTTGGTTTTTTATATGTGTAAGTAATTCAACTACAGAACGCATTAGGCTGAGAAATCAGAATTTCTTTTGTGATGGAATTGTGAATTCTTCTACAATGTCTTTCTTATCTCAGACAAAAACAAAATAATCCAAAAAATCCAGAAAAAACTTTGGACTGTCAAAGTATCCAGTTATAGGTGGAGGCCTTCAGTGAGTTATAATTCAGCTTATTCTCCCTGTTTCCCTATAAACCAGATCCATTTTTGAGCATAAGCTTGTGTATAGCACAGTAGTACTGAAGATGTTTGTAATTGTCTTTAGATTTGACATCAGAGGATAGGACAGGACGAGACAGGATGGAATTGATTAGTTCCAGTGGAAAGGGACATGAAGCTATCATCTAGTCCAGCTGCCTGACCACTTCAGGACTGACCAAGAATTAAAGCATGTTATTAAGGGAATTGTCCATCAGCCTCTTAAATAACAACAGGCTTGGGGCATCAACCACTTCTCTAGGAAGCCTGTTCCAGTGTTTGCCCACCCTCTCAGTAAAGAAATGTTTCCTAGTATTTGGTATGATCCTTCCCTCATGCAGTTTTGAACCATTCCCACATTCCGTATCACTGAATACCAGGAAGATCAGCCATGATGAAGAGCCTAGGACACTGGAGGAAATTAAAATGACTCAGTTAGCTCAGCCTAGCAGCATGGAGGCAGAAGCTGATCTGTCTGTGGTGTCCCAGTATGAGAAAAAATACCAAAGAAGAAAAGCTCTTTGAGTAAAACAGAAATAATGGATACAAATATATTTAGTTTGAAAGCAGTTACTATATTAAACTTCAGAGGAAAAATGCTCTGCAGCATGTTCAACATGAAAAGATGAAGAACCCCAAATTTGTTTTCCTTTGGACACTGTCAAATATCTTAATTGCATTAAATGATGCAGCCTATAATGAAAATGCATCTTTTCTAATGAATTACAGGCCCAGCATAGTTTTATGTTGTATTTATCATACTATGACAACTGTTATTTCTTTGAGTACAGCAGCTTTTTTTCCCCAAAGGAAGAACATCATGAATAAATCATAAAATAAAGGTCTGCAGATTTGAGTTGGACTTGCCATTTAAGTTCATGAGATTTTGAGCAGTAATCTAACCTTTGATTCAAATTTCTCTTGCTGCAAAACTAGGATGCAGATAATTATTTGATTTCCGAGTATACTGAAGATTAAATCAGTTAACCAGATTTGTGTAGAGAAGGCTACATAAATGCTGAAAAATATTCTCTGACTAGGAAATCTCATTTAGTTTTTCTCTTCATCCACCTGGGCTCAAATGATTATTGCTTGATTTGTTCAATGGATACATGACTGCAAAGATGTATCTGGTAGACAAAGTAAAACTCCAAGGAGTAATGTCAGCTAACACATTAACAAACCCATCCCATTCTGGATAACATCTTAGTATTATGCCACTGGCACATCACTAGAGATTATTCAGTGATTGAACACGAGAAGAAAATCAGAAGTTCTAGTACCTCCAGAGTTATACTTTCTTTTTCAACTCTTTTTCATCTGTTGAATTTGATTGCCCTAATAAAGCAAATAGATTATTTTTCTATATAATCTGTTGCACTGCATTTGAGACTCTCTTATTCAGCTGACCTATACCTGCATCCAGCTTTGAAATGGTAAATTGCAGCAAATACACAGCTGGAGAGTTACCCGTGGACATATTCTAGAAAAGCAGAAGCCTTAGAATTAAAATGAGGAATTCTGAGACTAAGTTAATGGCTGATCATAGCCAGACTAAACTATGGGCTAAAATGCAGACTGATCCTTGACCTGGAGTTGCAGCTGAGATCACTGCAACACAAGGTCCTGTACGGTCTCTTCAGTGCAGCTTAGCAATGCTATTTTGAAGAGCAGCACAAGCCCAGTTGACTTCTAGATCATCTACGCCTTTGTAGGACCTGAAGTATCCATACCGAACTTGAAAATCAACAAGAAAAGGTACCAAAATGCCAAGTGCTTACACACAGATTCTAGATCACAATGAAGTAATGGCAAGTGAGAAACAGCAGTCATTAATACCTTATCCTTTTTTTTCCTGCATTTCTCTTAACACTGATTGAGCTCTTGACCATCCAGACTCTCTTAACCATCCAGATTGTCTCTTGAAGACAGATGTACATGTGAAGACAGGAAAGGAATATTGCTTTGGTAGAGTTTCTGCTGTTGTATACTTGCAAAAACAAACAGCATACCAAGAGGCCTTGCATGTAAGAATCCTAACACCTTTTTTTAGCTCTGAATACACCAGACTTCCTGTAGTAATCTCCGGACACTGGAAACTTCTATTGTCTCTCCATCTATCCTGCAATTTTAATGTTACAGATTAAAGTATATGAAAAATAACTGGTTGTAAATGGTGCCCTGAAGCTCCCAGCACAACTATAGACTGATCACATTAGGCAAGTGTAAACAATTTGACTGAAGCTGTTTTCCCCGTACTGGAGAAAAGCTGAGATGTGTAACCCTACAAATGCTTTGAATCCTTAAAGAGTTTGTTGTTTTACTGTCTTTTGGATAGTGACAATTATTTCAGAGGTCAATTTTTTTCCTATAGGTACTTCCCTGCTAGCCTTCAAACAGGTAGCAATCTCTTGTCATTCAATCACTGCAGTTAACCCTGACTCCCCTATCTCTGCTAGAGTTACTGTGACTATGACCCCTTCTATTGACCAGNGCTGGCAGATCTCCCATTTGAATTTAGATTTCCACTCTCAGAGTACAGCAGCAGGTCTGGAGTATACCCTAAAGGCAGCCCTAGAACATACTCAGCCATGATTAATCTGGCTGCTTAGTAGGATGTCAGGTGTAGTGCTACAAGTTAAAGTCACCCATTCATTGTGAGCTCAGATGACTGACTCCACCTCAAGACAGAAGAGTGTTGTGGAGTGGCTTAAGATGCATATGGTGTAGATGTTTTAAAAGAACCATGGAAAGAAAATGTTTACTGAACAGGAGAGTAAAGATTTAGACCCATAGATCTTAAAAATTAGGGTGATTTTTTTGTTCTTGTTTGGTTTTGTATCTTTTAATAACAAAGGAAGAATTAATTAAGGCAACAAAGAGGACAGCAGTTCACAGAATCACAGAATGATTTAGGTTGGAAGAGATGTCTAAGATCATCCAGTCCAACCTCTGACCAACACCACAAGCTAACTACTAAACCATGTCCCTAAGGACCAGGTCCAAACACCTTTTAAACACCTCCAGGGATAGTGACTCCACTACTGCTCTGGGCAGACCATCCCAATGTCTGACAACCCTCTAAGTGAAAAAATATTTCCTAACATGCAGCCTAAACCTCCCCTGGTGCAGCTTCCATCCATTCCCTCTGGTCCTATCACAGTTCCCTAAGGAGCAGAGGCTGTTTCCCTCCCCACTCCAACCTCCCTTGAGGTGGCTGAAGAGAGCTCTTGTAGGATTATATTCTACCAAGGCTACTAATTAAAGGTACTCAAGAGTATTGCCAGTCTATTTGCATTGACTCAGATTAATAAAATTCTGCCTGAAATAAGAGTCTCTGTATTTAAAATGTAGTTTGCCCTACTTCTGCTAGCATTTTTCAGTTGAGACAGCAGCCCTTACTTTACCATCAGGCCCATCAAAATGAGTAGAGTCAGATGCATAGTAAAATGCTTGTACATTGAAGTGTGACCCCAGTCTTAATCTACTGCAAAACACAGAATCTAATTTCCACTGAATCACCATGAGACACAGCCAAGTAGTACACAAAGAAGCAACAATTTGGTTATGGGGAAGAATTCCATAAAATATCCTGCCTGTTTACTTCAATAACAAAGGCAAAAACAAGTATAGACCAAAAAAATCTCAACCCTGTAACAATACTGATTTTCATTGGCTGTGTGAACATGATATAATGCATAATTAGGAAGTGAAAATAAGTGTGATTTTTCAACACTTTTTTGCCATACTGATGAGGCTCAGCCAGCTGTATGCCAGTATTTGCACCTCTACCCTTGTTGAACCCCAAGGGCAATGAACTATTATGAGAATGTGAGTNGAAAATCAGAAGTTCTAGTACCTCCAGAGTTATACTTTCTTTTTCAACTCTTTTTCATCTGTTGAATTTGATTGCCCTAATAAAGCAAATAGATTATTTTTCTCTATAATCTGTTGCACTGCATTTGAGACTCTTTTATTCAGCTGACCTATGCCTGCATCCAGCTTTGAAATGGTAAATTGCAGCAAATACGCAGCTGGAGAGTTACCCGTGGACATATTCTAGAAAAGCAGAAGCATTAGAATTAAAATGAGGAATTCTGAGACTAAGTTAATGCCTGATCATAGCCAGACTAAACTATGGGCTACAATGCAGACTGATCCTTGACCTGGAGTTGCAGCTGAGATCACTGCAACACAAGGTCCTGTCCCATCTCTTCAGTGTGGCTTAGCAATGCTATTTTGAAGAGCAGCACAAGCACAGTTGACTTCTAGATCCTCTACGCCTTTGTAGGACTTTAAGTATCCATATCAAACTTGAAAATCAACAAGAAAAGGTACCAAAATGCCAAGTGCTTACACCCAGATTCTAGATCACAATGAAGTAATGGCAAGTGAGAAACAGCAGTCATTAATACCTTATCCTTTTTTTTCCTGCATTTCTCTTAACACTGATTGAGCTCTTGACCATCCAGACTCTCTTGACCATCCAGATTGTCTCTTGAAGACAGACATACATGTGAAGACAGGAAAGGAATATTGCTTTGGCAGAGTTTCTGCTGTTGTATACTTGCAAAAACAAACAGCATACCAAGAGACGTTGCATGTAAGAATCCTAACACCTTTTTTTATCTCTGAATACACCAGACTTCCTGTAGTAATCTCTGGATGCTGGAAACTTCTATTGTCTCTCCATCTATCCTGCAATTTTAATGTTACAGATTAAAGTATTTGAAAAATAACTGGTTGTAAATGGTGCCCTGAAGCTCCCAGCACAACTATAGACTGATCACATTAGGCAAGTGCAAACAATTTGACTGAAGCTGTTTTCTCCGTACTGGAGAAAAGCTGAGATGTGTAACCCTACAAATGCTTTGAATTCCTTAAAGAGTTTGTTGTTTTATTGTCTTTTGGATAGTGACAATTATTTCAGAGGTCAATTTTTTTCCTATAGGTACTTCCCTGCTAGCCTTCAAACAGGTAGCAATCTCTTGTCATTCAATCACTGCAGTTAACCCTGATTCCCCTATCTCTGCTAGAGTTACTGTGACTATGACCCCTTCTATTGACCAGCACCACCTGCAAGGTTGTCAGGAAACAACTGAGGCAATGGTCCTTCTTTTATAACCTCATCTCAATGAAAATGCATGGATGAGGCGCAAGTATATTTTTGCTTTGAAAGCTGACTCATCCAAATACATCAAAATATTTATCTGCATCACACCTAGGGCTTTATTCTAAAGGACACTGATGACTTAAACCTCTGAAGGTTGGTCAGTATATGGAGGAGACAAGAAAAGACCTAGTAACTGTGGTTCTCCCTTACATCCAATAGAAATTTACCTTCTGTTTAAAATAGTGAAATTTACCTTCTGTTTAAAATACACTCCTTGTCCTGTCACTACAGGCCCTGCTAAGAAGTCTCTATCAGTCTTTCATGTAAGGCCCCTTTATATATTGAAAGGCTACAACAAGGTGTACCTGGGGCCTTCTCTTCTCCAGGCTGAATACCAACTCTCTCAGCCTTTCTTCAGCAGAGAACTTTTCTAGCCTTCTGACCATTTTTGTGGTCCTCTTCTTCATCCACTCTTTGTCTTCCCTGTGCTGAGAACTCTAGAGCTGGACACAGTATTCCACGTAGGGGCTCACCAGAGCAGAAGTGGAGAATCACCTCCCTCAACCTGCTGGCCACGCTTTTTTTTTTGATGCAGACCAGGATACAGTTGGCCTGGGCTGCAAGTGTACATCACTGGATCATGTCCACATTTTCATGCACCAGTACCCCCCGAGTCCTTTTCCACAGGGCTGCTCTCAATAAATTTATTCTTCATTCTAAATTGATACTGCTGAGATTCTCTCTTTTTCTACATTACTTCTCACTTCAAGTTTGACCTCAGCTTCTCCCTCTTTGGAGTCTCCTCTGTTCTCCTTTCAGAAACACCTCTTTTCTTTTGCAGGGTAGATATGGACTACAAAAGGATCCCATTGTCTTTGCTACAAACCCTACTCACTGCATTTTCCCTTAGGTGTTCTGACCTTGTCTAATTCCCTTGTCTAACATGAAGGTCTCTTCCCACTTCTGTGAAGCCCCATGTTTCTCCAGTGTTGAGGAGAGAGAAATATAGGAAGAGACCTGAACATATTTATATGCTGTTTAAAATCATTTATGAAGAGATAATGCTGTTCTTCACTTTCTGGGCCTTCTAGACAGGAGGATCTCTTAACTGTATGTCATTTCCATTACTGCATTCCCAAGGCTCCATAAGTTGCATGTCATATAGTCCAAAACACAAGCCCTTATTTCATTCATGTGTCTTTGTTTCCAGTTTTATTTAGTATCTTGCTCACATGAGAGGTGGCCTGGCTGCCTGCTTCCTATCCTTGCCCTGGGTCTAGAGCAGCCAGTCCTAAACCCTTCTCTGAGTTTAAAGCCAGCCCAGCTCCCACAGAGTATCCCTATTTCAAGCAGGACAAAGCTGAGCTCCTGTCACCACACTCAGCCAGGCTGCACCAAGGATGTAGCCTGGGGCAACATGAGGGCTGGCTGGGGCTGCTTGGGACCCTAGTTGAACACACGGGTTATTTGCTTGAACTGATATTTTTGTCATGAGCTGCAAGAGAAATTCCTAAAGTAATTCTATACTCAATGTGTGAAATGCAGTCACACTTCACGACAGCAGCAAAGGTGCCCTTGAGACCTTTCTTCTCTCTGCCCCTCAACTTTAAAAAGTCATAACACTTAATGCTGAGAGAGAAATAAAGTCAAAGCACTTCAGAAATGTAATATACTATTGTACTTGGTGAGGATTATTCTGCACTATGAGATCATTTTGACTTTGCCCCTTGTCGGCTTAAGAGCTTGGGTGTGCAGTTCTATTTGGACAAAAAATTCTTGCTATTTTCAGGTGACTGAGAAGGTAACACAGAATCACTTCTTTATGTTGACTATTATTTACTCAAAGTCAACCCAGCTACCAGTGAAGAGATGAAAAATGGATCATAGAATCACAGACTCATATAATGCCAGGTTGGAAGGGACCTCAAGGACCACCTTGAGTCCAACCTTTCCTGGCAAAAGCACATTGTAGACAAGATGGCCCCAGCACCCTGTTGAGCTAAATCTTAAAAGTGCCCAATGTTGGGAAATCCACCATTTCCCTGGGGAGATTATTCCAGTGGCTGATTGTTCTTCCCGTGAGTCTTAACATATATGCAAATTTTAATGAAAAATTATAACAACTTATGATAATGACTTAAGGTAAGCCTCTAGAAGGGCATGAACTAAACAAACAGTCTTTTCAGGACTTCATAGGTGTGTTCCAATTGGTCCATAAAATGAGGCTTGACAGAAATACCCCTGCATTGTATGTTATCTTCCCATATCCACAGTTTTGTGCTCTCATGAAGCTAAAACATCCTAGTTTTCCAGGTGGGAAAGTTTTTAAAAAAAAGCAAACAAACAAAGAAAAAAAACAAACCCCCCCAATCATCAGTATTAACTTATCCATATATTCCTGCAACTTTACAAATGAAACATTACCTTTTGTTGGAAGTACCAAAAACAGTGAAATGCCACATGAAAACTGATTGAAAATACAGCTCTTATACAGCCAGCTGGGAAATGTTAAAGTTAGTTCTAAGTCTGTCATGTATCATATTTAGCTCTGTTTCCCAAAGTGCATGGTATTTGTCATTGCTTAGTCCACAAGGGAAGATCAAGGAGGACTGAAAAGTGTTGCTAGAAAACCGCATATAAAAGGCAGAGGGAAATTATCAATGAAGAAAGAAGGGCTCCTTGTTGCTGGCAGCAGGGAAGGCCATGGACGAGGGGGCTGTCATGGCTGGCAGCCTACCTACCACCTACTCAACTGGTGAGAGGTGAGTGGTAGTTGTACAGGGTCCCTTGGACCATCACAGACACAGTGTGCCTGGGTGGTGCCTTCCGTGGGATCTGGGCCAGCACCAGTTCTCTGGATGGTGAACAATATGAAAACAACTTTCCTTTTGTTCACAGTTCTAACCTGCTGGGCACATTTCACATCCCTGCTGGCTTAACACTTGTTTATCACACATCAGACTCCAACATTGCTTTTTCACAGCCTCTTCATAGAGGGTCTCACCTTGGGCCCAGGCGATTATTTTATCGTGTATGTGTGTGTGTGTGTGCGTGTTTGAAAAACAAAGACAAATCTGAAGACATTTCACAAAATCACAGAACTGTTCTGGTTGGAAAAGACCTTTAAGATCACCAGGTCCAACCATTAACCAAACGCTACCGAGTCCAGTGCTAAACCATATTCCTAAGCACCACATCTACATGTCTTTTAAACAGCTCTAGGAATGGTGATTCAATCACCTCCCTGGGCAGCCTATTCCAGTTTTTAATTACCCTTTCAGTGAAGAAGTTTCTTCTAATATCTAATCTAAACCTGCACTGGCACAACTTGAGAACATTTCCTCTTTTCCTATCACTTGTTACTAGGGAGAAGAGACCAACACCCTCCTCACTGCAACCTCCTTTCTAGTAGATGTAGAGAGTGCTAAGCTCTACCCTCAGTCTCCTTTTCTCCAGATACTCAGTTCAATGTGTGAGCAGTCCCATTGCAGCAACACTGTGTGCCTGAGACAGTGCTCACTGGTGAGAAGCAGAGCTGTATATGGTGAGTCTAGGTCTTGCTGAGGACATGATCAGTGGGGCCAACTTCTTTTCATGTATGCCACAGAACAGCTCAGAAACCCTGAAACAGAAGAGTTTTTTGGCTGGCATAGCTGTACTTGAGGACATACTTACCCTTATCATGGAACCAGAACGATTTGGGTTGGAAGGGACCTTAAAGATCATTTAGTTCCAACCTTCCTGAATGGGCAGGGACACCTCCCACTAGACCAGATGCTCAAAGCCCCGTTCAGCCTGGCTCTCAGCACTTCCAGAGGTGAGACATCCACATCTTCCCTGGGCAACCTGTCTCACCACCCTCATGCTAAAGAATTTCTTCCCAATGTCTAATTTAAATCTACCCTCTTCCAGTTTAAAACCAGTACCCCTTGTCCTATCACTACATGCCCTTGTGAAAAGCCCCTCCCCAGCTTTCCTGTAACCCCTCTTCAGGTACCTGAAGACAGCTATAAGCCTTCCCCAGAGCCTTCTCTTCCCCAGGATGAACAACCCCAACTCTCTCAGCCTGTCTTCATAGGAGAGGTGCTCCAGCCCTCGGATCATCTTTGTGGCCCTCCTCTAGTACATTTTTATCATTCAGATCTCATTGTCCATCATGAAAAAGAAAAAAATAGTTGGCTTAGTTTTTAATTCTTTCTAC
The DNA here is from genome assembly GCA_038090715.1 of Florisuga fusca. Taxonomy (NCBI): domain Eukaryota; kingdom Metazoa; phylum Chordata; class Aves; order Apodiformes; family Trochilidae; genus Florisuga; species Florisuga fusca. The sequence continues at coordinate 20,208,532 of JAAWXA010000003.1, read as the reverse complement.
TTAATTTCTCCCTCACCACCACCACCTATCACCAACACGATTAATTTGGAAAGGTCACAGTGTTAACTATTTTTTCAAGTGTGTATATTCTTTTCAGCATCACTTCTCCAAATCCTTGGGGAAAATGACAGGGTCAGCTTCTATTTTTGAAAGTGAAATGATTTTAACAGAAGAAGACAGAGAGTAGAAATCTATCTGCTAATCAGGGATTTTTACTCATATCTGATACATCCCTTCCTTCACACTCTCCCTCCTTACATTTGCTCAGAGGCACTTTCTGACACCAGAAATAGCACATTGCTGATCACAGGGGCTGAGTGTACTTTTTTTCCCAATTGCAACATGTAAAACAGTATTAGCTGTGCTAGCCTGAGTTTCAGAAACCCAGGGAGACATCCATGCACTACCTGAGTGACAAGATGTGTGGATTTAAGTCCCCAAATCATGTAATTGGAAGCCCATGAGCTGCACGGGAGCAAAGCTAGTTTCATCAACAAAGGTTGTGCCTTATAATCTGACCAGAGGCTTCCAAGCAATTGGTTCTGTAGATCTCTGAGTGATACATGTTTAATTTGACTTAAATTTGACTGTCAGTAGCAATCTCATTGCATCTCATCCATAACAATACTCCCCTCAAAGCACTCATTATTCATACCTTGATTTCACTATTGATAAAAAATGGACTTCCGATATGTGAGATAAGGTTAAGATAAGATACTAATAAGATAAGCCACACCATTAACCAGCTAATGATCCCTGGTTCTCAGTGCAATATGTCCTCAAGTATAGCTACACCAGCCAAAAAGTTCTTCTGTGTCAGGGTTCCTGAGCTGATCTGTGGAGCACATGGAAGCATGAAAGCAAGATGTCCCCCAGTCATCTCCTCAACAGCAACCCCGTGCCTACAAGGAAGCTCCATATCTCTCGGGTGAATGCTTAATACTTGCTTGCATGTAGCCCATGGAAGAGCAGGTTTCTATCAGCACTATCACAGTGAAAGGAAGGTGGTTGAAGATGTTGTCAAACATCTGTTAGGGGTGGCTGTATGGGTGGAAGTCTGAAAAGAGACAATGTGAACTTGACAGGGAGCTGTGATGGGAATAAAAGAAACTAAGAGAAGATGAAACAGAACATCTGCATAATGACATTAACTGTAAACCAAAAAAGGACTGATGCACAGAAAGCCTCAGCATGCTGACCCTGCCCAGCCTGCTCCAGCAGCTGGCAGTAGCTGTGCCAGCCCCCCTGGCATGGCACTTGGCTGTGTGCTCTCCTTTCTGGGGCACACACTTTGCAGAGGGCTGCCCTAGGCACAGATGGGGCAAAAGAGCCATCCACAGTGAGACAACAGGGAAACTGGAGTCTCCTTCTCGACTGTCTCCCCCAGCTTCCCCACAGGTATCACTTCCAGGGAATTTACTGTTCTAATCTTTACTGCTTTACTGCTCTTCCAATGAATCTTCAGGGCTGCCCTGCATGATGTTACCAGCCCAGCAATGGTCGATCTTAACTGGTGCATCCCTCTCCTTCTGGAGGAGAGCAGAAGAAAAGTTGTGCCCCACACTGTCCTGAGAAAATCCCTGCTACTGACATGAAATTCACCAGTTTCCCCAGTATTTTATTGCCTCGGTTCAGTGCAGAGGGCAATGGTAAAGACAAAACTTTTTTTCTATGGGGTTCCTGGACCATGAAAGTGACTCATGGTCTGCCTGAGAGTTAATCTAAAGGTGTGGTCCGCAGGATGAGTTTGAAGGGTGAGTCAGGCTGTCAATTCCATGGCATTCTACATTGATTTATGATATCTGGAAGCTAAGACCCCAGCTGCAGCCATCCAATACCTTTTTGCAATCTTCAGGGCATGTCCCAAAGCAAAAAGGTTAGCTTCTGCACAGACAACTATGGTTTCAGTGAATTTATAAAATGCAGAAATAAGTAGCCTATTGTGGCATCTTGCACCTGAAAAGACAGGACTGTGAAAAATGCAGGCTAGGTAATTTCTGTATTGGGAGGCACCAGCCTCCTGTGACAATTTTCAGCTATTCATGAAGCCCAGCAAAGCTGAGCGCTGGGAAGAAGACAGCTTTTCCTGAGGTGTTAAATTTACAAAAAAGAATGAGAACAGCTACAGAGCAGTTGAGGTTCTGTGAACGTGGGTGATGCATCAGATAAGGGTGTTACTATTGTTCCTGTTCTGAAAGGAGGGGGAACAGATGGAAGGATGTATTTCACCCATTTTGAGTGCACGTCTTTCCTCTGTGTCAGATAAATTTATTTATTTATTTAACTGCTAATACATACTGGCATAGCAGATGAGAGCTGCAGATTAATGCTAGCCATAAGCTATTATTTTGGTTTTATTACAGTGAAAAGTATTTACCCCAAACCTGAGTGAGCTCCTTTTCAAAAGTGATTTGTCTTGATTTCTGCAACAATAAGGACATGAACTATGAAGAAAACCCAACCCTTAGAGTACCTTCCAGCTGGAAATTAATGATCCACCCTCCATGACTGATTTGACTTCTCCCCCTTGCACTTTTGTTGCTAAATGGTGATGGCAGCTGTGGAACAGTAGGCAGTAGGAAAGAAATGAAAGATCCTCGGGGTTCAAAGAGAGAAATCCAATACACCGGTCTCTCACATGACTGGAGACTAGGGATGGATATTTAAGAAACTGTTCCAAATTTCCTGCCATGCTGCTCCTGAATTGTGTCAGTCTTTTCAGACTGCTGCTAAGAAACATCCTGCTTTGCCTCAAAACTCTCCTAAGAGATTTTCCCTTTGTAGACAGATCATCCCACATTGATCTTTCCTTAGAAGAGATGATAAACTGAATCAAAAGTAAACCCCATACTGAGAAGCAAGTTAGGTATTGAGAAGTATTTCCTTAGTAGCTGAAAGAGGAAGTTACTGCAAGGAAAGAGTGGGTTTAGATAGCTTGCTACATTCCTGTGATGTGCAAGCACCCTGGCTTTATTTTTTGGGCTAATTTTCTCAACAGTGAGCCTTTGCTTTTTCCCTCAGCACACCCACAGCAGCGTGACAGTCTCATAAGCCCTTGTTGCTGGAGAATACAGAGTTCTATTTTGCTTCAGATTTAGCACAGAGCTCTCTTTTTTTTTACACTTCAGCTCAAACTAGGCTTTGGAAATTAAGTTCTGGTCTCGGGGAAAGCAAAAGAACTTTTTTCTTCTGATGGATTGCCTGAGATCTTTCCCTCAAACTCCAAGAGCAGATTCATTCCTTATTTAAAAACTTCAGGTTAGATAAACCAGACCAAGAATGGTCTCAGGCTGTGGCAAAACCAGAATATATTTGGCTGTTACATTTAACTTTTCCTTTGCCTAAGCTCCATGATAATATAATGATGGTGCTTATAAGTACAAAGGGTAAGCTTCAGCATGAGCTAAGCAAGAAAGGATAAGGGGTTTTATTTGCTTTATAATAGTGTAACAGACGTAATGAATTTGAGAATAGCCTCTAACAGATAATGTAATAAAAAAATATAAGGCCTTTTAATAACTATGCACATTTTCCAAATTTCTTACTGAAGAACACTTTCAAAACTTCCAGATCTGGCATTATCAAACTTTGGAGTCAGAGTTGTAACACAGATACATTCAGAAGTTCTCTTTCGTGCAGTGAAAATTCCATTTACAAGAACTAAGGACTTGAACTGGATCTAGGCATTTTAGAAGTGTTAGAATTGGCTTCATGACACAAAACTCATTATCTGTTTTGGCATGTAGCTGAACTGGGTATTTAACTGGAAGGATGTATAAGTCCACAAAAATTGTAATTGCAATGAGCAATTGTTTTCAAGGGAATTTGTCATGAAAATGGTATTTGAAAATGGTCTCCTTTATACTGTTTTCCAAGTCATGGAATTCCTTCCTCTTCTTGTCCCTCTTTTCTCCACCCACCCTTCTCCCTCCCCCAGAACATTTGAGTATTCCTCTTTTAAAAAGATGCCAATATGTGTGGCAATTCTGCAGAATACAATTCATCACCCAGTGTGTCCTCAGAAGAACACAAGCAATTGCAGTAAGCAAACATTCATTTGTGCTTCCTATCTAGAAATACGCTGTTGATTGCAAACACTTCCACCTCAAGACTCCAATAATATAATTTGGACAAGCTTTGAATATCCTTCTCATAAAGGACTGGTAATCACAGCAGTCAAGAATGCCTGACAGACCTTGACAAAAATACAGTTTAAAAATAGTGTCTTACCTGCTTATTCATAAGTATGTAGATAATGGGATTGCAAACAGTGCTGCTTTTTGCTAGAATGGAAGGTATGACACTTGCAACTGGAGTCACCACACCTGGCTTGCCAAATGTTACAAGTAAGGCTATAACTCCATAGGGAATCCAGCACACGAGATAACAGATAACTGTAGTGATCACCATGAAGAGTACGTGGTATTCTCTTCTGCGGGCAGCGTTCTTATGGATTTTTCCAACCTGCAGGAAGATGAAGAAAAATTAGAATTTAAGAAGCTGAGGTGTTGGATTGACTGCTTCAACAACCTGGGACTATCGTAGTTTCAGATGCAAAATGAACATAAACCCAAAAGCAAGCAAATGCAGTGGGGAGATAATCATTGTCTCCTACAGGCACAAGGGGAAGTCCTGCAGACATCATGCTGCCTGCCAGCATAAACCAGAGTCCACTGGAGGCTGGAGCAAAAGCAGAAAGGTGACAAAGTTAGCATTTAGTCCTTAATAGATAGTCAGTAATCTCCAGTTGTTTTTCAGATATGGCATTTTGTGTAACTGGACAATGTTTTCATAGAACCACAGAACCCTAGAATGGTTAGGCTTGGAAGGGACATGAAAGATCATTTAGTTCCAAACCCCTGCCATGGGCAAGGACACATCCCACTAAACCAAGATGCTCAAAGCCTCATCCAACCTGGCCTGCAGCACTTCCAGGGATGAGACATCCACAGCTTCCCTGGATAACCTGTTCCAGTGTCTCATGACCATCATGCTAGAGAATTTCTTTCCAATGTCTAACCTAAATCTACCCTCTTTCAGTTTAAAACCCTTACCCCTTGTCCTGTCAGTACACACCCTTGTGGAAAGTCCTACTTTCCACAAGCTCTCTTGTAAGCTCTCTTTAGGAAGAAGAGAGCTCTTCTTCTTCTCTCTGGAAGGCTGCTATAAGGTGTGCCCAGAGCCTTCTCTTCTCCAGGCTGAACAAGCCCAGCTCTCTCAGCCTGTCTTTATATATAGGAGAGGTACTCCAGTCCTCTGATCATCATTGTGGCCCTCCTCTGGACTCACCCCGACAGCCCCAAGTGTTTCCTGCCTTGGGGTTTCAGAGTCAGACACAGTACTCCAGAGGGAGTCTCACAAGAGCAAAATAGAGGGGAAGAATAACGTTCCTTCACCTGCTGGCCAAGTTCTCACTGAAATTATTACAGTACACAGGAGCTGCTTGAGATGGAGAAACATGAAGAAGCATATGGGAACCACCAGAAGCATTTTCTGCTAGGGGTGTGGAAACACCAGAGGACTGTGTTCTTGGCCTCTGTTCTTGGCCTCAGCTGTGCTCTGTAGTGTTGGCAGTGATAATACTTGGAGCAGGTCACTAGAAAAGCCTTGCAAATGACACTTCATGAAGTTTTATGTCGTAGGATTCATCCTTTCAGGTAGTTTACCATTTTGATAAAAGGGCCTCACTCCTAATAATCACCCAAGCTGGTTTTAACACTCTTAACCTGCATGCCGAATACTGATATAGTTCAGCTATTGCATTGGATTTTGGGGGGAAATGGAGTAGAACTGGGTAAGTAGGAGGCTCAGATTTAAATGATCAGTTCCAAAGTGATGATAAAGCAGCCCACCTTGCTATTGTGAATTTACCAGCAGTTACAGTCTGTGGAGAAACACAGCTCTGCTTTGGAAATATTTATAGTCAGTAATTCTAAGCATACTCTCCTTTGACCTGTTCTGGACTGAAGAATTAGAGCTCTAATATGGAGGTTAAACATTAAAATAACAGCCAATTTTTATTTTTAAACTTTGGTGTGAATGCATTTCTCTGCAGACAACTACAGAATGCTTTTCCAATGCATTCAGACCACTGAGTGCGTTGGTGATAACAGTCCAGAAAAGGTTCATTCCCTAAACAGCATGCACATTTGGTGCTATGCAAAAGCATTATTTCAAAGCAAGCTTCCTATGCAGTAGCTCAGTGAGGTAGCCATTAAGGTTGGTCCAAAGCCCATGGAATTCAGCACAAGACTGGATATAGATCAGGTTTGAGTGCTTAACATCATGTTATTTGGATTATGAAAAAGTTCTCAGGAAACATTCAGAAAGATTAACTCCAGAATAGCAAGGCTGGCCTCCCTAAGCATCTTTGCAACAAAAAAGAAAAGTAAACTCTGCAAGGAGGATAATTTTGGAGCCAGTCTTTCTCCTCTGGCTTGATCGAGCCTCAACAAACTGGTCTCCTGAGGCTATGGTTAATTCTTCAGCTTCCCCCAAAGCAAATCTTGAGCAAACCCAGATGTGGCAGCAGGATTTCAGGAAGTATTCAAATGTTTAAACTGTATCAACTGATTCTTGTACTCAGACAAATGTAATTTATGACCACTTTAAGGTCTTTTTGCCTCCTGAGTGTGGTACTTAAGAGTAAATTGCACCCCAGAAGAACTAAAGCCCTGGAAAGCTACAAACATAAATAAGCAAAAAGGCAGCTCCCTGGAGTACACTGCATCCAAACTTTACCTAACAAAAGAAAAAAAAATAAATCCAAAACCTTTTTAAATTAATGAGTTTAAGCCGATGTGGGAAAACAGTGATGGGCTCAACTCTGTAAATGAAGAAAACAGAGTTAAAGGTGGAAGCCACTAATCACTCCAGTAAAACGTCATCTCTTATTGCCTGGTGCACAGCTTGCACGTGCTAATGCAGTGGAAATAGTCAGAACTTCACCTGCCTCTTTGTGTTGCAGGTGTTTTTGCATAACATATGTGTTTATGTGTTGGACTAGGAGTTAAGAACATATATAGTAACTGTGTGAGTACAAATAGAAGGCAAAATAATATGGTGATTCTGTTTCAGTTAGTTGTGATTCTAACCTTCAAGAGTAGTTGGTTCTATCTGGGGTTTCACTAGAAGTGTTCCCATTAAAAGTAAATAAAACATACATAAACCCAGTCTGCCAAAAAAAACCCCAACTGTTTTCCCTGTCTAGTCTTTTAAAGATTTTCTGCAAAAAGGCAATTACAAAATAAAATCCATTCTTTCTGAAAACATGGGGAATACTTTTTTTTTCCTAGTACTTTTTAATCTCATCACTAGTCTAGCTTGAAAAAAGGATAAATAATAGATAACGGTCCAATCCTGTATTGCTTATTTAAACTAAATTTTTCATGACTAATAGGAATTTTCTTTGATTGAAGAATCCATGATAACATGTCATCTGCAGCTATGTAACAAGTTTAATATTAACCAAGGAATGCAAAACCCCAGCTAGCCATGGCTTCCATAGTGAAAGATCTTCAATAAAGGCAGAGGCATCAGTAACTGTATTTCCCCTCTGTTTAGATAATATCTCTGTCTTGAAGAGTTCACAAGAGATCTTACTCTCAGCAAAGATAAAATCATAAACATAAAAGGGAAGGAAAGATGCACAAAAATGAAGTGACTATGGGTGTGATTTGGGTATGCCTCCAATTTTCACACCTTTGGCTTGTTTCCTTAGGAAGGGAAGCCTGCATTGCCACAGTGTCTGTGTCAATGGGTTAATGAATCTGTCTTTCTGTTGCTTCCAATATCTTCCTTGTAAATTTGACTGAGGTTTTGAAACTTATTAGGTGGACAGAGCCTTTCACACTGAGCTCTCCACATGCTACTAGAGCAGAAGGATCATTATTAATGTTCCCATTTAAAAGAAAATGCATCATGAAATGAACTTTAATTAGACACAAGTGAATCCAGTCTTGTTTAGATTCTGGTTTGATTCTATTTGTATTTTTGTCCCCTCATTTTCCTGTTCTGATAATTAAAAAGGAGAAAGCTCTGATCACAGCTGTTCCTGAAATAGGAGATTCTTAATATGTCCCCAGTATCTATTAAGCATGACCTTTCTCTCCAGTCTTCTATAATTGAGTTTAAAAACTCGTTTGTCATGAAACAAACCTATTGGAAAGCAAACTTAGATAGCTGTCATGCTCCAAGTGTCTTTCAGTTCCACTTTTACACCAATATAGCTGATTGGTTTTATTGTTATGTGTCTCATATTATGGTTCTATAATACAATTTACTTACAGTCCAGATCCTGTGAATAAGCAAATTAGAAGTTTATGTTTTTTTGAAAGCACTTCTTTTTCCCTTCCTAGCAGTACAGAATTGCCGTAAGACAGCAATGGACTAGAAGTGAGGAAGTATCATAATCGATGTCCTTCCAGGATGTTTCTAAATCCCAGCTGGCCTGGATGTCCTACCTTTCCAGAGGGGACAAGATAGTAAGATGATTCCAAAGGACAAATGACCTCTAGGCATCCTTTGCAATGAACCCCAAGTGTACTTGGGGTTCTCTCAATTTTTATTTGATGTCCAGAGTCACTGTAGCTGTTAATTATGTCTTATGCTTAAGCAACTCATTTGCTTTCTCATTGTCAATAATCTTTCTTTTCCTTGTCCTGTCAAGGGTAAATCACAGAACACATGGGGTGCTGTGGGGTGGGAGAAGAGTTCTATGGCTTGATGCCTCTGAGCATGATGCCAGGCTGTTGTGTGGCTGCCCTTCCCCAGGCCTTGTGCCACATTTTGGGAAACAGACAAACTGTAACCATGTTTGCTGTGCTCCTTCTGGCTCTTCAGGACACTTCAGTAAAAACCCTACTGCCAAAACACTACTGCTTTGATAGCTGTGAAGGCATGCAGCAGAGTCTCAGGGTGGTTGTGGTTATCACTCTGATACATGCTTGGGATGCATTAAAAATGCAAGAAATGCCAAGAGACTTCAAGAATGTTAAGACTACTCTGCAAAGAAGTGTCACCAGAGTTTAATTTTTGAAAATACTTGCTCTATTTATCTACATGCTCTTGGTTTCATTGCCTTTGCAGCTTTGCAGCCTACCTTTAGAAGACGTTATCTTTAAAAATTCTCTGTTTATAGGTGCTGGATGCCTCCAGCAAAATATAGCTCAAGTGCATGTAACCTACAATAATATTACAGTTTTGCAGGTGAAAAAGCAGCTGACAATTTCACAGGAAAATGGTTCTATTTCTTATTTTAAAGCGAATGGACAATTTAAAACAATTGCTACACTGTCTTTTCAGTAGTCAAAGGGAAGTGGCTCCCAGTAACAGCCTCAGTCTGAGTGCAGGCAAACAGCACGGGCCTGGGGAAAAGCCAGGATCTAGAGCACATTTGGCTTCCTCTAAAGAGAATGAGTCTGTCCTTACAGATAAAGGGTCTGTCCTTTTCCTTTCAGAAGGCTACCCAGTACTTTCCAAACGTATCAACACTGCTGTACAAAGGTATGGAAAAGAATAAGAATAGGCCATATGGGCCATATTAAATGACTTTATGGTAACAGGGTTCTGGTTACCCAATGTGGGCAAGCATGGGTCAATCTGAACCTCACCACAGGCCAGGGTCCAGTCAGCCTGTTGCTGAAGGTAGAAGCCAGGTGGCAACCAAAGCTGAGCCCATGGGCTTTCTTTAGGCTAAACACTGGAGCTTCCCAGCCCGACAAAAGAGGACTGCACCTCCCTGCCTCCAATGAGGGTTTTACTGCTTTGAATATTTTTCTTAGCCACCATGTGGCTCCATATGGGAGAACAGGGGACAGTCTGCCCCTTCCTGCCCTCCACAGTCAAAAGCTTGAGCTACAGCAGATCCTGCTCAGATTCCTCTGCATTTAGGTGGCCATGAGCTGTGGGACCAAGGGAGTGCTAGTGGCACTTCACCTGTTCAGAAGATGACACAGGTGCCAGGAAAGAGCTGACAAGTGGATGCTGGCACAGAGGCTGGGTTGCTGGATTTTTTAGGCAACTGCGAGGCCCACAGTGCCAGAGACACATAAGCCCTTTGAGGCATGAACATGTACAACTGTGCATACTACCATCACTCATAAGAAAGGTGGATTTTTAAATATATATGTATATAGAAGGCAAGGAAGTTGGACTAAAGTTATCTCTTAAGAAGGAGAAGCTTCAATGATGACAGTCTAACCTGATTGTTTTCATTGAATTCCCCTGTGCCATCTTATTTAAATTTCCCTAGTGTCTCCCCCTTACTTACCATAGCTATGTGCTTTCTCTAATAAAACATTTATTTCATATTTTAACAGTTCCCAGTCATTCTCAGATGTTAATATCTTGAAAGGTTATGAAGAATATATGGCGTTCCATCCATCTAGAAGATGGACCATACAGTAAGAATCCATCATCCAGAGCCACATAGGGGACACATAAATCACAACACTTTAAAAATCAGGAGGGCTGTTTATATGTTTTTCCCTTCAAGTCAGTTTCTCTCTATCCAACTATTTATTAAGATGGAAAAAAATTAATTATTCTATTCTGTGCATCTAAATAGTGGATGCTGTATTCATCCTTTACCAATGCACTTAAACAAGCAGTATGCAAACAGTGTGCAAAGTGCTTTTTTTTCTTTCACAGTGGATGCATTATTCCTAGATCTGTCTTTGTACATTTTATACTCAAATAGCCATATTTGTCTTCACTACTTTGGAACTGCATGGTAGAAAAGCTACTTCTGAGCATCATTGTTTGTTGCCAGACCTTTTAAGTGTCAGTTGTAAGTGCTTGTTTTGACATGATCAAATATTCAACAGTACTACCAAAATCAGAGACAAATGAAATATTTATAATCATCGGAGGTCTTCCAGTCTTTGAACATTTAAATCTACTACAGCTGCTTGAAATGAACAGAAGGGAGATAGACTTTTAAATGCAAAAGCAGCAGTAGAAGAAAAAGTTGGAAAAAGATCATTCTTCTTCCTTCATCCACCAGTCATGTAAGACAGTCTTCTCTGTTACGTTTCTAACAAAAGAAAGTTAGAAATGTTCTCCTTTTATTGATACAAGTAGCCCTTTACCAAACCCAGAAGCATCTTAAAATAAGCAGTGATTCAGATGTCAGTTATGATGAGCTTTCTCCTCTCCCATCTCTATGGATTCTGTCCTTAAGCAAAAACAAAGAAAAACAAACAACAACAAAAAAAACCTCCAGAGCATGAAAAGCTCTAAAAAGCTGTTGGAAGTGGAAGCTCTGAGTAATCTACTTTTTAATGTGAGCTACCCCAGAACTGATACTTTATGGATTAATTGTAAGATAGTTGAAATACTTTGTTGTTTGAGACAGTCATGGGAAAGGAGAGCTGACTGGCTTAGAAATAATGCCTCTTTATCAGCATTTAGGTGGCTAAGTTCAAAACAACAGTGAATACTGAAGAGATTTATAGTCTCTGTGGAAACAGGAACTAAACAAAAACATCTGCTTTGGGTCATCTTAGAATCCAATGGGCCCTGACTCTACAAAGCATTTAAACTTAGATGTTCACTGACTGAACAGAAAATTTAAGCATGCACATGAGCACTTAGCTCAGCTGGGGCCAGTTAATGAGTCAACAGCAACAAATGCAGAAGGAGGAAGCTATAAAATTGCACATGGGGCTTTATAGTTAATAATTTTTATGTCACTATTGGGTTTAGGAACTGAAGTCTATAGGAAGGGTATTTTATCAGCCGAAGTCTGGCTTATTGGGAATTTTTGTTATGGAAATGGGACTAGTCATCTTAATGCCTCTGGGTGAAATAAGCTATGCTTTAAATGCAAAACATATGGCTTTGTACACTGCCCTTGAAGGATAACTGGTAATATCAGTGAAGTTCTGTTGCAGGCTTAAGGAACAATACAATCTTCTAAGTCATGGAAATTCTTTCTCTGCACCAGCTAAAGGGCTTTTAGCAGGTATTTTACTTACACAGTGAACACATTCTCACACACCAAATAAGCAGCTCATGGTGTCACCTCCATCATATACAACTCATGTTTTATCCTGACCTTCTTTCTTCACTTTGGATTTTCTAGCATCCGTATATATGAGAAAATCAAAGGTATATTACACACAGCTAGAATTTGGTTTGCATTAACATCTTGGTTTTAAAAAGGGAAGTACATACTAATATCTTACTCAGTTCAGGGTTATCTCTTTTTTCCTCTGTAGCTACAGATGTAACCACCAAGGACAATGTCTACAAAAACATGCGGGTGGGTTTGCCATGCACTGAGTTGGCAGGACACAATTTTAGGGCAAGATCTGAGCACACTGCACTTGCCATAAGGCTCAGTGGGTCAGCCTGTGCCCTGGGCACAGCACTGGGCTCACACAGGTATGACAGCAACAAATAAAGCAATTTGGAAATGGTAAAACCTATTGCCCAATAAAAAGTGCTTCTGAGGTGAAATAGAATCACCACAACACCAAAGAGCTCCAGGTCCCTGCAGCCTATTAAAGCAGATATATTGTATACAATGATATGCAGTTCTCAAAATGCAATTTGTATATATGTCCTTCAGTAATTCTGGGAATGCACAGAGCTCCTATCTCTGATATTGGCAGTTACACTTCCATGGCACTTACCTGCCTGGAATAAATCAAAGATGAGTACAAAAAAAGTTATGTGGAAAATGGAAACTGAAAGGGCAGTGAGGTGTGGCTGCTATCTGGAAGATATAGTTAGTTTAAAAAACCTGGGGATATATGAAGCATCAAATGTTATGTCCCAAGTTATTTAAACGCTAATTTATTTTCTATCTAAAAGATGATAAAAAAAAGAAATTGCCTGCTATAAAATATTAAGGTTGTTGAGGTTTCTTGTGTCCAACATGACTTGCCCTATTTTACTCCCTAGATAGCTTGGGAGACTAATGGATAGCAAGCCATATTCTTGAAGGCATCAGGTCTAATTTTCCCAAACTGACAGCAATCACAACTTGTAGTAGTTGCTTGTATTTGATTGCTTGTCTACGTCTAGTTCTAGTGAGCATGTTGTAGTTGGCCTTGACTCACACCAGCTGACATCCCTAGTAATGGGATCAGCAAGAACCTATCAGCCTGAACTTGCCTACAACTAGATCATACCCTATGAATGATAAAGAAACTTCAGAACTCTAAAGGCAGAATTCACTGCTCTGCTTCCAGAATGTGCTTCGCAGGGGATCAGTTCACTTTGATCATGGAAGTCACCTTTTCTGGCCTGACAAACCACTGAGTCAAAGCTGGCTTTGGTCCTGGGGGTTGTGAAAGGTACAATGACCCCTAAATATAGTTTAGCATTAAAATTTTAGAGGACTGGAAGAGCAGAATGTTGACAGACCTTCTACAATAGCAAATAGCAGCTGACTTTTTTCTGGTTCTTTAATTCAAAGCAGTTGAAAGTCAGTCCCTGGCCATAGGTGGTGTTGCAGTTACCTGGATGTAGGTCTACCTGCATTTTTTTTCAGGGAAGAGGGAGAGAGGTTTCGATACATATTCTGGTAAAAAGCCAGAATTGTTCCTGACCTGGTGCTGAGCATCCAGACTGCCACTCTCAGGCATCTGGCAGCTTGTACAGAGCCACTGTCCCCCTTTTGATTGAAGAAGCCCAATAAATGGGATTCCCATTGCATACTACCCAATAAACGGGATTTTACACTAGTATGTGTTCAGAAAGTGGTAACACTGAAAAAACAAGTATTAAACCAAGAGGAAATGGTATGTTTTTCAGGGAGAATGCAGCAAAATTAGACACTTGGAAAAAGACTCACACGGGACAGGCTCTTTTGTACTTCTAAGCTTGTACATCAGACTCCTCTGGGCCTATGTGCAGAAATATAGGCAAAGTTTAGATTTATCTATCACATGTTTATAGGCCCTCCATGGTCAGATATACCACCAAGCATGTACACTGCCTTTATTGTAATGGCAGAGTATGTATTTCAGAAAACAGATTTTTTTGCATGGTAGAATTAAACCATAGTTAGGCAGTTAAAGGGATGTTTTGCCAGCAAATACAATGCAGACTCTTGAAGGACTGAGTAGCTGCTGAAAAAAGTCAGGACTAAGAATGACCTTATACCCATTGTACATAATACTGGATTGATCTGTGAGGGTGAAACTGAGGAATTCCACCTTGGGGAGAGAAAAACTGGAGGTCTGAAGGATATTAGCCAGTAAGACAATAAAAATGCAGCTACATTTATAAAGAGAACATGTAAAAATATTTCTAAATGTGTTGCTGCTTAGCAACATGACTTGCTTTAATAAAGGTGGAAGATGTTGAGATCACTTTCAGAAAATTAAGAAACCTCTTCTTGAAAAGCTTGCCAACAAAGTACACCTTTAACAGATTTACTTTTCCAATAACCAAGTATTGGAAAACCAGTAATATTTGGATGTCGGGTTTTTTTGCTGTTTTAATAACTCCTGCAATGGCTTTGACTGACCTAACAGCTCTGCTTAAGTCAAGGGAAAGGAAAAATGAAAACATACTTCTGTTCTTTCAAGCTGACTACAGTGTCTTTTGCACTAAAGAATTTCTGGAGCAGAAGGGGAAAATATCAGACATTTATTCCTCCTTGGTCTCTACCTATCTTTTTCCAGATACAGCACCATGCAGAATATATATCTGCGAAATTGCTGATATGGTTGATCTCTTCAAAAAGGGATGAACTGACAGCTGTAAAATTTCTTTCCAGGTTTCAAAATTACTACTTAACGCTAAGCAATAAAATGCTACCATCTACATAGGAAATGGAGTGCACATTGTCCTGCATCTAAAAGGGAAGTGTTTTCAATCAAAGATGACATAAAGGAATGTTTCAAAAGACTGGAACACTGATATGTCTAAAGGAGGAAATAACAGCCTGTGTGTTGTAATTGTCAAGGACAACAAATATAAGACTCAGGGTAAATGTCAACTGAGATTAGAAAACTTATTTATCTGGAATCAGGGCAGAGTAAAACCCTCTATCCACCCTTCAGGTGCCTTTGCAGTTTAGTTATGACCTCTCCCTTCTCACTGAAAAAGGCAGTGTATGTATGAATGTGTATATATATTTGTATACATGTAAAAACGTATACACACCACATACTGTATATGTTATATATGTATATATAAACTATACATCATAAATACACACACTATACATTATATACACATATACATAAGTCCACAGTTGTGTGAAAAGTCTTACACAGGAGTCATCCAAGGTTGAAGAAGAAAGCTATGATGCAAGTATGATTCACTGTCCTCTCGAGTTAGGTTAACAACAAACTTTCCTACACTCCATACCAATATTTCCTCTGAATCTGGGGTGTTAATTTAAAAAAAAATAGTGTCAGGATAATGGTTTCCCTAAAAAATGGAGCTTGGGTATTCCTCTAGATACATTTTTGCATGCACGTAAAAAGCTCTCACTTGCCTTTAACACTACATTTCACCAGGCTAGCACGTGTGGGTGACAAGTTGAACTTTGCTTTCCTTTGGATTGCTAGCTGATCTCCTTACAGTGAAATTAGATGCTAAAATTTCTCAGGCATTAGCAGTGTTTCAGCACCTAACTACAATCACCCCTTTTCCTGCAGAGAGGTCAGGTTTTCCCACATTTTATTCAGGGATCTCCTCCCACCCCCCTGAAAATTTTTACTGACATACAGGATAACGCAAGGCATCATCAAGGACATGTGGGTATGCCTTTGACACTTGGTGTCTTTAAATAAGCCTAATATATGTGCTCGGATCTCCCTGTCAAATTCTGTAGACTCTACTCTGAATAAATATCCAAAGTGGTTTCAAAGCTCTCCTCCTCTTGTTGGCATCTCTATAAACACAGCGAATCATGCTGAAACGGGACTGAAAGCATCCTATTCCTTACTCAGGACAGACCCTTTCCCTCAAGTTATTATATGCTTATCATGGCACAGGTGTGTTCAGTCAAAACCAAACCAAACCCAAACCTGCAAAGTCTGGAAGCCTTCAACCCTCCTCCTCTCACAAGACACGACACCATCCTGAATTTTAATCTCACTCTATAGCACATTATCCTATTTCAATTTATTCAATGAAATGCATAAATGCACAGTGGCAAGTAGGAAGGGAGAAAATCATGTAAACTACTAAGTCAGATGAATTAAATTTAAGCAATAAGACTGAAGCTCAGGTGTATACATTTATTTATTTTTCCATGGGTACCCAGGATTGTGTTTCACTTAAAGGAGTTCAATCTCTCTGATATGCTGGAGAGGGTAAGCAAGGAGAAATTGGCTTAGTGAGTTGCACCCATCCTGGGTGTTTATAACATTTACCTTACTCACAGAAAATAAAAACGATTTATTTTTCTGCAGCTGGTATATTACAGACAGCCCTCTATAAATTATGTATCATTTTAAGACTTCCAGTCTGCAAACTTGCACTTAAGCTGTGGTAAAGTTTTGTATTTATTTTAGATTACTAAAATGGCAAGGTAAGCAGAGCCAAACTGTTACAATTTTAGGACTTTGACACATTACCCTGTAAGGCAATTTGTGCTTGTGATTAAACACAAAATAATCCATCACCAAACAAGACTGAAGCCCATACTAAGTACTCTGCAAATCCTCTCCCCAAACTCCTGCCCATCAGCTGGGTGAGGAGGGCAGAAAGTCTCCAGAACACACTGTGCATGGAAATACAAAAAAATAGTTCCACAACCTATGAGGCAATCCTACAGCTGAAAGCACATGCATAAGTGAGGAGGCACTTGGGTTTTAAGAGTAAGGGTTATGCAGTACATTATACTTATTTCCCCGTGTCTGATCAGTCTGATGCTATATATTATATGCATATTGGCATGGCAGAATTTCATGTATAGAGGGAGCCCTAAACGTTGTTTTTATTAATAAAGATGTAGCACAAATTATGGAATAGTCTTCAGTTCTTGATTTATTATTTGTGATAAGATTCCTATACAAGTAAGCCAGATCTACTTTATGAAAACACCTGTTCAATAAACTACTAATTGGAAAAGCCCTGTGAGTTCAGAAGGTGCATCTTCACAGTGGCTGTTCCAAATAACTAAAGAGTATGAGGTACTTTGCATAATTTTTAGATATACCTAGAATAAATATTTATTTTTTAAAAAACAATTCCTTTGTCTAGTTCAAAGTTTAATTTCTGTCCCCATAAAATAAAAAACTCACCTGGAAATGGGATACTCATAATATTAGACCAAAGATTTGATGCTACAAGGGGAAGATAGCATAAAAACCCCTAAGGAACACATCAGGGAATAGGGAAGGAAAGAACAGATCATTAGACATGGATGAAGTAACATCTGTTCTTTAGTACATATTATGTGTCTTCTTCCAGTGATTCCTCCATAGAGGTTTTCCTGGTCTGGTGCTACAGGTAGTGACACCCTAAGGATGCATTTGCATCCTTAGAGGAGAATGGTCACAGCTGCAGTCTTTGAACACCTACTCTGACACTACTTTGAGGATCACCTCCACAAAGCAGCATTCTTCCTCACCCACCTAAAAAGAGAAGGCTGTAGGACTGTTAAACCTTCCAGTCTGAATAAACACTCACTGCCAGAAACCTTCTCTAAGAGGGGAGAATCCTGTTCACTGAGGGCAGCCAGCCAGAGCTCCACAAGATATAGGGAATGGTAGGTGGAAGTGACTTTTCCAAGGCTGCAACACTGATTTTCATGCCTTCAGAAGGGCAAGCTTCATTATTTGCAGAGATCCATACACCTCAAGAGATTTTACAGGATTTTTAAGGCACACAACCCTTACAAGGGACCAGAGGTGACCAGAAAAAAACAGGTGAATGTGACAGCAAGGATTTCGAAATTGTCAGATATAGTGTAAGGCAGCTGGAGGGCAGCAGTATGATATGGAAAGGCAGGGATCAGAAAAACAAGTCCTGGAGTGATGAATCTAAAAGCAGTGTCCAGAGCCTATCCACATCCAGTTGACTTGGAGATGTGTGAGATCCAGCAATTATATGTTCCTACCATAGGCTTTTGATACACAGTAAGACGTGAATAAGAACCTTCCCCAGACTACAGGTCCTATGAAATACAGAAAATATGGGAACCTGTATTTTAAATACTGCTCCACGTTAGAATACGGAGCAGTACAGACCAATAAAAATAAGATGCTTTCTTGTATGGGTCAAAACATTCTAGTTTTCCAAGTGTTTGTATCTTAAAATTATGGGCTCACTGACAAGTTTTAAATTTCTACCTCATATATCCACTCTAATAAGAGTCTGTGGAAGAAATTACCTTTGAAAACTTAAATGTTATCGATATATACGGATGAGGAGGGATGCACATGCAATTTTTTGCTTGTTTCATTTTTGTACCAAATCCTCACTTTAAGTGGAGCCCTAGATATCAGCTCTGCCAAGTCAGAAATATGAAACAGAGTGAAGGACTGTGACAAAAGACACATATGTACATATTTTTAGTATGATGCCCCTGAATTATATTTTTACCATCTGATATGATTTTTCAACTCCAGATCAAGCCAAATTTGTCCTTTGCCAGTCTCCTAAAGTTGGATATAATACTTGAAAATAAAATAATAAAATACGCATTTTCTGATGCAACCAAAACACTGAAATATACATCACAAAGTATAACAAGCATGTCATAAAGTATTCTCTAATTAGCTGAAAACAAATATCAAATGTGACAGAGTCAGCTCTTTCAGAAAAAATTTTGAGTTCCAACTGTTACATATTCACAAATCTGGCATTCTGAAGGATTGTTTTACTTTGTCAGGTACACATTAAAAGAAATAGCAAGTGGTTGGAGGCAAAGGACTGAATTTCTCTGCTCTTCTATAATTTCATTTTCATATTGCCATGAACTACTCTAGCATTGCCAGTTTCCTGTTACCTTGGTGAATTTGTATTACAAACAAATTTGTTTGGTCATTTTTTTTGCAAATAACTTTTGGGAAGGACAAGACTTTTAATGCATTTAAAATCAGACAGCCAGAGGGCTGGAAGGATTCTTAAGAGATCCAGTGGTCCCATCACACCCCACGCCCCCCCACTTCCCTAGTATGCACTAAATGCAGGACAAGCAGGACATCTCTGTTCTCAAGATTTACAGATCTTGATTGAACAAAACCAGCACACAAGAACACAGCACACCCAAAGTCAGGTGTTCCACACTTCTGCTTGCCTGTATCACCGTAAGATCCATTCTGTTTGCAAAGGTACCTTGTTCCCAAACCCACACACTACTTATGAATCACTAATCAAATTACATCATTTGCACTCTAACAATTCCCAACCTGTGTCTATTTATCCTGTATAATTTCTCCTGCCTAAGCAAAACTCTGCACCTGCCTTGACCAATCCTGTTGTTCATTGCCAGTCCCTACTCCATCATCCAAGCTGGTAATGAAAATGCTGAAAGCACTTGGGAGATACCCATTAAATGGTCTCTGTATGGGGACTCCTTTACGACAGCACTTCCTTTAGTTGCCAAGAGCATGTTGTGCTTCAAGAACTTGACCTATATCACAACTATAGTTTTTCTTCTATCCACCTGTCAAAATGAAAACGAATACGGTTTATTTTGGCCAACTTTCGATCATCCCATGTTGGCAGTTCTGAGCCAGAAGACAGAACTGCAAAGGGACTGAACTCTTTCTCTTTTTTAGCATAGTGAGAGCACAAACACAGTTTAAAAAGAAAAAAATCTCCTGTTTGGTGTGGCCCAGCTGCTACTTTATGAGGTATCTATAGAAAGGAGATAGTCGAAAGATTATTAGGTAACAGATCTTTGGGAAACAAAGATTTCATATCTATATATGTGTATCTGGTTTTATATCTGTATTTGTTATTATATCTGATTTGTTCCCAGAATAGCATTTTTACACGTATGCTACTAACATTAAGGAAATTAGGAGCTGGACTTGATGATCGTGCTGGGCTCTTCCAATTCAGCATATTCTATGGCACAGACTAATCCTCCTCTGAAGGCAATAGCAATTATTTTATCTTCTGGATGCATAATGAAGAGGACAGACAAAAATAGACTTCTGAAAGACCTTTTTTTTTCCTCTCAAATATATTTTTTGTGTAACTACTTTGGAACATGAGGCTAGGCAGCTACTAAGCCAAGCAATTATTAAAATAATCCATATCACTGAGCATTCCTGCAAGAAGAGAATACCTACAGAACATTTGCAGCTGACTTTGCAACAGGCTGCCACCAGTCTTCACTGAAACAAAGTTCACCAAGCTCACTTGAAGGCAGGTCAGTGATTTCTGTAGAGGCACCAGCATCACTTAGGAAAGAAATAGCAGCTTTATAGCATTAACAGGCCAGCTGGAGACCTACTGGCATTTTTAGAGGAGAGCCAAGCATTTGTAAAAGTGATAGATGAGCTGTGTTAACTTCACCACACTTAGATAAATCCTTGTCATTTCTCTGCAGAAAGAACATGCTACAGACAGTGCTGAGGTACAGTTGTAAAGTATATTGACATAATGATGTTAATAGGGAACAGGAATACAAGTTAAACGTAAAATATGCAGCTCTGCAAAAACTGGTTAGTTGGTGAACTACGGGTTTATCTGTGAACTCTAATAATTAGTGAAGAAAAACATAGGAGATGACTGGTTTCTGATAGACATTCTCACTTTGGAAGAAAGCAGTGGAAAACACCAATAGCCCATCACATTAAATTGGCTTTGATACCACTCATACTTTTATATCTTGACAGTTCCAAGAGCTCTGAGATTGTAAATTAAGCACTATTATGGCAAAGAAAAAAATTTTGGTAAGAAAAAGACTAAAGTACCCTCTTAGAAGTGGTATAAGATAGCTGCTATTGGGACTTTGGTTCTAAATATATTGATTTGCTCTCCAATTTTTAGTTTTTAGTTTGTGGAGGGGGAGGAGTATAGCAAGCACATTACTATATTGTTGTTACTCTGCTGATGTATATGAAGGATTCCTGTGGGTAGGACAGACTTGTGGTTTATAGGGGAACAAGAAAAACACGGTACTGATGGAACTGAAAGCAATCAATACACATTCCAAATTTTCTATCCAACCAGAAAAAATGTGACCACACTCTTAATGGCTCATTTCAGCTATTTGCCACGCATTCTGACATACCCTGAGGGGAGAGTCATAAGGGTGCAGTAGCAGACTTTTTTGAATTAAATGGCTATTTTTAGTATATTTTAGTATTTTTGTGTGGTGGTTAAAATCTTGTAAGTGAAGTGGCAGTTTAGCAAATCACAAACTGGTCTTCTACCAGTGAGGTCACTGACTGTACCTAAGAGGGTATCAGTTCCTACAGCTGCAGATTTTGTTCAAGAGCAATCTAAGATTAATCTAACACAGGGGTTAAAGAGACAGTGTTATCAGAATGCTTCAGCCATCAAACCTGATCAGGTGTGCATTAATTTAGATGATAACATTTGCTACCAGCAAGCCTTTTGCTGACTGACACTAACATGAACAATAAAGAAAAGGAGGGAAAAGGATAGGAGAGAATGGAGGAAGAGAAAGAAAATAAAGGGAAGAGGAGGGGAAAGGAAAAGAAAAAGGGAAAGGGAACAGAGGAAGGGGAAACTAAAGGGGAAGAAGAAGGGGGAAGAGAAAGAGAAGGGGGGAGAAGAGGAATAGCGAAGAACATGGTGTGACACAGTCAGCTCTTACAGACACATGGAAATTGAGAGCTCACACCCTGCTTCTGAAACATTATCTATATACACAAGGAATTCACTGGAGCAGTATACAGACCAGGCTAGTTTCCAGCTTGTATCATACTATAATCTTGGAGTCTAAGATTTCAGCTTGAAGAAGTTGAGTGCCTCCTTCTAGGCTTCTCTTTCAAAAATATTTTTTCTTTTTGATCCCCATTAGACATTCTCAGTGATTAAATGACTGGTGAGCTCAGTGATCAGTTTCTCAATAACACTTATGCCTGCCAGCTTTTCCTCTACAACAGGCAGACTGAAAAAGAAGCAGTGTAGTAGTATGAGTCTGTATCTTTTTCTCTTGCTGATTTTTTTATTTAAGACATCTGAAAAAAATCAATCATAGATTTTACTTTAAAGATAAAGGAAATGATAAGTCACATGTCTGCCATTTTCCTAATTAGCTGCCTACATTAATTTTGGAATTAATTTTCTTTGCTGAGATGAAAGGGCTAGTGCATTGAACCCTTCACAGACAAATCTTTTCTCTTAAATATTTTAATGAATTGACTTTGTGACAAAGAACCAATTATAAAATAAATAGTAAGTTTGAATAAAGAAATAATGTTTCCCACTATATTTAATCTGTAATCCCATTGCTTCTCAACAGTGTCATAATTTTCCAGTCGTACAAGACTAAAGGATTTCATACAGTACTTGGTATCTACTGTCATGAAACTGAAGTAAGAAAAAAAATAAATTGCAAAATAAAGGTTGTGCTTTTGATCAAATGAGGTTTAAATAATCTCTTAAACAGGCTTTCAAGAAAAGTAGTAGAAATGTTCATAACCTCCTTACATAAAAGATGGATGCATTTCTGAATGATGGACTTGTGCTTTGCCAAATACCTATGAGTCTGAATGTAGAAGAAGAAACTCAGTGAAACATTTTGGCCAGGGGTTGAAGACTAGATAATCTAAGAATACTTTCTGGAGTTGAATTCTTAAAAAAATTGCTAAAGTACACAGGACCTGTGAGTATAATGTGAACAATATTAAAAATGAAAAAAACAGCAAAAAAGTTAAGAATACTCATCTTAAAGAAACAAGAGTTTCTATATCTTTACAGGTCAGTTTACCTTTACAGGTTACTTTTCAGGAACTGAAGCCAGCTAAAGTGAAAGTAAGTGATTATGTTCAGAATCACAAATACAACTAATTATAAATACTGGTTAAATACTCTGATTTACACCAGAAGGTGTGTGAAACCAGTGAATCTTATCACCAAAAAATTATGTACATGGCAATGCCTTTATTTGCTTGTATGACACACAGTCTGTACAGGAGAATAATCAGCATACCACAGCTCATTAATAACTCTAGTTTTTCACAGCAGCTATTTTAGCTTAATAAAATAGCTTAGCTTTCATCTTGTATTTCCTGGCAACTCCTCTTTATGTGTAAAACTATGTCACAAGCACCAGAATGAAGGACAGAATCCAAATGTGGAACTACTCTGAAATGTAGCATCAAGACTGAAAGATGATAAAGTTTGAAAGCTGGTTTCTGAGATGTTTCACTGTTTAATCTTTCCTTGAAACCTACTTCTGTAGCTCTGATTGCATTTACTACACTTTTTTGTGCCTTTTCTGTTTCTCTTATAACATTTTCCAATAGATGACCAAAGTTCCTTGCAATGTTTAAGCTTGTACAACGATACAACAACATTAGGGATGTTTCTCTTATTCCCTTTCCTTGTACTTGCTAATATCTTACTTATTCTTTTGATTTTCCTGGAAAAAGAGAACTGAATTTTACATGAAACTACTCAAAATTACTCCACAATCTCTTTGAAGATTGATAACTGAGAGCCCTTCATCATATATGTATGTCATGGACCTTCCAAAACAAGTCCAGAGGAGGGCCATGAAGATGATCAGAGGGCTGGAGCATCTTCTGTATGATGACAGGCTGAGAGAGCTGGAGATGTTCAGCCTGAAGAAGAGAAGGCTCCAGGGAGACTTTATAGCAGTTTTCCAGCACCTGAGGGAGCCTACAGGAAAGCTGAAGGATTTTTTACAAGATCATGTAGTGATAGGATGAGGGGGAACAGCTTTAAGCTGAAAGAGGGTAGATTTAGATGAGATATTAGTAAGAAATTATTTACTGTGGGGGTAGTGAAACCCCAGAGGTTTCCCAGAGAAGTTGTGGATGTCTCACCCCTGGAAGTCTTCAAGCAAATTGAGGTCTAGTGGGAGGTGTCCCTGTCCATGCAGAGGGGTTGGAACTAGATGATCTTTAAAGTTCCTTCCAATCCAAACCATTCTATGATTCTGTGTATGATATACACTAGAGTCACGTTTCTCTGCACAAACAACTGCCCCTCAGGTGCTGTTATCACCCCCCCTCTTAGGCCCTGCAGTACTATGGGCAGTGTTGCCCACCCCTGACCTGTGACTCCACTGCCAAAGCTCCCTTGTTCCCAAGGTTCCTGCTTCAGACAATCATTTTTGGCCACCGTCCCTTGTTTTCCTAATCATGTCCCAGCTGATGATCTCCATGATATTGACTATAATAACTGTCTGGTTTCACATCTGCTAAAGGGGTCAGTAACAGAACTCCTGGGGATGTCAAACACTGAGGATTTTTGCAGGGCACAGATCCTTGGTTAGATCCTTGGTTCGCTCTCTCAGTCTGCAAATTAATACTAATCCCAATTGCAAAACGTGTCCTTTATCTTCCAAGGAAGAGCTTGGCACTAACATAACACTATTTAACAGCCTAATTTTTCTCTAGAGATGCTGGTTTTGGCAATTACATCCAGGAAAAGCAACACAGATGTTTTAAATAATCCTCTAGTTTTGTTTCTAATTCCAATTTCAAGAGGTCCAGCACATGTCTGGGAGTGTTAGTACCAAGCTACAAACTACTCCAGCAATGATTCACTAAAAAGCCCAGGCCTCTTCAAGTTTGTTTTTTTTAAACTAGGATATTGCAAATTAAGCTCACTTTTGAGCAACACTTTCATTTCTGAGTTTTGTGACAGAATAATCCTTCAGCAATGAGAATGTAGGGATGGCTATACTCAGACCCAGTATGAATTTCATCACTTCAGAGAGAAAAGGATGATGTAGTTTTAAAAATTCCACCATTCGTCTGGAAAGACTGAAACTAATCGAGCAATACCTTTACCTCCCCAAGGAAAGGTCAAAGTAAAAAGAATACTGAGTTAACATGGTGATTCAGCAGGCTGGAATCGTATTTCTTTTAACTTGACATTTAGACTGAATTAACATCCTGAACTTACTCAGCAAGCAATGAAGCTCAAAGCAAATCCATTTAGTTTTATATTGAGAAAATCCAAGATGTGCCAGTCTGACATGATTAAACACCTACTGAGCCTTGACCATCCTAGAGCACAGAAGCATGAGCAGGACAGAAGAGCTTTTTCACTACTGAACAGTGAAAGAAAACCTGCAAAAAGAAAAGGCTCCCAGAAGTAGCATGCAATTAACAAAGGGCCAAGGTCAGATTGCCAACCACAGTTACAAGGAATTTCCCCAACCCTGGTGCAGGACTTTGTACTTGGCTTTACTGAACTTCCTAAGGATGGCATGGGCCCATCTCTCAAGCCTGTCAAGGTCCCACTGGATGGCCTCCCCTCCCTCCAGATTGTTGACTACACTACAGAATTTGGTGTCGTCAGAAAAGTTGCTGAAGCTGCACTCAATTTCACTGTCCCCATGTCAAACAGTTCAGGTCCCAGTACTGACCCTTGAGGACCACCACCTGTCACTGGTCTCCACTCAGACATGGAGCTATTGACCACTGCTCTTTGAGTGCAACCATCCAGGCAATCTTATCCACTGAGTGGTCCATCCACCAAATCCATATCTTTCCAGTGGAGGACATCGTGTGGGACAGTGTACAACACTTTGCGCAAGTCAGTAGCAGTGAGTTCATAGAAGGACCACAAAGATGATCTGAGAGCTGGAACACCTCCTGCATGAGGACATGCTGAGAAAGTTGTTCAGCCTGGAGAAGACTCTGAGGAGACCTAATAGCAGCTTTCCAGCACCTGAGGGGTCTTAGAAGAAAGCTGGGGACAAACTTTTCACAAGTGCATGTAGTGATAGGACAAGGGGTAATGTCTTTAGACTGGAAGAGGATAGATTTAGGTTAGAGATTAAGAAGAAATTATTTTCTGTGAAGGGGGTGAGACATTGGAAGAGGTTGTCCAGGGAAGTTTTGGCTGCCCCTTTCCTGGAAGTGTTCAAGGCCAGGTTGGACAGGGCGTTGAGCAACCTGGTCTAGTGGGAGGTGTCACACAAACCATTCTATGATTCTAAATTTCCTTCATCAAAATCTTAAAGGCAGACGTAGAAATACCATGTGGAAATGATGTAAAATTCCATTCTTTCAACTTGACATTTTGACTGAACTAATATCCTGAACTTTCTCAGCAAGTGAGAAAAAGTATCAGGTAAGGCCTCTAAAGGCTCTTAGTGAGCACTTTCAAGTCACATAAACAGAGAAACTAGAAAGCAATATCCAGTTGAATTACTTTAGTGAACCTTCCCAGAGACAGGTGTTTTTAAAGGCAGAGCTCCTAACAAAGGCATCAGAGAAGAGCAGATAGGGATAGCAGCAATCAGAAACTAAGAACAATATTCACGATATTTTCTGTGCAAGATACTGGCTAGTACTTAACAGACTTACAACCAACCTTTAAACATGTTCAATGGGACTGCTAAAAGGAAGTATTTCCCAGGTAGGGAAAGCTTCATTCATCAGAAGAATCTTTGCTTCTTTACTTTCTTTTTTATTTTTTTTTTAATTTAGGCTTAGAATATTTATGATTTTTTACATTTATTTTTTACTTATGTGCAGGTTGGCTTTATTCACACTTTGCTTATATTTAATCTTAAATAGGCCAGATATAAATAGCAAGATCTCAGCTAAATGGGCTTTTCTCTGTCCACATATTTGGGGCAATGTCAGGCAAAGTATTCCATTACCAGACAAAATGGATGTTACAGACTCCTTAAACACTGAGATGTTGTGCCTCTCCTCCCTCCTCTGTGACTGGAAACAAACCAGTCCAATAATACTGAGATCCCCTTAGTAAACGCTTTACATGACTTTTATTATCCAAGGAGCTGATTAGCTGGCAGATCTCCCATTTGAATTTAGATTTCCACTCTCAGAGTACAGCAGCAGGTCTGGAGTATACCCTAAAGGCAGCCCTAGAACATACTCAGCCATGATTAATCTGGCTGCTTAGTAGGATGTCAGGTGTACTGCTACAAGTTAAAGTCCCCCATTCATTGTGAGCTCAGATGACTGACTCCACCTCAAGACAGAAGAGTGTTGTGGAGTGGTTTAAGATGCACATGGTGTAGATGTTTTAAAAGAACCATGGGAAGAAAATGTTTACTGAACAGGAGAGTAAAGATTTAGACGCACAGATCTTAAAAATTAGGGTGATTTTTTTGTTCTTGTTTGGTTTTGTATCTTTTAGTAACAAAGGAAGAATTAATTAAGGCAACAAAGAGGACAGCAGTTCACAGAATCACAGAATGATTTAGGTTGGAAGAGATGTCTAAGATCATCCAGTCCAACCTTTGACCAACACCACAAGCTAACTACTAAACCATGTCCCTAAGGACCAGGTCCAAACACCCTTTAAACACCTCCAGGGATAGTGACTCCACTACTGCTCTGGGCAGACCATCCCAATATCTGACAACCCTCTCAGTGAAAAAATATTTCTTAACATCCAGCCTAAACCTCCCCTGGTGCAGCTTCCATCCATTCCCTCTGGTCCTATCACAGTTCCCTAAGGAGCAGAGGCTGTTTCCCTCCCCATTCCAACCTCCCTTGAGGTGATTGAAGAGAGCTCTAAGGTCTCCTCTCAGCTTCCTCTTCTCCAGACCAAACACCCCCAGCTCCCTCAGCTCCTCCTCACAGGACTTGTGTGTGCTCCAGGCCCTTCATGAGCTTTGTTGCCCTTCTCTGGACACGCTCCAGCACTTCTGTGTCCCTCCTACAGTGAGGTGCCCAGAACTGAACACAGGACTCAAGATGCAGCCCCGCCAGAGCCGAGTACAAAGGGACAATCACCTCCCTATACCTGCTGGCCACAGTGTTCCTGACACAAGCCAGGATGCCATTGGCCACCTGCACACACTGCTGACTCATATTAAGTCGACTGTCAACCAACACCCCCAGGTCCAGTGAGAGAGTGTCAAAAGCTTTACTGAAGTCCAGAGAAACAATGTCCACAGCTCTTCCTTCATCCACTAGGCGAGTCATCTTGTAGAAGGAGATCAGGTGAGTCAGACAGGACCTACCTCTCATAAATCCATGCTGACTTGGCCTGATCACCTTGTTGTCTTGTATGTTCAGTTACAGTGAAAATTATATGAAATAGAAAATTTGGAGAGTCAACAGATTAAGCATTGTCTTCTTAAAAGCAACTTGAGAAGCAAAGCAATGCACTTTATTTCTCCAAAGGAAACATTGGTTACTTATGGTATAATTTCTTTCTTATCATTCATCTGTCTAGAGGGATAGTGATTTACTGCGAAAACATTCATAAGATTTTTAAGTTGAAGGTGCCTATAATTAAACAGCTGAAGACTTAATGTAACAACTCCATTGTTAATGAAGAGAATTTCAAATTAAACAAAAACAAGATGTAAAGCTCTCAATGTGGTGTGATAGACTGGTATAGCTTCTCTTGGGAAGAATTCAACTTGTGCTTGAAGCCCATAAAGCCAACTGTGTCCTGTGCTACATCAAAAGAACCACAGAGACCGGGTTGAGGTAGGTGATTGTCCCCCTCTTCTCTGCTCTTGAGACCCCAGATGGAGTACTGCATCCAATTCTGGAGTCCCCAGCATAAGAAAGACATAGACCTCTGTGTCCAGAGGAGAGCCACTAAAATGATCAGAGGGCTGGAGCACCTCCGCTATGAAGCCAGGCTGAGGAAGGTTGTTCAGGTTGTTCAGTCTAGAAAAGAGGAGGCCCCAATACAGCAACTTTCCAATATCTGAAGGGGGCTACAAGAAAGTTGTGGTAGGGCTTTTTGCATGGGTGTGTAGTGAGAGGACAAGGGGAAATAGTTTAAAACGTGAAGGGGAGAGATTTAGGTTAGACATTAGGAAATAACTTTTACTTCTGAGGGTGGTGAGACACTGGCACAGGTTGCCCAAGGAAGCTGTGGCTGCCCCCTCCCTGGAAGTGTTCCAGGCCAGGTTGGATGGGGCTTGGAGCAATCTGGTCTGGTGGGAGGTGTCACTGCCCATGCAGGGGGGTTAGAAATAGATGAGCTTTAAGATCCCTTCCAACCCATGCCATCCTATGATTCTGAGGTTTGGACACACACTTGTTTGGTGAAGGAGGCTCCCTGTAAAACTGATGTGTTGGGTATTGAAAAATGCCTGAATAGTATCTCTTCCAGCAGGACCAGATGTTTGGAGCCACGTTAATTATTAATTAAAAAGAGAGGAAAAAAAAAAAAAAAAAAGGCTTCAGGAGCCTCTACTCTAAGTGCTTCACAAGGACAGATCTCAGCCTGTTGGAAGCTGCTCTTCATCAGGATTCAGAATCTTAGCCCCAGACATGCCAGGACACAGCTGCCTGGTCTGCACCAGCTGCTCTGAGTCTTTGCTTCTGTTCAGGAAGCATCACCACTCTCTTTCCCCTACTCCAGCCTTGCCATCTCACCTTAACCCCCTGCCACTCAGCCAAAAACAAGATTAATTTTCAGCCAGATTGACCCAGTGTTTATCCAACTGGCTATCAAGAGTTGTAGGATTATATTCTACCAAGGCTACTAATTAAAGGTACTCAGAGTATTGCCAGTCTATTTGCATTGACTCAGATTAATAACATGCTGCCTGAAATAAGAGTCTCTGTATTTAAAATGTAATTTGCCCTACTTCTGCTAGCATTTTTCAGTTGAAACAGCAGCCCTTACTTTACCATCAGGCCCATCAAAATGAGTAGAGTCAGATGCATAGTAAAATGCTTGTACATTGAAGTGTGACCCCAGTCTTAATCTACTGCAAAACACAGAATCTAATTTCCACTGAATCACCATGAGACACAGCCAAGTAGTACACAAAGAAGCAACAATTTGGTTATGGGGAAAAATTCCATAAAATATCCTGCCTGTTTACTTCAATAACAAAGGCAAAAACAAGTATAGACCAAAAAAATCTCAACCCTGTAACAATACTGATTTTCATTGGCTGTGTGAACATGATATAGTGCATAATTAGGAAGTGAAAATAAGTGTGATTTTTCAACACTTTTTTGCCATACTGATGAGGCTCAGCCAGCTGTATGCCAGTATTTGCACCTCTACCCTTGTTGAACCCCAAGGGCAATGAACTATTATGAGAATGTGAGTGCTGCATATTGATTATCATATCATGTCATGCATACTGAACAAGGTAATGAAGATGGGGAAGGTGGAAAAGGTTTATGTAAAACCACAGAAACCCTCTTGGCATTCTACAAGCAGGCTGCACTGCAACAACAAAGTGTATCATTTGCAGAGGCAAATTAGAGATCAGTTAAGGTCAAAATTATTCCTAGGGCCACATCTTTGCACTGGAAAACAAATTCATAAAAATGTAAAGAACCTGTGGGAACGTGCGATTTGAGACATTTTTGGTGGCACCCAAGTTTCCCTGGGCTGCTCTCTTGTTCCTTTACAATATGCCTCACAGAAATCTAAAATGCCTGGGCTTTCAGTGCCCTGGTTACCTCACAGAGCCAGTTTATTTTGAGGACACTGGATCTCACAGGCATTTAGTTCACTGGCTCCAAGCATTTCCAGACCTTTTTGTTCCACATAATTTTGGTTAAGCAACTTCTTCTGTACAAGGGCACCAGGACCCTGAGTGGTTTCAAGGTCAAGAGGAGATTATTTTATTTTTAACATCTAAATGTCCCAGTGGGAGATTACATCAAAATAAAATACTGCTGATTTCCTGATCTGTGAAAAATAGAGAGGTTAAGACTTGTGTATGTCACACACATTATTCAAGACAAGAAATCTCTCCATCAAATATTTCACACTGGAAAAAGACCAGAAAATCTGTTTCCCAAGTATCTCTATGTAAAATCATGCCCACAATTGTCTGAAGTTGAGGAAGAAAGCCAGAAACTAGATTCATGTGCAAACAATGAACTTTTTTATACATGCTGCCTTTAAGAAAGAAAATTTTAGTTTTCTTAACACACACACACACATTAAAAATTAAACTTAAAATTAAAATTAAACCATCATGGAAAAGAAGGACATAAAATAGGAGCATATTTTTAAAAACAAGCTTATGTCTATACTACTAAACAAAACCACCCCATGAAGTAAGGTAAAACTCCTCTCCACGGTCATCCACCCTGCCTAACTTTTGGCATCCTTGCACCCCAGCACAGATTTTTCTTAGCACATGACAGTGCCCTCCCTGAAAGACAGAAAACATCAGTGACACCTTCCAGTAGGTAGCACAGATAAGGCTGCAACAGGTTTGGCTTCCTCCTTTCTGCAGTTGTCTGACTCGCACCGCAGACTTGAACTCACCAGGAACTCTGATACAGAGATCAAAGCACTGTACATCAACTCTCAGCTCCACGCTGCAGCAGTTCCACACTGTACAAGATGGAATGCAGCCCTCATGTCATTTCAGACATTTTGTTTTGGGCAAGTAAAGAAAATACCATGTTGAGGTCAATGGGAACAATACATCAGGTCTAGAGGATGCTCAAGGCCAAATGCTGTGCAGTGTGGGTGGAGGCAGCTTGCACAACTTACTTCAAGGCCAAGGAAGGTCCCTGACCAGGTAAAAACATGTCAACACTGAAGATGCAGTTATCTGCCTGCATGCTCCTTTGTGAAGAGTCCACACTAACACATACAAAAAAAATTCTTCTGCTTCTAGAGAGGGGACAATTTGAAAGAGTTACCTGCCCATTTCACATAACCTTGCGTGACTACAAAAACACTGTACTCATTTAATGTTATATTACACGTAGGTTTGCCTCAACTCAAAAAAATGTTGGTTTCATAGATGAAGAATACATGCACCATTTAAGTCTATCTCTTCAGCAGGGTATTATGTTCACCATAAAAAATAAAGAATACAGTAGGTGATTAAAATGCTAGAATATGAGTAGTCGTTGAGCAAAATTAGTGTCTATTACGGGTATTTTAGGCCACCTTTAGGCACTCAGTCCAGTTAAGCTGGAGCTATAGGATCAGAAAACACTGGAGCTGTAAGAAAGAGATGAACTGGGCTTTCTTGCCTTTTGTTTGTTGATGAAATGGCTTTAGTGCCAATTAAACAGGAAATCTAAAGTTTACCTGATTTTATTTGTGGTAAAAAAAGTAACAATCTCATAATTGTATAGTTTAATATATTTCTTTTAAGATAATAAAAGTCTAACAGCTCAATTACATTCCTCTGGCCATAAACCTGTCATAATCTGTCATTATGCTGAGGTTCTTTTGCAGAAGTGCAAGCTATTCAACTGAGCTAACTAAAAAAATCCTGTCTTAGCTGGCAGGATTGGAAACTAATGAAACAATGGATTAGAAACTTTGAAACAATGTTTGCTCTAGATTTTATGTATTTACCTTTCTTCTTTTACATGATTTTGATTTTCATTCCGTAAGCACATAATCACATTTGCATCCATTTCCTACCTCTATAGCCTGTGAATTTGGCATATCACACTGGCATGCTATCATTCTTCACTACATGATCAGGTGCTTAGGTAAAATTCTTTCTCTTACTGCCAACATATACTGCCTTGGGCAAAATAGCTTGAGCTCTCACATTTTCATCAGTGAAAGGAGGGCTAACCCAAGGAAGTAATGAATGGTAATAGCTATTACATACATCTGTGACCAGATCTTCTAGTTGCAAGTAACACAAGACTAATGTGGGGGTGGACTAAGGGTGAAAAAAGTCAATGCAAACACCCTTGTTTACCCTCTTCTCTCCACCAGGAAAAAAGCACAACTGCATTTTGGACCATGACTGAAAACTTAGCTATATACATTGTGGTTTATCTGCAGTGAACCAAGGCCTTTTTCTTTGACTTCCCACCAAGACAGGAAACTGGCATGAGGATGCTCACACAGTGGTACAGTTAACAGAATAACAAGAAGTTGGTGGCACCAGAGAAGGAATCTCCTGAGCATTGTACATTTGTTCTTTGGTCATTGCACATCAGTGTCCCTTTGTAGATAGACCCTGAGAGGTGTTTCTCTGGGGGACAATGTCACATTGCTAGACAAGGGACAATTCACTCCAAGTCTTCTGTCAGAGATTCTGTCTGTGGTCACAAGTCGGCCTCTTAAGTGGAGTTAAGCAACAAGAGAATGAGCAACTGTGGTTCAGTTCTCAGTGCTGAAATGTAAGTACACAAAACCCCTACAGAACATCCTTCTGTACATTTAAACTTTCCAATGTTATCACTGTCCAGCAAACAAAGAAATCTTATACTTTTACTTATCAGGAAAAGCCCTTACTAAACCACCCTCTGGACTGAGCCATCGAGTGCTCAGTATTGATGTACACCATTTGCTATAAATGGAAAGACTTGTGAGACCACAGCCTATTATTTGTGGACATAATGCACCCAGAGATTAAAGCATCAGGTCTTAAATTTCTATTAGCTTGTTATTAAAGACTGTGACAGGCTTATTTCCTCCCTAGTTTATCCAGAGAAAGAAAAATGGAAAACACAATGGAATCCTATTTTCTGGCCAGACATTAACTTGATTTACAAACGAATTTGTACAGTGCTTGATCTATGCCAATGTTGTATTACTGTTTCTCTGTGAAATACAAACAATTAACTAATGATTTACCCTTATACAAGCACAGGAGAAAGAAGATCATAATCTTTTTTCATGCCTGTTTTCCTTCCAGCATGCTCCAACCTCAAAAAATGAAGACTAATCTGGTCACATGTGCTTCAACAGTGAGTTGATACTTTTTAATTAGAAATACAGCTCTGAGTGAAAATACCCATCAGCCATGAGTTAGACATGTGTCTATGCAAGACCTGACAGCAGCTGAAATCTCTAAACACTTTGAAAGGTACTTTACATTGGATTGACCTTTACTCTCTTAAAAGCTGAGACAGTGAACTTGCAAGCCTTGCAGCTATACGCAAAGAAAAAAATGTTAGCTCTATCTCCTTCATATCTCAGGATTTCACATTTTTCTCACTGTTACAGAAAACACTGAATTTTATGCCCTTGGGACATACTCCTTCAATAAAAACTGGTACTAATGTAGTACACCAAACTGAAATCTTTTAACAGTTGAAAGCAGTGAATTCCTAAAATCAATGCTTTATTTATAGTGTGCTCATGATAGCTACATAACAATCTTTTCACCTCCTGGGCAACAGCTAATAGTTATGAAAAAGTGCTGGAATAAGTTAGCTCTTTAAAAATTAAGCATGATATTGAATCTTCCTCTGAGCTAATCAAAGCAACTTTTTATTCCAGAAGGCTTCTCATTAAAAAAAAACCACACAAACAAACAAACAGCTAAGAGGAATAATCACTGCTTGCTTCACTGTAATATTCTTGAACAGAAATGTAAGAATAGAGCTCTCTGAAACATGAAGTACTGTCATCTGAAAACTGCTCTTTCTGAAGGTGAAAACAAGTATTGTAAAACCCTCATTAAATGAATACCAAAATTAAGTGTCAAAATGCTACATATTTTGCTTCAGAAGTTGTGTTATGCTTGTATGCTTGTATGTATGTGATGACCTGGCT
The DNA here is from genome assembly GCA_038090715.1 of Florisuga fusca. Lineage (NCBI taxonomy): Eukaryota > Metazoa > Chordata > Aves > Apodiformes > Trochilidae > Florisuga > Florisuga fusca. Next base: position 20,174,020 of record JAAWXA010000003.1, on the reverse strand, counting down.
TTAAACAGGGGTGATATAATGGCATAATGGCATTACACTATCATACTATTGGTTTGCAGATCATTGAAAAGAGGAACTTTTTAAAAAAAAAATTATTCACACACTGTATCCTCTTTTCAAGGTCAAAATGTTTCTTTGTTTTGTTATAACACAACTTGCTTCTTTTAGTGGGACTCACCTTTCATGTTGGCAGCTGTTGCCTGTTTTGAGAATAACGTCCTTGGATATGACCTTTTTTCTATTTTGACTTTTTTTAAATGGAAAACTCTTTTCATGGAAGGAAGGGAGGAAGACATCCATGAATGCAAAATATTGACTGCCAGTTGAAAACTGTACAGGTAACTTGGAAATATTGATCTGGATGATTTTCTTGATGATATATGATATATCTATAAGATATATGGCAACATTTAGTCCAACAGACCCTTTTCATTACATTTTGCAAAGATTTATTCCAGTTCTCTCATCCTACCATGGGACATGTTTCAAGTAAGTTGCCATATCTTCATGATGATTCATATGCAAATTGAATTCTTTTTGCTTGTGAATTATATGTAATTATTATACCTTTACAGCAAAGTTTAAAAAGGAAAGGCAAAGTTATTTATCATTCTTCTTCTATACCATCAGAAGCTGGGAGAGAAAATATACATGAAGACCCAAAGGGAAGAAATAAAACATATAAACCTAGAGAAAAAAAAGCACAGGATATGTCTAATGAGTTGAGCTGACCATCTGTGTATAGATGCAGTTACAGTCAAACATAGTTGAAAGTAAAATCCCAAATGTACTTAATAACATTTAAAAGGGATAACCTACAGGAACCAAAGAACCAAATCTACCTGAATTACATTTCTTAAGACTTCTTTATTTCATTAAATAACCGGAATGACTTTGAGGTTTGCTTCTAAAAGAAGGCCTATGACTACAAACCTGCCTTTATTTAGGGCTTTTAGAAGAAAGATATAATGGCACATAATTGCTTCATCAGTTTTCTCAACGTAAGACATAATTTCAGTGCCATGAAGATGAAGTTTCAGAAAATCGAGTTTCTCTATAAATAGATACACGAAGCATATGAAGGAATGATGGAACGATTCTTTATTTTCCATCCTACTCTTTCTATTTTGTGAAGATAAATTCTTTTCAGTTTAAATAACTGAGCATTCTGCCTTAATGTGTTGTATTCCTACAAAAAATCATTCCCAAATGAGCTGGAGGACTGGAAACAGCCACAGGAGCAATCCTTCTACTTTATAATCCTTTCACAACTACTTTCATGAACAATGATGCAATAATTGCTTTTACAAATATTTTTAACTCTTAGTACAGAAACACAGCAGGATTAAGGAAGCAGAAGCCATAGTCAATAGTTAAATCAAGTTGGCAGCTGGTCATAAGTAGTGTTCTCCAGGGCCCAGTTTTGGGGACAGTCTTGTTCAACATCTTCATCTATGAACTAGATGAGGGGATTGAGAGCTGCCTCAGTAAATTTGCAGACTACACCAAGTTGAGTGTGTGTGTTGATCCACTCTGTAGGAAGGCTCTGCAAAGGGACCTGGACAGGCTGGACCAGTGGGCCAAGATCAGTAAGACGAGGTTTAACAAGGCCACGCGCTGGGGTCCCACACTTGCGTCACAACAACCCCAGGCAATGCTACAGGCTTGGGGAGAAGTGGCTGGAAAGCTGGCAGGCAGAAAAGGACCTGGGGAGTGCTAGTCAAAAGCCAGCTGAATATGAGCCAGCAGTGTGCCCAGGTAGCCAAGAAGGCAAACAGCATCCTGGCTTGTATCAGGAACAGTGTAACTAGCAGGAGAAGGAAGTGATCATGCCTCTGAACTTGGCACTCAGTCAAGTACCTCAAGTACTGTGTTCAGTTCTGGGCCCCTCACAAAAGAAAGACATTTAGCTGGTGGAGTGAGTCCAGAGAAGGGCAACCAAGCTGGTGAAGGGTCTGGACAGCAAGTCCCATGAGAATAGTCTGAGTGAATCGAGAACGTTTAGTTTGGAGAAGATGAGGCTGAGAGGAGACCTTACTGCTTTCTACAACTACCTGAAAAGAGGCTGCAGGGAGGTGGGTGTTGGTCTTCTCAAGTAAATAATGACAGGAGTAGAGGAAGATGCCTGGAGTTCCACCAAGGGAGATTTAAACTAGATACTAGGAAGAATTTGTTTACTTCAAGAGAATCTAGGAGTTGGAATGGACTGCCCACGGAGGTGGTGGAATCACCAGGACATGGTGCTGTTGAAGTGAGACCAGAGGAGGGCTACAAACATGATTAGAGGGCTGAAGCATCTCCAGAAGTTCCAGAAACATGAAATAGGGTGACCACTGGCCCTGTCTCTNTACACATCTTCATTACATTTTGCAAAGATTTATTCCAATTCTCTCAGCCTACCATGGGACATGCTTCAATTAAGTTGCCATATCTTCATGATGATGGGGCAAAAAGCACCTCCCTATTCATATGCAAATTGAATTCATTTTGCTTGTGAATTGTACGTAATTATTATACCTTTAAAAAGTTTAAAAAGGAAAGGCAAAGTTATTTATCATTCTTCTTCTATACCATCAGAAGCTGGGAGAGAAAATATACATGAAGACCCAAAGGGAAGAAATAAAACATATAAACCTAGAGAAAAAAAAGTACAGGATATGTCTAATGAGTTGAGCTGACCATCTGTGTATAGATGCAGTTATGGTCAAATGTAGTTGAAAGTAAAATCCCAAATGTATTTAATAACATTTAAAAGGGATAACCTACAGGAACCAAAGAACCAAATCTACCTGAATTACATTTCTTAAGACTTCTTTATTTCATTAAATAACCGGAATGACTTTGAGGTTTGCTTCTAAAAGAAGTCCTATGACTACAAACCTGCCTTTATTTAGGGCTTTTAGAAGAAAGATATAATGGCACATAATTGCTTTATCAGTTTTCTCAACATAAAACATAATTTCAGTGCCATGAAGATGAAGTTTCAGAAAATTGAGTTTCTCTATAAATAGATACATGAAGCATATGAAGGAATGATGGAACGATTCTTTATTTTCCATCCTACTCTTTCTATTATGTGAAGATAAATTCCTTTCAGTTTAAATAACTGAGCATTCTGCCTTAATGTGTTGTATTCCTACAAAAAATCATTCCCAAATGAGCTGGAGGACTGGAAACAGCCACAGGAGTAATCCTTCTACTTTATAATCCTTTCACAACTACTTTCATGAACAATGATGCAATAATTGCTTTTACAAATATTTTTAACTCTTAGTACAGAAACAGAGCAGGATTAAGGAACCAGAAGTCATAAAAATTTACATCTCTTCTTTCCTTTTTCTCTCAGAGTTTCTTTGCAAGCCTGGAAGATTTAAAAATCACCACTGTTTATATCCAATGCTTTAAAAATACACTAGAGTAGAAATCTCACCACACAGAATTCAGAATTAGTTTCTTCAAGTTTATAATCGAGTCACAGCTTAATTCTGGAAAATTACATCTTAATTATGAGACAGAAGCATTTTTCCTCCACAAAATTTGGTAATTCAAAGTCTGGGAGAGGAGTAAGAGAGGACCAGGCAGCTTTCTGCAGCATAACCCTGACTGTCCCCATTGCCTTAAAATGTGGTGAGGACTCAGAAAGGTTCAGGGGATGGGATAGAAAAAGGTGATCTGGTTCTGCTACAACACATGGAAGACAGAAGGGAAATAGTCAGGTAATTTATAGTATCATATTGTAGAACAGTTTGAGTCAGAATCAACCTTAAAGATCATGTAGTTCCAACCCCACTGCCATGGGCAGGGACACCTCCCACTAGACCAGGTTGCTCAAAGCTCCATCCAACCTGGCCTTGAACACTTCCATAGATGACACATCCACAACCTCCATGGGCAACTTGTTCCAGTGTCTCTCCACCCTCATGCTCAAAAGAAATTTTTCCTAATGTCTAACCTAAATCTACCCTCTTTCAGTCTAAAACCCTTCCCCTTAGGAGTCCCTCCCCAGCTTTCTTGTAGGCTCTCTTCAGGTAACAGAAGGCTGCTATAAGGTCTCCCCAGAGCCTTCTCTTCTCCAGGCTGAACAAGCCCATCTCTCTCATCCTGTCTTCATAGGAGGGGTGTTCCAGCCTTTTGATCATGCTTGTGTCTCTCCTCTGGACTGGCTCCAACAACTCCCTATCTTCCTTGTGTCGGGAGCCCCAGAACTGGACACAGGACTCCAGGTGAGATCTCACTAGAGAGGAGTAGAGGGGGAGAATCACCTCCCTTGACCTGCTGGTCATACTTATTCTGTTGAAGCCCAGGATATGATTGGCTATCTGGACTGCAAGTGCACATTACTGTTCATGTTCAGTATTGAGAGAGCTGGTAGAGGAGCTCACCAAGCCCCTCTCCATCATTTACCAAGTCCTGGTTAACATGGGAGGTCCCAGATGACTGGAGGCTTGCCAATGTGACACCCATCTACGAGAAGAGCCAGAAGGAGGATCCAGGGAACTACAGGCCTGTAAGCCTATACCTCAGTCACCATAAAAATTATGGAGTGGTTCATCTCCAGTGTGCTCACATGGCAAGCACAGTTCAGCCAGGGGATCAGCATGTGTTCAGGAAAGGTAGGTCCTGCTTCACAAGGATGGTCTCATTTTATGACCAAGTGACCTGCCTGATGGACAACAAGGGAAAGCCTGTGGATGTTGTCTACATGGACTTTAGCAAAACCTTTGACACCATCTACCACAGCATTCTTCTTGAGAAGCTGGCACAGATGTGTACTCTTCAATGGGTTAAAAACCCTGGCTGTATAGTCAGGCCCAGAGAGCCATAGTCAATAGTTAAACCAAGTTGGCAGCTGGTCATTAGTGTTCTCCAGGGCCCAGTTTTGGGGACAGTCTTCTTCAGCATCTTCATCTATGAACTAGATGAGGGGATTGAAAGTTGCCTCAGTAAATTTGCAGACTACACCAAGTTGAGTGTCTGTGTTGATCCACTCTGTAGGAAGGCTCTGCAAAGGGACTTGGACAGGCTGGACAAGTGGGCCAAGATCAGTAAGACGAGGTTTAACAAGGCCACGCGCTGGGGTCCCACACTTGGGTCACAACAACCCCAGGCAATGCTACAGGCTTGGGGAGAAGTGGCTGGAAAGCTGGCAGGCAGAAAAGGACCTGGGGAGTGCTAGTCAAAAGCCAGCTGAATATGAGCCAGCAGTGTGCCCAGGTAGCCAAGAAGGCAAACAGCATCCTGGCTTGTATCAGGAACAGTGTAACCAGCAGGAGAAGGAAGTGATCATGCCTCTGAACTTGGCACTCAGTCAAGTACCTCAAGTACTGTGTTCAGTTCTGGGCCCCTCACAAAAGAAAGACATTTAGCTGGTGGAGTGAGTCCAGAGAAGGGCAACCAAGCTGGTGAAGGGTCTGGACAGCAAGTCCCATGAGAAGAGGCTGAGTGAATTGAGAACGTTTAGTTTGGAGATGAGGTTGAGAGGAGACCTTACTGCTTTCTACAACTACCTGAAAGGAGGCTGTAGGGAGGTGGGTGTTGGTCTTCTCAAGTAAATAATGACAGGAGTAGAGGAAGATGCCTGAAGTTCCACAAAGGGAGATTTGGACTAGGAAGAATTAGTTTACTTCAAGAGAAGCTAGGAGTTGGAATGGACTGCCCATGGAAGTGGTGGAATCACCAGGACATGGTGCTGTTGAAGTGAGACCAGAGGAGGGCTACAAACATGATTAGAGGGCTGAAGCATCTCCAGAAGTTCCAGAAACATGAAATAGGGTGACCACTGGCCCTGAAGTTGCCTACTTCAACTCACAATCTGTTGCACTGAGCAAGAATTGCATGGTCAGATGTGTATTACTGTTTCCCATGTCTTAGCTACATGCCATAAAGAGCTTCTGAGCTTTGCTCAGGCACAGATCGTGATAAAAGAAAACTCCAGAAAGCTGATCTGAAAACATATCTGGAAAAATGTTCTGGGATGCTTCCTGTCCTTGGGAAGGTTTTCTATGTGCAAGTGTGTGATAATGCAGACTTAAGAAATTCCTTTTTAAAAGTTTTACTAATTCTCATTTGGCTGGTTCATATGAGTTCTCTGAGCCCCTCAGTGGAGTATTTTAATCAAATTGTGCCTTTCTTGCTACAGCGATCACAATGCTAATCTCTATAATTCCACATTTGGGGGCCCACTTTTCAAAGCATAAACAACTGACACTGACTTCATAAAGAACATTTTCCCAGAGGGAACACCATGGTAGAGGCATAGAGATGCATCATAAGCCAAAAAGTGAAAAATATGTAATTGCACTAGAAGAAATTAACCATTCTCAGTTTCCTTCCCTTGTTCTGTAAGATGGACATGAATAAAACGTATGCAAAAATTTTGTGAGGGTGAAAACTTTGCCTCTTTCTACTCAGAGGTATCAGACACATCATCTTTAAAAGAAAACTTGAAGAAGAAACTGAATTTCAGCATCTGCATGAATGGAAAGAACAGGTTTCACAAGATCAACATGAGTGAAAACATGGACTCAGAGGGGAAAAAAGTATGAGACAATATTTGTGTTTCTCTCTGTCTGAAAACCTGATGTCCTGACAAGTTCTGTAACAGCTTCTGAAACCAGAGATTTTCTTCTGCTCTGTTTTAAGCATTATTTTCCTTGGTGCCTCTGAAATGCTCTCACTAGTCAGAGGTAACATTTCCCTGGGACCTGTTCAATTTGCCCTACCTGTTGGGCTGGGCTGACCTCAGCTCCTCTGAGCATGTTGCACAAGGACAGCAGCAAAGCCTATCTGCAGAAACAAACTCAGCCACACAGATAAAGCCATTCTGGGAAAAAAACCCACAACATACCTTTGAAGAAAATAACTCGAGCAATTCCTAAGGATCTTCCAGCTTGATAAACGGCAAGAGCTCTGAGATATTAGTACAGTCATGTTGTAATACTGTTTAATGGCATTTGCTGTTGTCATTATTCATACAGGGATGCTATTGACTTATAATTCCTTGAAAAGACAATCTTTTATAAAACCCGCATTACTGCAATCCTTCTGCCTTTTACCATTACACAGATTGCAGCTGACTTCATAGGATCTATTAATGCTGACAAAATGCTACTTGACTAAATTTAGAGAAGAAAAGGAGAAAAGCAGACCTATAATTACTGCCCCTGCAAAGAGAAAATGCAGGCACTGTGCCAAGTCTTGCATTAGCTATCCCAAATCTATTAAGATATTTCTTCCACATCAATTCATTTACATTGCAGTATTAAGAATGGCATAACTTCTGCACTGATGTCAGGGGTGCAATACCATTAATGCTACAATGTTCTAACATAGTAACTTTAATGCACCCTGCAAAAATATAAAATGCGTATTTATTATCCCAGCTGAAACTGGGAGAACACACTTACTGTATTCAAAATGCTCCCACATTTCTTGTAATTTATTACACAGAGGGTCACATCTATTAGGCCAGAATATTGCAAGTTAAGGATTTTTTGGTCCACATCAGAAAATAACAAACATTACACTGGATATATTAATGTCTCTTACCTTTTTTTTTTAATCAGCCTACCTACTTTTTGTAGTGTTATGCAACAACTCCTGTACTTTTATTTGCCTATTGCTCATCTCTTCCTACAGTTTGAAACATGACATACTTCAGCATTTCATAATCTACCCTGTTTATTTCAGAATAGTTAAAGGACCATAGACTGAAGGAAAAACAGTCTGTATTTCAGTGACTGCGTCATGGTAAGAGTCTTTTGAAATTTATTTATATGTCAAATGCAATTTATACAATGAAAGATTTCAGGATTATGGTACTGGAAGTATATATGCCACAGAAAGCTGAGGACCGATGAACTTTCTGAACAAGCAGGAAATGAAGGAAGGAGGGATACTTGGAGTGATGGTGTTTGTCATCCCAAGTAACCATAACATGTGATGGAGCTGTGCAGTCCTGGAGATGGCTGAACACCTGACTGCTGAATAGAAGCAGTGAATTAACTCCTTGTTTTGGTTTGCTCACATACATGTGGCTTTTGCTTTACCTATTAAACACTTAGCTCAACCAACAAGTTTTTTCACTTTTACCTTTCTGATTCGATCCCTCAACCTGTCCAGGGGGAATGAGTGAGCAGCTGGGTGGTGTGTAGTTGCTGTCTGGGGTCAAACTACAACATAAAGACAGCTGATTTATCAATCACCCTGGACTTTCACCCAGTCTACCTACAGTCTTTGTGTCTAAATACAAAATAGCTACAGATTGCACAGATCATTTCTGTCAAACTTTGTTCCCTCAGTGTGTTTGCCACAACTTCTTGAGACCCATCAGTCAAATCAGTGAGATCTATTAGTAGCTTTAAAATAACTGATTTTTTTTTTGGTTTTAAGGTGACTAAATTACCACAAGTCTACATGTAGAGCATGCTACAGAAGATTCATCCATATAAATATTTTTATGTTGCCGGTGATGTCTGTGGTTAGGAATGACAGTGAAGGCTAAAAGAAAGAAACCAAGTTTAAGGAAGCTGTATGTTTTGCATATTAGTATTTGCACTGCTACTCTCTTTAAGTTGATGGTAAAGGATACTGCTGCTCAGGGACCAGATACAGTCTGCAATTTTACTTTAATGGTTTACAATCAAGAGAATTTTTCGAGATTTTATTGTTCCACTCAGCAGTCAACCTGGAAAAGATTTCCCATTTGGGTTTCAAGTGTTTTGGAAGTTTTGATAAATCATATGAAAGGTATGACCTTAATTCCTTATGACTAATCAAAATTAAACTACATCCACTTTAATTTTGTGTGAGAGCATCTAGTCAGGGATATACTGCTTTTTTTTTTTTCTTTCCTGTTTAACACCTTCAGTTAATTCATCTGAACACTTCAGACAATTGCTTTTAGAGAACACCTTTACCCTGATTCTTTTCTCATTATTCATTTATTCATCATTAAGCCACTTCAGTATTGTCCCAAGTGTATTCAAACTTCACAAAACCATAACCCCTGGCAGGGTATTTTGGAACATTCATTTTGGATTATCTGCAGTGCCCCTTAAACAAGTCAGATGATCTGCACAGAACTGCATAGTAGCAGTTGTAGCAATAGTGGTGGTAGCTGTATTTAAGGAAACCTTTACATGTCGCCTACAACTAGAAGCAGAAGCTGATCCCTGGGATAATTCTATGAATTGCAGTAGAATTGCATTACAAACAAGTTAGGAGTCCACAGATTAAGAAACAGAAATTATTGAAATGTCATGATGCAAAACCAGGAAGAAATGTAGATGCTTTAGATAGATAGGTAAATGTCTTATTTAAAGCCAAGTAAATGTTGGCTTCACTATAAATGGAACCTTCACCCAGATGTGCTGTTTTTCCAGTACACAGCATTTCCAAACCACAAAGGCAATAGCTATATGGACTTTATCTGAGTGTTCTGGCTGGAGCTTCAGGAGTATGAAAAAGCTTGGGGAATATCTCCCGCCCTTTCCCTGCAGCTTTTCTGTGCTCTTTAAATTTAATTTTGCTTTGTGGTTTTGATCTCTATCATCAGTGCTTCCAAAGTCGACAGAAGAGAAATGCAACACATACGTCTCAGAAGAGTTTTCACACAGCAACTCACCTGTTTAACAGCGTAAAGGAGGCGACCGTAGCAGTATATCATGACCATGACGGGGATGACCAAGCAGAATATGAAGAGACAGATGATATAGGAGGTGGATTCGGCTGACTCTGAGGACCAGCGCACTGAACAGCTGGTACCTGCACCTTCTATCCCATAACTGCTCCAGCCAATCAGAGGTGGCACAGTCCAGATCAGGGAATAAATCCATGAACCGCTGACTGCCAGCAACGCCTTCCGGTAGTCAGCACTGCGCTTGTTGCACAGGGTGAGAGTGCTGTAGCGTTCATAGGACAGGACAGCCAGGGAGATCAGGGAGACAATGCCTGCAATGAACCAAGCCATTTAAATGCTTACTTTCATTATTCTGTATGGCATCCCTTTACAATCCCAAGAAACCTGACGTTTTGACTCGATATTGCATACATGAAGCAACGTTGAAAATGATTTCCATTACTATCTATGCTTAAGTCCTCAATGGTTGCTCTGCCCATCATGTCAAATTTTGCATTTATCTTATACATGGAAGATTTTTCTGCTTGGGAACTATTCCTTTTCTCAGCAGGGTTTCAGATTTAGTATTACCCAGGCGATATCCATTTTCTACATGAAACTGGGAAAATGCTCAAAGGTTGCCTTGCGAAGAAACATTCCATTTTTACCATTCATGAGCATCTTCCAATATTGCATTGACTTTTACACATGCAATAAGTATTATATTCCAGACTGGGAGCCCCAGAGAGAAAGAAGCTTTTGCACTTCTCACCCATCATATATGTTCAATTATGATCACTCAGATAGGGAAACAACAAATAGCCCTCATCATGACTGTGATATGCCAGGTTGCAACTTTTTTTTTACATATACATCACATCAACAAGTTAAAAAGAGATTTGTGTTAATATTGAGCCCTAGCTGCCAGAGACTAGTTGTATCTTCCAGTGGAAGACTAAGAAATCTGGACTGTAGAACATTTCCACAATATTTTTCAAGGTTTTGGGTCCCAACCCTCTCTATAAATCTTCATAGATTTGCACAGCAGGCTCTCAGTCATGACTCAGGGGGGGTTTTTTTGCTGTTTCCTATGTTTTTGTTCTCCTTGCAGCTTTCTTCCAGTTCTTGCTGACACAATATGGAATATCAGTTCCCAGGGCATCTGACAGAAGGAACTTGGAAGAAATTTAATACCATCTTTTCTCATGGTACCCAGGCCCTATCTTTTGGTGCTGAAAAATCTGAATAGACATGTGTCAGCCCAGCTCCTTCCAGGATTACATTAGTAACAGACAACTAACTACACAGTAGCATTGAGCCACATCTGCCCAAACACTCTGGGTTTAGGTGGTACCTACTTCCAGCAAGCAGCTGTAATCCATTTTTCCCCATTTAACTGTCACCTTCTCCTACAGCTCCTTACCAGAAACTCCCCGGGGAACAGCACTAGTATATCCTGTACCTTGGCACAACACCCCACACACATCCCCACCCAGGGGACAGGAGGTTACTCTCCCCAAGCACAGCATTTTGCTTCTCTTTCCCCCAAAATTCAGTGCTTCATTTTTGACTCAGTTGAATGCAGGCACAGCTGTCACTGCCATCTCAACAATAATTTGCAGTCACTTTGTGCAGAGCTGGGGATGGTAAATGACCTGGGGGGAACCCAAGCACTCCTTGCTGCAATAAGATACTTTATTTCTCAGGGGAAGAGAAGTCAAAAGGTTGTGAGGAAAAGGCAACTTTTGATGAAGAAAGCATCTTTCTCCTTACAAGAGCCTACTAACATATTTTCTGTATAGTACTAGAAAGTCAGACCTGAAAAGCAGACACATTCACAAGGACAGAGCTCTACTAAATTCCACTTAATTACACAGTTTAGAAGTCTAACTTTAAACCTGTCTTAAGGATAGACCACTTCAGAAGTAGTGGAAACTTTCTGATCATGCCTTATCTGATCCATTTCCTACATAATACAGCTATTGAAAGCCCTTGGCCATAATTCCTGCATTAAACATATATCTCAATATAGAAAATAAAATAAAATAGCAGGTTCTGAATTACAGACTCAAGAACAAACAATCTACTGCTCTCTTCTTGTTTCCAGCCCACACTTGTTTCACTTTATTTCCTTAGCATTGCCTCTTTCAATGCTTTTATCTGCTTGAGTAAAGAGCTTCTTGCTATTGCAAACAATTAGCTCATGTAGCTACCTAAGGCAAAAATCTAGATTTTATATCTGAAGTTTAGGCTTCAGTAAGGTGATATAGGTTTGTTTCTCCATTTGAAATGGACTTAAAACATAGACTTCCAAAAAACCGTCTTGAGAACAACAAATCCCTTGCCTCCCAGCTGAGTGCTTTGCAGCAAGGGAGTATTATTCTTGCTTTCTCTCTCACGTCCTGCTTTGATAAGATGACAGATGAGACATAGTTTTGTTGAGAACATGCTGCTACACTCCTGTGGGTGCAGTGCTGCCTAGAAAACCCAAATAGGGTGTTCAGACTTCCTTAGTTCAGGGCTCATTGCTGCTTTAGCTATTTGGCTTTCAGGTCAGGTCTGGCTGCCAGTTCTGCCTGCTCATTCCTGTGGCTCTATTACTGCCTGGCAGCTTCCCATGGTGTGTGCCCTCATGATTTACAGGATTCATTTCCAGTTCAGCATATTTCTGCCCATTGATTAATACAAGAATGACGCTCAGCTTTTCTCACCCTGCTATGTATGATGGATGGGTTTATGGAGCAGATCTGAAGATAACCAGACATAAATGCAGCACTGCTTGCTTCCAGTGAAAGAAAAGTCCTGTTGTTAACTTGCATAGAATTCACGCTCAATTATTAAACTAGGACCACAATGATGTCAATCAAGAATGAACCAAATATTAGCAATCACACAAAACCACAAAAGTTGCCTTTAAATTATAGCAAATAATTTTTCTTCTCTAGGAAGATGAAAATTGGGAATTCGTAATTACACATCTTGGCAGGAGCCATTTCATCTTTACTCACCTTTTACTATTGAGTTCCATTGACATGACACAAAACACATTTTTCTTTGGAGAATAGTGATATATGGAATCCCAAATTACAAAAGTTGAGAAAAAAAATACTTTTCTTCTTGTCGCAGTAAGACTTCAAGTTCTCTGCTATACATCTATTTTTTAATAGCACTGAAATTAACATAATTGTGTATTGACTTCAAATGCTTTCAAGACAACAAGAGAAAAAGAAGAAAGCACTCTTTATTTGTGAGAGATGCTAAAAGCATTCAACATTCCTCATGTGGTAATATTTACTAGACCTAACTTTTTAGAAAAATTACAAATACTTTGAAAGAGTGAAAACAGCAGCTTGAAAGACAAAAAGGGATGAAATCAAGATCCAAAACCAAAATAAAAATTAAATAACTAAATTTTTCTAACAGGGAGATAAATTCAATAGAATTGCCTGAGAGTAATGAAAACACCTGTTACCCAGGTGAGGAAGAAACAGAAACAAGAGGCCATGGCATCCCTCTCTCAGTCCACTTTGTGTGACCCTGTGCAGTGTACACAAAGTCACAAGATGTGCCCTGACCCTCTACACCCCAACACTGCAGCTCCATCCAACCTCGCTCATGAAGGGCCTTTCACCTTAACACAGACACCAAGACAAAACAAAACCAGGATGCACATCAAAAAACATCCTTGACCCAGTATTGTGGTATATTATCAACTTCATTGTCTCTGTTTGCTAAAAATATCCGCAGCTGTTTAACCTAAAAAAGTAATATTTTTTTAAAATCTCAGTCCTTTATCAGTTCAGAATCCTGGGAAGATACCACTATCTTTTGATCAGTCATATCAGATATGTGGGCCTAATTTGTTGGACTGATACAACATAATTTCATACCAAAGGCAACAGCAGGTTTTGTGTTCAGTATTTAGTTTGACACTGGGTAGAAGTAAAAACAGGGACAAGGTTTGTAACAGTCAGTGTATGAGCTGCAAGCAAAAAACCTTTTCATTTCCATGCACTTCAACAGCACCCCGTATGATATTCTCTGTAATTTGGTCAGGTACTAAGGTTACAGTGACAGACCTTATGTTTCCTCAGTCTTTCCCCATGCCCTTCTTGTAATCTGATTTGGATAAACTAGAATGACACTTCTCATTGTGTCTCCTATTTTTGTGTATCAGAACTTTCTTAATGTCATATGCATTTAATGGTTGTGGCCTTTGCCAAAAATCCTGCAGTTATCTGGTATTCTATTTCACTCCCTGTTTATTGCAGTCATAGGAATTAATGAGAGTCTCAGCTTTAAAACAAAAATAAATTAAATACTTCAAGATTATGGCTAAAGAAGATATTTGAATGTACCTCCATAGTATTAATAAGCAGGAAACAATCAAAAAAAAGTTATAAAGAGAAGAAAATGATTGTAATTTTAATGCTAATCGTAACTCTTCATGCCACCATTTCATTCTTATTTTGCAGTAACATTTATGACTGTGTAGACTGCACACATTAATTTCAAATTAGTAACGGTTTCTGAAATTGCAACAAAGTTAAGTTCAGGAATTGCAAATCTTAACATAATTTGCCTCCAAAAATACTTATGACCTCAAGGTGGTATCTAGACAAATAACTCTAAAGGAGTCAATCACTGTGAGAAATGTAATCTGTTACCCCATCATTTCATGCATATAGAAGAACAAAGTTGAGGTTCTCAATAAACAGTACTGAAAGATGACCAAAAAATCCACTGCAGATTGCATTGCAGGAACAAATAATTATTTGAAAATTAACCATGGAAATAAGTGACTTTGAGACAACAGACAATCTGGGTCTGAGGCATGAGCCTCCTCTACACAGCAATTAGTTGCACTGAGTGCAAAAAATTCAATTTCAATTCATGAACCAGGACAGGCATCCATTTATAGGACTACCATCTAAGACATTATCTGTTATTTTCTTTTATTTAAAGATCTGTGCATTTCTTCCTGGCAGCCCAGCACAGAGGATGGTGTGACAGACAAAGAATCATTACAATCGGTTCCCTTGATTAGGGAACCAGTTAGGATTACTACAAAATAAGGTTACTACATTTTTAATTAGTTTTTGCTGCATTATGCTGCTCACTGACATAGCAATTGGAAATGGGATGCAGCCTGCTGATGGTCTGTAGGTTATGAAAACATCAGAATTCCAGAGATTCAGCCTATACTGGTTAAGTGTTTTCACTACTAACTTATGTATATTTGCCTTCCTAAAGCTCCTGCAGGTCATTATCCTACATCACAATTAGAGTCCTGGAGCATCACAGGTGCATTACATAATGCACATCCTGCACTGTATTGACATTATCAAAGACTATGGGCAATGAGAAGAAGCCACAGGTAAGCTTAGACAGACTGGAGGCATGCCATAGCACCTTCTTTGACAAGACATTAAAGGATCAAAACTAAATACAAGCTCTCAAAAAAAACCCCAAGATGATTTTTTCACACTCGACCTCCACAGACTGATTTTACCCACTCACAGTCATCCCCTCACAGCTTTAATTCACTCACAGCCAAAAGCACAAAGGTCTGTGCTCAAGAGGTCTGTCCAGGACCTCCTTTGAGCAACACGGAGAACAAAGGAGCTCGTAGCTCACCAAACCTCTTTATATAGGTACCTCCCTGGCAACAAACTGGGCTTTGGATAGGGCTTTTATACACTTTAGGGGTCCACTGTCATTATGATGTGATCCATTGTTTATGAATCCTGCCCACAGGAACCTCAGCATGTCTCAGGTGAGGCCACTGCTCCCTGTTTGCATTTCCACACGTAGAAATTACATCTACCTGGAACACACCCACCTGAACGGGCACCATCTCTTTCACGGTGAGCAACCAGGGAAAGAAATGACAGGTATGATGTGCTGCCATAATTTTAGAGGAGGAATTAAAGTCTGAGTACGAAGAACTAAAGAAGAGGGTCTTAGGACCTGAGGGTTCCCAGAGAGGCAGAACACGGAGGGATCTACTCCCTCCCATTTCCTGCCCATACTCAAGCTCAGACAGACCCCAGCTCCTCCTCTCTTTCCCCTGCTCTGTGCTTCGCTGCTGTTCCCCTGTGCTCCTTTACCCCCAGCTCTCCCCCTGCTCTTCAGAATCCACACCCATCGGGTGCTGGGAAGAGCCATGGAGCCCTCTCCCAAGTCAGCCCTGCAGCAAGGGGCCCTCAGGCACCCATCCCTGCTGCCATTGAGATCGGGCTGCACATGTATTTGTGTATATGTTTGTATATTTGTTCCTTATCCCGTGTGTTACTGCCCTTCCTTAGTTCTAGTAAATCTGTTTCTGGTTTAGTTTCCAGCTTTAAGTCTCCTGTCCTTACTGCCCATTTGTCTTCCCTTGGGGGGGTGGAGAGGAGGGTGGGCAATAGAGACAAATCTGTCTTCCGATTTTTGGTCCACCCAAACTGTTAAACCATGACATGCGCTGTAGCCTTGATGCCATGCTACTCCTGGGGGGTACAGAGACCTCTGCCAATGAGTTTCTGTCTTCTGCTCTTATCAGCTGGAAACAGCATTCTTCATGATGTGCCCAAGGCCGAGCAGATATGAAAAGCTGGATGCGCCTCTGTGAGTAACATTAAAGAAAGGGAAACAAAACTGAAAAACTGGAAAAAGCAGACCTGCAGAGGAGAGGAGGAGGTGAGAGAGAAATTCTATAGAAAAAGCACCAGTCAGTGAAGGCGGAGGAGGAAAGGTGCCCGAGCAGAGATTTCCCTGCTGCCCATGGTGAGATGGCAGCTGTACCCCTGCAGCCTAAGGAAGACCTCGGTGGAGCAGTCCCTGAAGGACGACGGTGGGGTAAATGGATTTGTAGCCCTTGAAGTGTCACATGTGGGCAGATGTGAAGAAGCAGCCTGTGCAGGATCATGGAGAGGGGCAGATGTGGATCTGCAGTGGTGTAGGAGATGTCAGAGGAGGTGACTGCTCCCACAGCAGCCGTGACTCTGCAGCCCAGGAGGGAGGGACTGCACCTGTGGGAGGGACTCATGTCCCAGGGGTTCCTGAAGGACTCTCTGCCGTGAGAGGGACCCCGCGTTGGAGCAGGGGAAGGCTGTGAGGAGTCCTCCCCATGAGGAGGAAGGAGCGGCAGAAACACCGTGGGGGGAACTGACCCTAAACCCCCCCTGCCCCTGCCTGTGCCCTGAGGGGAAGGCAGCAGTGAAGGGACCCGGGACCGGGGAGAAGGGAGGAGTGTGTTGGGGAAGGTGTTGAGATCTGGCCATGTTTTCTCTTTCTCTTGGGGAATGAAAATCTCATCCTTGTGTAGATTAACAAGCCTTTAGGTGAAGTTTTTCCTCACTGCCCCACAGTGGGGGTGGGGGCTGAGCAAGCGGAAGCCTGGTTGGTACTCTCTGGGCCTAACCCACGGCAACATAACATCCTGGTAAGGATATCGTGGACCTTGAAGTGGAAGAGGAACATGAACCTGCAGCTGATGAGCTGGGATACATCAAAAGGTAACGCTGGCTCCTCTCCTTCTGAGGGAAGGTGGTGAACATTGAACTTGGAGAGACAGCAAGCAAGAAAGAGCACAGAGCAGAAAGGACATTTGCAGGAATGGAAGAAGCCTGCTCTGGTCTCCACTTAGAAATGCTGTCTTGGTAAGCACCTGACACGAGCACTAGGTAGGTTTCTCAGAAATATGTCCAAATGTTCCCTTCCCTTCATTCCCTCAGGTTTCAGCTGCTAGATCATAGAACCATGGAATAGTTTTGTCTGGAAGAGACCTTAAAGATCAGCAAGTTCTAACTCTGCTGCATGCTCCTCCCACTATATATACTAGGTTGCTCAAAGGTCCATCTAACATGGCCTTGAACACATCCAGGGCTGAAGCATCCACAACCTCCCTCAGTAACTTCTTCCAGTGTCTCACCACCATCACAGAAAAGAATTTTTTCCTAATGTCTAGCCTAAATCCACTCTCCTTCATTTTAAAGCCATTACCCCTCATCTTATCACTACATGCCCTTGTAAAATAAGTCCTTCCCCTGCTTTCCTGTAGGCCCCTTCATATACTGGAAGTCTGCCATAAAGTCTGCCTAAAGCCTTCTCTTCTCCAGGCTGAACAGTACCAGCTATGTCGTCATAAGAGAGGTGCTCCAAATATGCTGCTCTTTAAACAAGAGAATACTCTAAAATGCTCTGTGGTACTGTGTGTTGGAGACAACATAAAAGAAGAAAAGGTTCTTGGAACTAAATATACCCCAAGTTGGGAATATCAGGGAATCCTTGTGTTATTGCTTCTGGTTGACATATTTCATTGTGCATGCTCCAAGGATGTAAAGCTAAACACAGAACAACAGCAATAAGAAACGTCCTTCTTCAAATGAAGGGTATTATTACCTCAAATTTCAGGTTTCAAGTTTAATTCCAACTTGTGCTAGCAAATGGTATTACATAAATACATTATTGAGTTATACAAAACTAGTTTGATCAGTGACTCAGTGCTGTTTTCAAGGGAAATAGCTTCCCTGAATTTAAATGAGAGCATTTCTATTAGTTCTCTACAGAAAGAAAATACTCCATGCATAGAAATGAAACATAAACAATTTAAGCAACATAAAATACATGAACTTTCAAACATATTTGCACTTCTATGTCTCCTTAGAAGCCTTTCTGAAAACATATCCTAGTATCATCCCTCAGGGACTGTGCAAAAAATACAATTTTTAGGTCTAACACTCAGAAGAGGTTTGGATGCAGCAAGAGGGAAAAAAACAGTAAGCTCTCCTTCTTCATCCTCAGGTGAAATTTGGCAGCTTTGGGGCAAAGTACCTTACCTAACACTTGCCACAGCATCAGAGTCTGTGGGAGTGTACATGGAACAATCATTCTATCACCAGCTCTGTTTCCCTCTTTTATGTACTAGTAATGTTAATACTAATAAGCAAAAACACAGATCTCTGCCTATCTTTAAGCATTTTTTCCAGAAAAATACAATGATTTACATCACAGCAACTGTTGCCATCAAAGACTGCCTTGTGTGTGAGGAGGGGAGAATATTATAATAACAAAAACTTTCAAAAGATGATTCACTGGGCAAGAGGTGGGACAGAGCTTTTCTGTGATTTGTTGACCTGATCACTGACTTCCTGACAGCATATAAACTGTCTGCAAAAAATCAGAAACTACTGAGACAGCAGCACAGGGGAAGAATGAACAAAACTTCTTAACTGCTTACAAGAAAAACAATATTGCATTTTGCTTTCTAGCTCTACCACACACTTCACTTCTATGGTAAAGATAGAGAAAAACTTCTCTCATATACAGTCTCCAGTGAGGTTCTGCAGGTTAAATCTTTTCTTGCATGATACTGGAATTGCCACAAGTAGCAATCAAGTAGCTATGAGAATACTGATCAGTCTGCAAAATCTGTTATAGGCATCCTAGGATGAAACAAACTCAGCTAAACTAGCAGAACACCATTAAGAAAGCTAACAATTCTACAGCCACTGGTGCTAGGGGAAAAGTAGGATCAAATGAACAAGTCTGAGAAACAAGTGAGAGCTTGTGAATATGGAACTTAACAAATTAATTTTTATCAGTGATGTCTGGTTTGAGGTTTTTTTCATTTTTTGAGATGAGAGGCACAAATAAATACTCAGAAGGGATGCAAACAGTTCTGGAGAGTGCCTGACAATGTGGCACTAGCCTCAAGAACATTACCCAGTTTTTAATTTTCCCTCCTAAACAAAAAAGAGATACATATTTTAGTGACCAAAATGTACCTGCTGACACATTTTAGCAGAAAACCTCAGACATCTCCAGAGATAAAAAAAAAGCCTGTTGAACCTAGATGACTTTCCAGATTTAAGATTAATGGACCCAAACTGAGCAATGGCCTCGGTGGACAGCCAGCCAGCACCAGCCTGACTTGAACTTCACAGCTCAGTGTCTACATTTCAGCAAATAAAAATAACTGACAGAAGGACTGAGAATGAGACATGCTTCCAAAACACTATTGGGTGTATTGGGATATGCCTATTAAATATTTATATAATAAACAGAGGATAAACACATTTGGTGACTCTTATTCTAGTTAAATGCTCCCACATGTTAGTCCTGTCTCTTATA
>JAAWXA010000003.1:20025171-20154083 GCA_038090715.1 Florisuga fusca | reverse complement strand
CTGCCCCACAGTGGGGGTGGGGGCTGAGCAAGCGGAGGTCTGGTTGGTACTCTCTGGGCCTAACCCATGGCAACATAACATCCTGGTAAGGATATCATGGACCCTGAAGTGGAAGAGGAACATGAACCTGCAGCTGGTGAGCTGGGACTCATCAAAAGTTAATGCTGGCAGTCTAGGCTTTAAAATCCAAGTATTTCAAATATCAACAATTTACCTTGACTGGAAGCAAATACACCAGTTGCTATTTATCTAATCCCTGTAATTATTTGTTTTCTTTTGCTTAGATGATTTGTAGTCCTGGGTCCATGGCAGCATACAAGCATTTCTTTCCCTAAAGAATCTCTTCCTGCTTAACTCTAATGGGAGTCACAGTTTAACTCTGTGCTTGAAAGAAATCCTTGCGAAACCACTGTTGCATCCAGGCCTTCTGGGACAAATCTGACAGCAAACACTGGCATTTCAGTAAATATTTCCTGCTCTTTCATAGTAATTTCTGTTTCCTTCCTTTTGTGTGTGGTGATCTCTTCAACACAGTGAGTATATTTTACTTTTAACAGTAAAGAATTATCAGGGTTTTTTTTGTTTGTTTGTTTCTTTCCTCTCTTACTGAATTTTTAAACATGTATACATTGAGCTTTAAGGGTGACCTTAATTCTCAGCTGGTTTTTTTGGCTTATGTGCATCAGTAAGTAGTACTGTGCTTGTCTGCTCTCTTATTAATATGCCTGTCCATCAACCAGCCCACTAACAACTGCTCCTAGCAGCGTAAATACCACAAAGAATTCCCTTTTGCATCTCAGTGATGCCAGCACAGTGCAAAAAAAAAAGACCTAATATTAGTTGAGGATCCCTTTCCATATGTTATGCAGAATCCCTTTGCTGGCTGCCTCCCTATCAGTGTATTTATGTAGCTGCATTAGGTGGTCAGAATAAGAAATAACGTCAGCACTAGATGGAGCTCCTGCACAGTAACATCTCAGGAGAAAATTTAGGGGCCTGTGTGCATGTGGAAAGCGGGGATGGATGCACAGTGCTGGTGTAACAGGGGGGTTGCTCTCAGGGCAGTCAGTGTCACTGCAGCATCCTCTTGTCCATGTCCAGGCTGTCCTGCAGGACTCCCACCTCCTGCCAGGGAGTCCTCCGCTAGGATATAGTACCAAGTAAGCCAAGGGGTGAAATTACAGTGAATTCTCTCTAATGTGCTTTTTGTTAGCAGTTGCCATTCCTAGAGATGGAACGCACTACAAGTATTTACTCTTCTGAGTCAAATTTCTGTCAGAAGATCTAGAGGTCAAATGGTTCTTGTAGTATCCAGCTTACTAACAGGTCAATAACCATTCGTATGTGAGTATATGAATGTGGTGCCAAAACACATACAAAACACATACAGTCTCTACACTACCTTTGGGCCAAGAGTTGCTTGTGCAGTTTTACATCCAAGCAATCTCCCAGGCTATGGATCAAAGAGAGGAAAAGACTGCTTCTGTCTCTGAGATGATTTTGCTGGCTAACGGATAGAGTGGAGAAGTGGTATTCTCCATGCCTTAACCCCTCAGAAGAACCACAGAAGAGAATTTTGGCTATATCCCTTAAGAAATGGTTTATAACTGATGCAGACGGAAATCCTTTACAGTACATTTCATCCAAATGTGAAGTCTAAACAGCAACAGTGGAATGGTGGAAACTGCACTCAAGTGTAGTGGATGTGAAAGGTGTGACATACTGGGACAAGCCAGCATGGCTTCTGTGGAGGGAAGACATCCCTTGCTAATTCATCAGAGGTCCTTGCAGTGCTATGCAGACAAGTGACACATTTGATAAAGCTTACCTGGATTTCCAAACACCTTTGATTAGTCCAAAGACTCTTAAGGACAGTAAGCTGCTTTGCAATAACAGAGATCTGCACGTGGCTAAATAATTCATTAGAGGTAGGAAATAAAAAACGAGAAAATAATTAGTATTTTTCTCAGTGGATACTGTATCCAGTGAGGTCCCTTGTGGATCAGTGCTACGCCCTTGGTTATTCACCACATTAATAAATGATCTGGAAAATATGGTAAAGAGTGAAGTTTGCTGATTATACTGCCGTGAATAACTAAAAATCAACAACAGCTGACTGAGAAGTACTGCAGAACAACTGCATGAAACTGAGTCACTGAGAGGATGTAATGCAATACTGATGCAAACTGCTATACGTGGTGAAAAACAGTCCTAGCCTTAAATACACAGTGATTGTTTCTGACTGACTTACTGCTGCAAAGAGAGTTATGATAGATAGCTTTATGCAAACCATTTATACCAAGCAGCAATGCTCAGCAGCATTTAGAAAAGCAAACATCAGGGCTTATTAGAAAAGGAACACAGAAAAGAAGAGAAAGCATGAAAAGATGGACGGGGGAAGATTATTTATGGTTTCTCTTAATGACAAGAACTGGGTATTCAAATGAAATCATCAGGTGGCAGGCACAGAATTAACAAGCAGGAGAAAGTACTTTTCTTCACCTAGTACATAGGAAGTGGAACTCCTTGGCATATTTTATTGTGCATACCAAAACTTTGCAGAGTTCCTGAGACCAAGTGGCCCAGGGAGATGAACCCAGGAAGACCTATTAGACTCAACAATACTAATTCAAGGATGAAGTCCCTATACCATAAACGAAAGGCTGCTGGTATTATGTGCTGGAAAAAACATCACTGGATTGTGAAAGTTACCCTAAGTTTAAATATAGCACTTTAGAAGTTAGCTGGGCAAAACTTTTGGATGGCAAAACCTTAGTATGGATAAATACACAACTATGCAAGGAACAACTATTATTTAGTTATTAAAATTATAAGAAACAACTGTAGCACAATAAGAGGTCATTACCTCCTTGCATATACTATTAATATTGCTTTCCCAAGGGTCTGAGTGCCCCCAACACCAAGCAAGTTATTAAAACCTACTAAACTCCTACTCATTCTCATCCTCAAATTCCTTGTAAAACACCCCTTGACACAGTGACCAATAGAGAAAAACTGTTACATGGAGCAAACCAGATGGTGGTATCTTGACTGATCTTATCACAAAGAATATTAAGCTAAGGCTTTGTCTTGCCTCATAACCTGTTTTCTACCCAGCTTTCTAAACAGAAAAAGCCTGTTTAAATCCTGAGTGGCATATTTATCTGGCAGCTCTTCATCCTACCTCTTGAATGTAATTGTTACCTCTCAACAAGGATATTAAATAGAAATACACTTTCAATTTTAAGAAGCACAAACAGAAAAGCAACCCTTGACATCCTCATGTAGCTATTGCTTGACCTTGGCCCTCTTGCACTGTCAGAGTCTTTTTCTGAAAACTGAGCACACCAAAAACTGAACAAAATTTGCCAGTTTCATAAATTAAGGCAAACTGCTGGCATTTGTTACAAGGACTTGCAATGAGATGAGCTGCTTTCTGCCTTAGATCCAGTGTGCAGTACATATACATAATATATACCCAGTCATCATGTATCCACCCTTTCATTAAGAGGCAGGATCTGTAATTCCTCATCCCCATGATATTACTTCCTACCCTAGGACTGCTTCTCATTAACTCCTCCTGATCTCTCACGGAGGCAGAGGGATGGCCATCAGCTGCCCACGCAGGGCCAGAGAGAGAGGGGCAGGAAGGCAGCAGTCCCCACCACCACACAAGATCTCTGTTCTTTGTGCTGCCTGCTAGGCAGTGTGCTAGCAGCTTGCTTAATATCATTTGGGTGATGAGAAGTGTCAGTGTAAAGAGGTCCCCTGGTAACTTCATAAACAGCCTGAACACAGAACAGAAATTAGCCAGGAACTGTAAATTTGGCAGACAATAGTGCTTCAGTGTGAACATGAATGTAAGAAGTCTAATGCAGACTCAACTGTATTTAACCACTGTGTGTTCTGAAATTTTCCTAAGGCCAAGTTCAACAGGATTACGTATGTTTTCATAAAATTCATACCAATTCTTAGCTCAAAACATATCTTGTCATATGTTAGTATGCTATTTTTGTACTATCTCACAGGTCTGTACTAGACTCAGACAACATTTAAGTATCAAGCAATAAAAGTCCACGTATGTGAACTAACATAATTATGTTATATATAACATGCTATGTTATATATATGTTGATGCTGATTTTTAAAGATGATCAAACTATTCCCTATGAAAATTTTTCATAATCAACTCTGCTCTTTTCTACTCTTTTCCCCTGATAGTTATTTGGTCCTGAACAAATTTCTATTGTTATAAATCTTTGCAAGATAATTCAGTGTAACACAGTTTCCATCTATTGACTCATATGAAGCCTGTTCACTGTGTTCTCTTCCTCCCATAGTTATCTACTCTTTCTGCTCTGGCTTGCATTAGTGAAACCAACAAAAACAATGGAACACCAGAAAGAAAAAATAAGAAAGTAAAAAAAAAAAATAGAAAATGCAAATGAAAAACAACACTAGATAATTACCACATGGTTAATGTCTGTCTCTAATGAAACACTACCAAATGTATGTAAAGATTTTCAGCTTACCCCAGTGAATCACTGGCCTTCTGCACTGTGTCTGCTGTACTGTCGTAAGGAATAGCAGACGTGTGTACCTGAACATAAGATGAGACTGTATGGCCAATGGCAAATCATCAAATCATGAAAGGACCTTCAAAATCCTTAAGCCCAATCATTAACCTAGCACTGCCAAGTCCACGACTAAACCATGTTCCTAAGCACCACATCCACTTGGCTTTTAAATAGCTCTAGGGATGATGACTCCACCACTTCCCTGACCAGCCCATTCCAGTGCCAGCCATGCTTTCAGTAAAGAAATTTTTCCTAATACCCAGTCTAAACATCTCCTGTAACAACTTGGGGCCATCTCTTGTTCTGTCATTTGTAACTGAAACCCACCTTACTACAACCTCCTTTCAGGTAGCTGGAAAGAGCAGTAAGGTCTCCCCTCAGCCTCCTTTTCTCCAGACTACACTACTTCAGTTGCCTCAATTGCTCTTCGTAAGGCTTGTTCTTCAGACCCTTCACTAGCTTTGTTGCCCTTCTCTAGACTCACTCCAGTAGTAAAATGTCCTTTTTGTGGTGAGGGGCCCAGAACTGAACACAATACTCATGGTGTGGCTGCACCAGTGCTGAGTACAGGGGAACGATCACTTCCCTTCTCCTGCTGGACACAGTAATTCTGATACAAGCCAGGATACTTGTTGGCCCCATTCCTTAACTGGATATTTGCTCTTAAGTAAACCGTTTTGATTCACTTAACTCCTAAGTTGGCTGCTTTGCAATTAGTGGTGCATATGAGCAGTGGCCAATTTTTTTCTCATAAACAAAATATAATAGTAATTACAGACTGTGACAGCCTTCTTGGCCACCTGGGCACACTGCTGGCTCATGTTCAGCCAGATGTCGATCAACACTCCCAGGTCTTTTTCCTCTGGGCAGGTTTCCAGCCACTCTTCCCCAAGCTTATAGCATTTCATGGGGCTGTTGTGACCCAAGTGCAGGACCCAGCCCTTGGTCTTGCTGAGTCTCATACAATTGGCCTTGTTCCCATCAATCCAGTCTGTCTGTGAAATGGGTTTAAGAAACCACTGCCAGGAGAAGTAATGTAACTGTACCACATTTTGGGAAGAGTTGTTGGCTGAAATCACCCAGAGCAATTGAGTTGGATGGTGACAGCTGGCATGAGAAACCTTCTCAGCTGAAGCAGGTGAAGTCTAGAATGAATGGTCATAACTCAGCAGTTTTAAAGATGGTGCATTTGCATTGAGGCATTACTCCCTGGACCACTGAGAGACGGGAGGAGGGTTGTGCACCCCTGGGAAACCTGAGATTTCACCCTTGTATGGGATGAGTGTCTGCTCCTCTACCTCCCCTGATGTGTGCTGGGCCAGCACAGCACAGGTAGAGAGGGGGGCAACCAGGTCCCAAACCATTCGGGAGTCAAAATACAGTCACTTCACAGGAAAGTAATGGTGGGATGTCAGGGAGAAGCAGCAGCTACCTTGAATGATGTTCCCTTGAATCCACTGTCTGCAGATACCAAATATCCCTCCTGCCTGTGTCAATGATGGAAAAATTTACAGCAGCCAGAGGTCATTTTGACTTAGTATTACAAAAATTAAAGTAACCCACAACAAAACCAAACCCATAAACTCTCCATTGAAAGGCCACATTTGGATTATTTAGTGAATCATCTTAGCTGTGAAGTCAACAGAAACAATAAGTGGTTTGTGAATCAATAGAGGCTGTAGCTCACTAACTTTTTAGACATTTACTGAATCTCCAGTTTCAGAAACAGTATCTCAGCTAGTACTAATACCTAGGAAAATACAAATAGGATAGTTCCAGCTTTCAAATAAACTTCTTTTTCCATATCAGCACACTCTTTTAACTACCACATAGTTACTCTCACGAGTAACTACTAACATGAGTTACTCTCATCTTAACAGACACACTAACAGAAAACAAAACAAAGAAACAAAACAAAACTGAACCCTAGTGATTGCTTTAAGTGTGAATCCCTGGCCAAAGATGAGGAAAAGGGGAAAAAATGAAATTTTAGTTAGTTGCTATTATTGCGTAATTATTTGGAACTATGGCAGTGGCCCTGTATCCCTTTTATCACTGAGAAGCCTGTGGGTATTCAGTTGCTTACTAGACTGGAAGATGAAGCATTCTGCTTAAATGCTTCCTAAAAAGAAATGGACATAGCAAATGACTGTCATCAGTTAAGAAAAAAAGCCAGTAGGTATATAACTTTGATTTAAATAGCCTAAGATAACATCAGCTTTCTGGTATACGTCAGGGACTGTGAGGGAGGTTTAAAAGTTTTCAAAAAAATTACAAAATTCTGTTCAGGACTGTCAGAACATAGATGGTCTTAAGAGTTACTAGAGATTATTACATAGTTAAACAGAATATGAGTTGATAGCTTTTCACAAGCAAAGTCCATTGCTCTCTAATATACTTTTTTTGAATGACTACTGTTTATTTGCAGGGCTCTAGTTTATTTCATTTTACCCACCAAGGGACCAGAAAGCTAGCTACATTTTAATAACATATTTCTTCACATGTGCACGGCTTGACAACCAGCACAGGAAACCAGCATCAAACATAGCATGGCCTGGGATAATGCCCTGACCCAGGATTAGGGAAAAGAGGTTGTAAATAATTAAACTTAACTCTGACAGAAATGCTGTTCCATCATCTTGAACACAGCTTGCAGCCATGGCCTTTTAGACTAAATTCATCACCAGGATAATTTTGCAATTAATTTGATGTGGTCTTTGCCTTTAAGTTCTTTTTCCAGGTCTCTATGTGAAGTGATATTATTTATGTACTTCCTTGCATAAAGTCTTCAGCATTCTGCAAGGCATGGCCAGAAGATCAAGTGATGCCCCAGAACCTAAAGTATATAACTGAACTGCAAGTGTGATTGCTCAGTGAAGCATCAAACATTGGCAGAAACCTGTAGCCACTTGTACATGCACAGAAACATTGTTTTACATGGACAGTTGACAACTAAGCACAAAAATTGCCAAAATAATCATCCATTTGCTTACAAAATTCTTGTCTCTTTTGTCAGGGATATGAATACAAGCTGCTGTCCACCCTTCATTGTTGGTAGGTCTGCATGTTTTCTTTTGGTCAGGCATTAAGAAAACAGACTCTAGATTGTCATAAAACAAAGCACAGCAGCAAACTATAAGGCTGGCAGCCAAGGGAAAATGTGGTGACTCAATGTACACCTGGCTGTTGGTGCATGCTGAGGGCACCTGGGGATCAGTGACCTGTTCAGATCACTCTCCAGCTCATGTTTGGGCCATGTGCTTGAATTTCCTCTGTGCTGAAAGCTGGAGAGGTGAAGAGAAGTGGAGGGTTTCTGGTGCAGCCTACAGTCCCATTGCAGTGTGGTGTAGAGCTGGGGCTTGGCTGAAGTTGTCCAGATCAGGGGAAGGAGAAGCAACCAAGCCTGGGAATGGACATCAAATGCACAACACACTGCTAGGATCAACACCCATTGTCTGCAATGACTTTAAAAGATGGGGCAAACTGAATGAGACCTGGGGCAATGTTCTGCCATAACAAAAGCCAAACTTTCTTTTATCCTAAACTGGTGGGTTTAGGATACTGGGGTGTTTTGGAAACACCCACCAGAATGAAGTCTCTGATTTCAAGAACAATGTTCAAGGCACCACAGTATTTCTTCTTTTTCCACTTTCTCTGTATGTCAAGACTCCTTCTTTATCAGGTTTTCCAAAACTTCTGCAGTATTTTTGCACACAGAAGCCTAATATTTGTGCTCTACAAACTACCTGTAAGGAGAGCAGACAGAATTTTCCCTCTATGATATATATGAGATCTCAACCTCTGAAAGAGGGCTTGGGTACCTTTTCATGGCAATGCAACAGATGTCTACCAGTCACTTGGACAACTATTCCAAGTTATTTCAACATTGCACAGCATTTAATCCCTATTGGAACTAGAAATAAACTAAGAAATAAACGCAGCATTCAGGAAGAGGACAATGAAGTGGGGAGGGAACTCTACGTTAAAGTTAGAAAATGACAGAAGGTCAAAAGGAGAAATAAGCACACTGATTGTGAGGGTCTGTCATCTCATGACTCCAGAGAGGGACATAACAAATATCTATGGGCTTCTTTCATAGCTGGTGGAGATAAAGAGGCACTTGTAGGGCACAGCTCATACCACCCTGAGGAGAACATCTCAAATACGTCAGACAATTTGCATGCTGTCAGTACAAATTTGTTTTTATATTGATTATAAAAGAAGCCTGGGGGACTGGAAAGTGTCACTTTTAAGTCAGATGATTCCCATCTGTCTCTAAGCGGTTCAGCATTTCATTTTTCCCTGTAAAGATGGCCTTGAGGAGTGTATTTAATAATATAACACTAGCTTATTTATTAATCATTAAAATACAAACAATAGCTGACTAACTTCAGTTCCCTTAAAAGGGGGAAACCAAAGAGGAATTTGGATTACATATCTCCTGAATAAGTATTTTCATGTATCCATTTGCTATGCTATCTAACACATATTAGGTGGTTGAGATAAACTGGAAAAATTCAGGATACGCCAGCAGTATCTATAACACTGTATTAAAAAAAGTAAAGCCCCCTAGCTAATGATAAAATTTCTCTTTTTTGAGTTAAAGGAACTGAAAGCACCTTTGGCATATTCCCATTAGCCAGGCTTCCTCCACACAACCCTCTTTTCCTTCTTCAACCAGCTGACTATTTCTGATACTGAATGACCTAGGGAAGCTTGCATGGCTCATGGTAACTGCAGGCATAACAGAGTCTGTGCACTGCAAACAGAAAATGTTTTCTGGGGCCTGATGCAGGACATTTTGCTAAACATTACTGCTTGCTATCAGGTATATATTTATAGAAATATCACTTTTGATCCCATCTGAAGACCACTGGAAAAAGAGCTACCCATATTCAGTGGGCAGGCGAGGAGCTGCTAAGAGTAACTTTGCATTGGGAGGTGAGTACTTGCTGTGTCAGGGTTCAGAAAACTTCAGGCTTGCAGAATCAAGCCAAAGGAGATCATGTCTTTACTCCTGAAAATAAATATATCTTCTCACTAAAAGCCATTCATTTCACCTGAAGTCTCAGCTGCAACTCATAAGCAGAGCACCTCCAGCATGTTAGAATCCTATATTCTAAACTTAAGTACCTTCGTTTAGAGACTAACCACAGCATTAAAAAATCAAGGAAGAAGATTAAGAAGAAAATCATTTGTTTAAGGTCAGAAGTCAGCTGTACTTTAAAACAAAATCATGAACAAGCTCCTTTCTCATTTATTGTGTTCTCTGGCAGTTCACAAGGGAATAAATTAATAACTGCTTTAAGGTGACTGAAAAGATTACCCACCCTTATATTTTAGTACTATGAGTTTTATACTAATTTTAAAGTCCTCATTTTGATAGGACCTTGGTTTTTCAATTGACACACATATACATACTTTACTTCAGTTAGAACGAGTTTAAGAACTTCGCCCTCTCCTGCATCCAGGACAATGGCAAGGATGCTGTGTGGGAAGGCAAGGCCTCAAATAACATACCTTTCACAAGGCATTGCCATTTCTGTGTCATCCTCCTTAGTGATGTTCACTTGCACAACACTAATCTGAATTTTTTTTAAAAAAATGAAATATTGGAATCAAGTCCTCATGCAAACTTCCAGGTATTTTAATCACAGTAGAGGATGAGGAAGCGCAAACAACCAGCAGACACCTGAAAACCTGAGTTAAGAGTTCAACAGTCACAAAAATATCCTTGCTAGTGATGTGCCTTGACACTTTCCAAGCACTAGAATCCAGCACTGGATTTCCTAAGCCAGAGAAAGCTTCATCTTTCCCATATACTTTATTATATTTAACATCTAATCCTGATAGAGCATGGCTTAAAGTATCTATTCTGAAAATGAACCCCAGAAGTCAATCTGAATCCAATTCTGCCTGTCCTGTGTGTTTGGGAAATCTAAACTGGTGCAAGTATCTCGGGAAAAGATGAAATGTTTCTGAAAGTTCTCATCTGTCCAGAGATTCCAAGTGTTTAACAGGGCACTGGAGAGATTACATGTGAGAGAGGTGGTTAAAGCTGCATGACAAACTTCACCTTAGGATGGTGTATTACTTTGTGTCTGTATGGTGTCTATGGGAATGTGTTACCAAGTAATGTATTTTCCTAAATTAAAATCTCATGCTTAATCATTTCATTATGTATTTAACAGTACTCAGCTTGCTTGCAAAGTTTACCCAGAGTTCATCTGGGAAAATGGGTCCTGTCCCTGTGTCCCTTTCCATGTTTGCTTAAATGTATAACCATGAGCCTGTCAAGTTGTGGCTAAGTGGTGGGTAATGGGACCAAATTTAGCAAATCCATCCATTTCCCCAGCTCAGCCACGTGTGCATTTTCCACTGCAGCGACCTACTTGACAGAGCTGCAAACGTGCACAAGCACCAGGGTAAAATAATTTATTCTGGGAACAACCCATGCTGTTTCTCCTCTAGATCTATTCCTAATGCTCCCCTGGATCAAGACCCGACAGCTTTTAAGCTACTATAGTGGGTCTCGTGAGTTGATGTTCTCCTTAAAATCCCCATTACACGCTTATTGATCAGCATCTGCACTTCCCATCAGCTTCTGAACATCCTGCTTCCTGTGAATGGTTTGGCATCCCAAAGCAGATGCGTGGAAACAAGGAAGTAAATAAAGCAAACACCCACACTCTGTCCATAATTTCTTCCGCTCTGCCCATAGCAACCCCTTGGCGCTGGTGCTTGGGCCATAGTTTTGAATTGCCTGGGGTAGGCAATGGATTGCCCAGGAAAAGACACTTCAATTCCATAGTAAACCCTGCCAATATCCACTGCACTGTCACTTTTGCTGGGAGGAGAATCAAATCAGCTCTGCTCTCCAGATCACCTCCCAGGGCAACAGTTATGTGATTTTAAAAAAGTTAAGGCACATTAGTGAATAAAGAGTGATCTCTCTGCATGGATTTACATTTGAAACAAATCTCAGCTTCCTACTTTAAATGGCTTTCATTCAGGCAACATACCTGGGGGACATTTGGTTTTTAACAGGAAGAAGGAGGCTTCATAGCATCACAACACAAAGTGATAGGAAACTACTAAAATGCTGTCCTTCTCAGAAGTCTTTTTAAAATTAATTGCATTTTAAAATATATTAAGAGTTTGAAATTGGTTTATGTGTGTTTTACACGTGAAATACTGCCCAAGTAAGTCACGAAGATTAGTTGCCTACTTAAAATTCTGTCGTGATTTAGGAAAATACTGCAGTTTTAAAAAAACCCCATACATCGAGGTGGGAGTTGGTCTCTTTTCCCACAGGACTTTCAACAAGACAAGAGGACACAGTCTTAAGTTGTGCCAGGGGAGGTTTAGGTTAGATATTAGAAAGAATTTCTTTACGGAGAGGGTGATCAGGCATTGGAATGGGCTGCCCGGTGAGGTGGTAGATTCTCCGTCCCTGGAGATATTTAAAAAGAGACTGGATGTGGCACTCAGTGCCATGGGCTGGTAACCGCAGCGGTAGTGGATTAAAGGTTGGACTTGATGATCTCTGAGGTCCCTTCCAACCCGGCTAATTCTATGATTCTATGATATCCCTATTTGGTACAGGTGAGTTCAATTCTACTGAAGCCAGTGAACTTGCCAGAAGATCATTCAAAATTCTGGCCCTAGTGCCATGAGGCACAAAGGAGGGAAAGTTCATTTTTAGTGAAGGGAAAGCATATAATTTTTTTTAAGAATAGCTGAGGGATTACAAGAAAATGTAAACAACACAAAGAAATGCTTTCCTCCTAGCCTATGGTTTTGCCATTTCTGTGTTCTTACACACTCCTTTTTACACCATAGCCTAATATAGTATTTTGTAGACTTTGTGGTTTTTCTGTTAATATTTATAAATCTTACCTGCTTTGCCACTCACAAGGTAGTCACAGTGATCAGACCAAAGACTGTGATGTAAACTGGACTATTCAGGTGTCAAAAAATCCTCTTGCTGACAAAATCTTCCTTATCCTCAGTAACTACACTGCACCACTGAGCGAGGTCTTAAGCCACCAGTTTATGACACAGAATATACGTGATTTTCCACCTCCTGAATTGCTGAATCACTTTGATGAGTTTGATACAATTTTTCCAAAGTCCACAGAAGACACGGAAAACAATGTTAGAATGAGTGAGGTGCTATTTGCTTTTTCTTTCAGCAATAATACCTGCAAGTCCCAATAAAAAGCTCCCAGCTCTCTCATGTCACTTACCAAAAGCCATTAAAAAATTAACCGCTCCATTCACTGGGTCCTTGTTCAGCCTGTGATGATTACAGCACATGCTGAATGCAAAAGAAAGTAATCATATACCTAACCATTTTGTTTTCAAGTGCAATGAAGACCTGGGAAAGCCCTGAACACACTGCCCACCTATAGTAACCCTTAGAAACTTACCCATTTGCTGATTTAACTCCACAGTTATCAGGACAGTTAACATACAGATATCTTGACAGAAAACAGCAAGCTCAAAGGATACCTTCAACAAACTTCTTTTCTAAGCCCTTAAACACATAAGTTTTCCCCTCCCTTCAAAAATTATTCTCACATTCCAAACGTAAATAATAAAAGGACACTGAATTAAAGGATGTAGAAAACAGTCCTACCCTCCTTCTCCCTGAGAAGACTAATTACTGAAATACTGGCATTCATAAAAGTCACAAAAATGGAAATTAAACATGGAAGGAGAAGACAGGTCATTCTGCTCTCCATGGGCTGAATGAAAAACAGGTCACCAAAAAAAGCTAAGGCCTTGTTGGTAATGGGAGTCTAGTTCTGGATGGCTGAAGTCAGTGCTGCTGTATTATACAACACTGGCATATCCTGAGAGCTCACTGGGGGCATAGCAGCAGTTTCCCAGGGGAAGATGCCACTCTGAGTTAGCTGTCATCAGCTGAGCACATGTTTGAGGAAGGGAAAGGTACCAGAGACCACACCACTGGAAAAAATGAGAGCTTCTAATTCAGGTAGAAAACATAGGTTCAGATCCACAGCCTGACTCTGCATCAAGGGCTGCAGGAACACTCCTTGGGCCAAAGTGCCTGCACAAGATGCACCACAACTCCAGGGTGGGAGAAGAGCCAGGGATGCACTCAGTCCTGTCCTGGTGGCCTGGAGGCACTAAAGCAGAGGATGTACAGCAGGAGGGATCTGTTCCAGGTCCCCCAGTCTGGATGAGATAAGGATCACATCTAGATGTGCATCCACAGACCAGTTTACCTGTTGGTGGATCTTTTTGTAAGTTCAGAAAAGGGTCACTACTTAGTGATATAACCCTTAAAGCCACAGGCCACCTCAGAGGGATGAAGGCTGCCCTCTGACTGTGCTTTTTTTCCTTAATCTTTTTTATATATTGACATAATTTTCAATTAAACCACTTAAATACAGCAGTTCAAAAGCTGCTTGGAGGAAAATTTTTGTCTGGACAGGAGATGAACACTGCACACTTTTACCAAAGCTTTCATGCACACTTTGACTATTTCCAACAAATCTATTCCTATGACTTAATTTGCTATTGAATCTGCAAAGCATGTAACTTTAAAATAAAGATTTTGCTTTGAGGGAGAACAGAAAGGGCCTAATGATGAAAACTGCCATTACCTGGTACATGAGGCAATTAATATTACAGATTAATAGATAATTACAAACAGTAAATGAGTACTTTTAGGAAGCCTTGTTCATGACAGAAGTAGCACTGAGGGGCCTGTAGTTTAGTGGTGGCACAGATTTTCCTGAAAAAGAGGGAAGTACTATATATGTTCATATACTCAGTCAAACTCCTTCCAGCAGCTTGCCTCTTTCTAGATGATATTTTTAGCTCTTCAAATAAGTGATTTCAAAAAATGGCATATGTTGAGAAATTTTCCCCAGATCTGTACTACTCTTTCATCAAATCTTTTGTTAATATTCTTTAAACCATGTATTTCACTTGTGTCTGACTGTAACAGGGGAACCAAAGCATCCTTCCCTTTACCACAGAGCAACAGTGAGCTCTACTGATCAAGTTGCTTCACGTAACAGCGTTAGAAAGAGTAAGACATGAAAATGATCATTGAACTCTTACCAAAGCAGGAATTGACAAAGCCATACCATCTACAACCATGCTCCCCTCCAATCCATTTGCCATGAATGTTAGATGCAAAACTGAGAGTAGTGCCTGAGACACACACTAACATGTCACTGATGCTGATGTTGAGGAGAAGCATGTTGACTGGGTTACGGAGGGCTTTAAACTTGCAGAAGAGGATGAGGACAATCAGGTTATTCATGAAACCAAAAACCAAGATAAATCCAAGAAAAACAGCAACTACTGTGTGCCCATGTCGTGAGAGTCCAGCCCTTGGCTCAACAGGATCTGTAGGTGTACCAAAGCTCAGGTTGTGTGTCCAAGTGTAGTTCATTTTGTACTCAGACACAGTTCAGTAAGGGCAGATATGCCAGGTGCCCTGTGCTGAGGTTCTCCAGCAGTTACCCAGAAGGTTTCTTCCATCACAGGTCAAATCATCTCAGGAGTCAGGATCATAACTCAGCTGAGAAACCTGCTGGATGGTTATGCAGGTGTGAAATACTGTATTGCAGCAGAGGGCTGTTTTCCTGCACTGTGCCTTTCCAGTGGTCAGCTCTGCAGGTAACTCCAGGGCAGCAGAACCAAGCAAATGCTCATCTCAGATTCATCCTTTTCATTTAAACCCAGGCTCATGCTAAATGATATTTTTGAAGATCAGAATGGAAGATGTCTTTTAAAAAGTGCTTCAGCATGGTCTCTTCTTTCAGAGCAAATGGGCAGCCCTTCTACCAAAGGGCAGCTACTGTTTTTTCTTCTGACAACGGGTATCCTTCTGAAAAGAGAGAAGGAAACAAATGGTAAAAACAAAACAACCTTTTCCATACCCAGACTGAAAGTTAGGCACATAATTTTACTACCCGTTCCTCCCTGTTTGAACTGTAACAAGTGTTTCTCAGTATTTCCAGTTTTCTCTGATTTTTAACAGAATCAATTTGTTGGTTTTTCTATGGCTAGTGTCATCAGTTTTGCCCTAGCTCACAGTTTAGCATGGAGAAGGCTATTTGCACTTTCCTAGCAAAGTTTCTAATGTGAGAAAATGCCTGGAGAATACATCTTTTCAAGCAACTTCCCAGAGGAAGAGATGTGTATTCCTCCATGTTAAGTCAATGCACACCAAGCGAAGTTTCAGTCTTGGCTAGAGCTTTCTTAAAACTATGGGAATTTTAAGAGGAGGAGAAAGTATTTCCTTACCCAGGAAGACTAATTTCAATCAATCTCTGAAGCTCTCATGTGCTTACAAAGGCTGGCAGAGCCTTTGTTTCACCTTTCACCTTTCCCACATTTACCAGTGGACAGATGTTCTCTTTCATTATTTATAAAGCAGTCAAACACCCAAAGCCTCACATCTCTCTCCCATCAGAGATATGAATTTTTATACCCATATGCAGTGACTACAATGAGTGTTTATGTTGTGAAGCAAGAGCAGAGGGTGTAATGTGGATGTGTAACTGCTTAGCCACCTTTCTGCATGACTGCAGACATATTCTGCACAGACATTTCTATAGAAACAGAGATGGATATATATCACAGAACCATAGAATGGTTTGGTTTGGGTTGGATGGGAATTTAAAGATCATCTAGTCCCAAACCCCCTCTCATGGGCAGCAACACCTCCCACTAGACCAGGTTGCTCCAAGCCCCATCCAACCTGGCTTTAAACATTTCCAGGGATGGGGCAGCCACAGCTTCCCTGGACAACCTGTTCCAGTGCTTCACCACCCTTGCAGAAAATAATTTATTCTTAGTATCTATTCTAGATCTACCCTCTTTCACCTTGCAACCATTCCCCCTTGTCCTATCACTATACACTTTTGTAAAAAGTCCCTCCCCAGCTCTCTTGTAGTCCCCTTAAGATACTGAAAGTCCACCGTAAGTCACCCCCAGAGCCTCCTCCAGGCTGAACAACCCCAAATCTCTCTTCATAGAAGAGGTGTATAAGTAATGTGCTTATATATATGTAGAAATTCCCACTCCTTGGTGCAAAATGCACAGTATCCATAGTTCATGAAGTAAAAAATATGGAAACTTGTCTTTCATGTCATTCGCTCCTAGAAGAATGACTTCATGCATTTTAAAATGGAGCATCTTCTGTATTACTCCTAAAACCTGCTTTTTGAAAGTTGTCATATAGTTAAAGACGTGTTAACCTACTGAAAAGATGAGAATTCAGAGTTCACTGAAGATAGAAAGATTGTTTGGGGTTTTCTATAATTACATCTTTGTGTCATAGTGAATATTTAGAGCAAGTATTTCTTCTTTCTATTTCCCTACTTTGACAAAGTCAGTGTACTAAGTATGTCTCGCTATTGCAGTGGGTTTGAACTCTCATGTATAAAGTCTGCCTTTACTTTCTCTTGTGATGAGTAATTCATGCACTTTGCAGACCTGCTTTTTGGTCATTGACAATCTGAAACGCTGAAAGGCAAATAGCTGTACTTTCTTTTGGGAGGAAAAAAACCACAGTGGCATTGTGCTGAAGGAGAGCTTCAGAAGGAAGTATTCCCAAGAAAACAAAATATACAGGGAAATAAACTAGGTATTAATTTGCAGGGGTTTTTTTTCAGTAATTCTGCTTACACTCTAGCTGTCACCAATCCAATCTATTCTTTTTCCATCACTTTGAAGACAGTTTTGTCTCATATGTTTGCACATGACTGTTCACTAAGGAATGCAGCTAAAATCAGCTATACCTGCTCCTCCCTTCTGCAAATCATATTGCAGAATCCGGCTTCAAAATCTGAAGAGACTTAAGCATGATTTAAAAGCAGATTAATTTCAGTTACAGATGTAATTTTTTTTTTTCCGACTTGAACTAGCTACACCTAGATAATATGAAGGAAGATTATTGTATGCCATCATAAATGTTTCTAGGGGGGATTTAACCTCACCTGAATAACCACAGGCAAAGGATCTGAATAACAGTGTGAAAGCATCACAGCCTTGGTGTTAGGCAAAGCCTAAGGTTATAATCCTCTTAGCAAGTATGACTAATTTTATACATGTGTCTCTATTCAGATCAAAATATAAATAATAAGATGTAGATCTTTTATATACAGGGACATATACACTCTGCATTATTAAAGACATATTAAAGAGTCCATATTTACAGTGCTTGTAAAAGGACATTTACCCCCTAGACAGGATTCAGCAGACTAAAATTCAGCAGTCTGACAGCATGTCAGGTGTGCAGGCACAGCTCAGTGCCAAGGGCATTTCTCCACTGACCACAACCCCTCTGGCTTCACTGGGGTAAGTTCTGTCCTGGCACACTGGGGAAGGATGCTAAAATGCCCAGGCATGAGGAGCAGGCCCTGGCAGTTCCATGTAATCAGGGAAACATTGAGGCTGGAAAACACCTGCAAGATCATTCAGTGCAACCTTTAACCTAACTGCTGACCAGCTCTACCAGCCCACTGCTAAACCATGTCCCTCAGCACTGTGTTTGTAAGATTTTTAGACACCTTCAAAGATGGTGATTAAAGCACTTCCCTGGGCAGCCCATTCCAATGCTTAATAACCCTTTCTGTAAAGGTGTTTCCTAAAATCCAACCTAAACCTCCAAGGTGCAACTTGGAGCCATTTCTTGTCCTATGTCTAGTTACTAGTGAGGAGACTGACACATACACCCATCCTCACTACAACCTCCTTTCAGGTAGTTGTAGAGAATAATAAAGTCTCCCCTCAACCTCCTTTCCAAACTAAACAGCCCCAGTTCCCTCAGCTGCATAAGGTTTGTCTTCCAGACCCTTCAGCTTTGTTGCTCCAGCACCTCAATGTCTTCCCTGTATTGAGGTGTCCAAAACCAAACACAATACTCAAGGTATGGCCTCATCAGTGCCGACTACAGGGTGATGGAAGATACCTTTTAAAAAGCAGGCACACTGTGACCACTGAAGAGTTAAAAGAAAATTACAAAAAGACTCATTAGGATGTGATTTTAAAAGTTTAGGGTGAACTTTGAGGTCTGCAGAGGAAAACATCTGAAGATCTGAGCTGTGCAGGGCTAAGACGTTTATTAGTAGATCACACATAAAATGAGAAGGCTTTTTACACCTTGGGATGAAGTACAAGCCAGAATTCAGATTTCAAGAATTTCTGAACTCCCACACAAACCCCTTGAAAGAATGGACCCAATTCTTACTTAACTCTAGCATTTAACTTAGTAATACACATTATTGTTGAGAAACACCTGAAAACAGGCTTGTGTGCACAAAGGTTCACTTGATTTTTTTTTTTATCCAGAAACCTTGTTTTAATAGAGATTACTTTACTAGAGATTTACTTTTTGCCTTAGAGGTAACACTGTGCACTCCTCAAGCCGCAGAACATCCTGAACCTTCCTAAATTCTAGCAACCTCAGGAGCTTGCAGAACCAAACTCTAAGTCTGCCAATGCTACTTCTCAAAAAACGTTAAGAAAAACACAATGAAACCTGCAAATGCATTCAAAACAAACGAATGAACATTCAGTTTGTCTCCTTAAGTTTGAATTGATGTGGAAAGGAAAACAAACCCAAAATGATACAAGACATATGGCCAGGTGAAACAGGCCAAAAGTTCATTTAACGTCTCCAGTTATTAAATGCTTCATCTGTTAACCAGTTCTGACAGTACTAAGCTAAAGATAAAGCAAACCAGACACCCGTCACTGCTTGCACTTTTCTCTGAAGCAGTCTGTTGGAAAAAAAAAAAAAAAAGGGTTTCAAAAGATGTTATACCAGCTTGTGGGAACACAGGCATTAAAACAGAGTGTAAGGCTGCTTCTTGCACTTGCCACCATGCATTAGTTTGAGCAGTATCCTACACCAGCAAGGCTGGTTTTTTCTTTCTCACTTTGCCCATAAATAGGTATTAACTTATGGAACATACTGGCTTTACAGGTTTAGGATTGTTCTGGGGTTTTTTATTATTATTAAATGAACTCATTCATTATTTCTAACTGGCAAATTCTTTTTCATCTTCCACTGCAAAGTTGTGCAACATGCCAAAAATGCTACTTAATTTAACAATCACTTAAGTTGCATAAATAAACAAATAAATAAAAAATAACTTCAAAATCATGTTGCTGAAAAATTTACATTACAGTCTTACATTATAGTTACATTATTCTCTTGTGATATAGAGGAGATAAAAAAGCCCCTTATATATTTAGGTATCCACACAGCCTTAATCAATCTGTCATTCAGTTCACATTAAAATAAATTTTAAATTAGTGATTTTCTTTCATTCATGAACTTAGCTTTATAATGAAAAGTTAATTTTAAATAAATAAATAAAGGAGATTTCAAAGACAATCCCAGATGAAATTTTATGAAAGAGAAATTGATTTTTGATCTGGTGCCAGAAATATTAGGAATACTATATTTTTAAGTTTTCACACACTAACCCTTGTTTTCCACATGAAAAACTGAATTACTTTTATCAAGAAGCATCCACCCTCAGAGGTATCACCCACAATAATTTTTCCAAACACAGCTGAAAAATGGGGGAGTGTGTGAGGCTTCATAGACTCATAGAATGGCTTGGGCTGGAAGAGACCTTAAACATCACCTAGTTCCAGCACCCCTGCCATGGGTAGGGATACCTCCCAACACCAGGCTGCCCAAAGCCCCATCCAACCTGGTCTTGAGTTCCCAACACTGAAACAAAATTCCTGTTTATTCTGGGCTATTTTTTCCATGCCCTAAGTCCCAATGTGAGGTGTCAAGAGACCCAAAGGTAGATTGTTAGAAGTAATCTAGAAGACAGAGAGGAGGCATTATGGTCCAGATGTTTAGGTATCTCCCAGCTCCCCAAACCTGCTATCTATGAGAACCTCTTGCATACAGACTTACAGACTTAGTTTTAGGAATTCACACTCACGGAAACGACAGACATGAAAACAAAAATAAGTGCAGAATACATGCTGTGAAGTCCACCACTTTTGAAAGCCATATTATTTACTCAAAGGAAAATTGTAACAGTGCAGGAAAACAGCATGGGAAAACCTTGAACTATTGCTTTTGAAATAAAAGCTACTTCTACTTAGTATTTTAAAAGTGAAGTCAACCCCTTCTATAGACGAAAAGGAAATATTTGCACGGCAATACCCGTCCTAAAAGTAAAGGCGACAGACCCGTTCCTGGACTGCGCTGAGGAGCAGCATCTCAAGAGTCTCAGCCGGGATAGCAGCGGCAGAGGCACCAGAGAGCAGAGGGACCAGAGAGCACCTTCTCAGCGTCCCGGCTTCCTCCGAGCTTTAAAACCTCAGATCGAGCACAAGCTTCTTCAGCCAATCTCAGTTTACGACTTCTCCTTCACAAACTTTTTTGCCACTTATTTGGGAGGCATAAAACACCAGCAGGAAATCCCAATCCCACCTGCACCTCTCACCTACAGCAACCCAAGATTTTAAAAAAAAATATTAAAAAAAATAATAATAATAAAAAAGCCACTCTTAAGTCTCCGGCCAAAGGCGTTTTGAGCACCCACCGAGCAGCCCCCCCGGACAGCGCGACCGGACTTCGGGTTCTGCCGCCGCGGAGGCGATGCCCGAGGGCATCCCGCTTCCCTCCTCCCTCCCGCGGATCCTCCGCGCCCTGCCCTACCCTGCCCTCCCCTCCGCGGAGCCGCGGCTCCCCTCGCTGCCCTCCGGCAGGGCGCTTACTTTCCGCGGGATGGATGCGATGTGCTCGCTCTTCCCGCTCCCTTCTCCTTTTCCCTTTCCCAGGCGGGCTGAGCAAACATCCAACCTCGGGATGGCGGGAGGAGAATAAATAGATTTTAAAAAATAAATAAATAAAATAAATTAATGAAGAAATAAAAATTAAAATCAGAGTTCCGAGGCAGGGCTTGCGCCGATCCCTCCCGCGCAAACCCCGCAGCAGCCGCGCTTCTTCCGCGCCGGGGCGGTGCTGCAGCCCGGGCCGCCCCCACCCGGGACGAGGGCACCGGAGGCGGGGGAGAGGGGGGCGGTGCGGGGGCACCCAGCGCCCCGGGGTTTAGGAGCAGGCAGGGCCGGCTGCCTCCTAGCTGCTGCGGGGGTGCCCCTACTCCTGCTCTCCCCCTCCTTCTCGGGGCATCTCTGGGGCAGGGGCAGGAGGGAGGCAGGGCTGTGCCTGCACACGCTGCGTCCTCTTATTGCTGGGAAAGGCTTCTTTTTGTCAGTAGAGCAGGTATAAATAGCTGCTAGAAGGAGTGTAATTTAAAAATGTGTAAAAAAAAAAAACAAAACACAACAACAACAACAACAAACACCCAACAAAATCGTCTGCTTTGTCTGGATTTTCCACATTTATCTTTACATTTTGAGCGGTCCCAGCTCAAACAAGCACGATGGTTACTGTGTGCTGCAATCTGTTTTCAGAAATACTTTGGTAACAGAATTAACACGTTGCTTGAAAACAATGCAACCCCGTGTTTTCCTGTTAACTACTGCTCCCTACTACTACTCTCTCAGACTTACAGCTCTGGGCTTTCTACAGGGAAAAAAAAGAAAAAAGAAAAGAAAAGAAGAGAAAAGAAAAGAAGAGAAGAGAAAAGAAGAGAAAAGAAGAGAAAAGAAGAGAAAAGAAGAGAAGAGAAGAGAAGAGAAGAGAAGAGAAGAGAAGAGAAGAGAAGAGAAAAGAAAAGAAAAGAAAAGAAAAGAAAAGAAAAGAAGAA
Source organism: Florisuga fusca (assembly GCA_038090715.1). Taxonomy (NCBI): domain Eukaryota; kingdom Metazoa; phylum Chordata; class Aves; order Apodiformes; family Trochilidae; genus Florisuga; species Florisuga fusca. The sequence goes on along the minus strand of JAAWXA010000003.1, from coordinate 20,131,765 downwards.
GAAAAGAAGAAAAGAAGAAAAGAAGAAAAGAAGAAAAGAAGAAAAGAAGAAAAGGAAAAAAGGAAAAAAGAAAGGATAAAACATAAGATTCAGGGGGAGTGAATTGCTGTCTAAAAGCACTGGAGGAAAAAAAGTCTGGTGTATACCTTGCTCTGTTGAACATCTCTTAGCTCTGTCTGGTTCTTGCTGAACTTCTCAAAAGAATCTTTTAAATTTGTAGATCATAATTAAAACCTGTAAGTCAAAGTCTATTATTCCACCTCAGGTAGATTTAACCTTTTATCTGATCAAATTCATCAGCTTTTTCACCTTCTGTGACTAAAGACAGGCAAACCAATCACCCTACCATTTCTGAAAAACAACAGCCCAGCAAAAAAAATGGTGTGGAGTGTCCATAAAATCTCTTCCCCTAGTGGAAGCCTAAAGGCAGACCTCCTAGGTATTATTTGTTTTACTGATGACAAGATTTGCTTCAAAGTTCAGCTCAAGTAAAAACAGTTTGTAAAATAAATTACGAATTTTCAGAAGATATTAATCAGGAATGCACCTAATACTGTCATCAGCAGACAAGACATGATATCGCAATTTTCTGATTAGACTTATACTGTAAACTAAGAGCTGCTTTTCCCCAAGTACAAAAACAAAACCAAAAATAATGTGCTAATGCCACATTCAGAGAGAGAGAGCAGGAGTACACCTCCTTTAGAGATGACAAACTAAAAAGTAAAAATATAAAGCGTCGTTTCTTCGGTGTCACTTGTGAAACGTGTATTGAAGTGCTCCAGTATGGCATTCAGTGACATAAGCAACCACTTACCAAATGAACATACTTCTAATATTTTTTCAGCAGCACGTAGATTATATAGGTGTTACATTTCACTCCAATACCTGGTGCAAAGTCAGGTGAAACAGCTTACTAAAGATAGCTCAGTTTACAAAATGGTTTGACATTCATTTGCCTTTTATGAACTTGGGATGTTTTTGCAAAGTGGTATGTCCCAGCAAAAAAAATATTGTCTACGCAAACAAATTGTCAATCAGTTTACATGTGTGATTCACTGAATATCCTTTTGTTCACAGAATATGATTCAGAGCAGTTTGGCAGCATTACTAATTGTAATGTGTGTCAGTGAAGAGCAGGCAGGCTGCCATGCTCTGGATGGTGTCCATTTAGGGTTATAATTTTGAGGTTCTGGTGATGCTTTGTAAATTAGACTGGCATATTAGATTGTAACTGAATTCCATATTTTGTTTAACAAAAAATAACAGTTGCTTTGGGATTTGAGCATCTATGAATTTTCTGCTTACCTCCTGCTTCCAAACAAATTTTAGTTTTGGTGGGGAACGACACTGGACAACCCGCTGTCACTTTCCACCACTGTGGCAGTCAGTAGCTGCATCCTTACTGTCCTTAGCAGCAACACCCAAGAGCTCACCACCCCTGTTCCCTGGATGCAGCAGATAGGGATGAATAGCAGGGTGGAGAACTGAGTATGCAGCAAGATGTAAACCAGGTGGACAGACAAGGGTTGAGGATTCATGTGTAAAGCTGAGATTGTGTCCATATCGTAGTTACATCCTGCTTTCAGACACTGTCCTTAAATTTAAATGAACATAAGACATTTTTAAGTCGTTTTCTTACGTTCCTATGGGAACTGCTTCTAGTATCCTCATTCATAATCTCTCTTACTTTCCCCTTGGTCTTGGAGAAAGACCAAGTCCAATTTAGCACTAGGAGTAACAACTGTTCTGATGTTCTCAAAAGTAAAAGGAACTTCCTGACTTTTCCCCTGGTTCTACAAAAAAGACTTCAAATTTGCATCAATCATAATTTCACTGGCTTAGCATACGATGTTGAGTGGTTGCTTAGCTCAGTGACATCTTGTGCATACCCTGAGGTACTAAAGAGTGATGGTACATGGTTTCCCCAAGTTGTTGTTTTGTTAACAGTAGAACCAATTTTTTTGCATGACAGTGATAAAATAAGGAGAAACCATAAAAGAAAGGGAGGGAAACTCTTCTGTTCTGCCTGTCCACAACTGCAAACTTTTACAATTCTTAAAATCCTTACTGAAGAGGTGTTTACCAATGAATACTGGAAACAAAACCAAAGTACCCTCAGGTTCATCACATTATCTCATAGGCTATAGGTTGAAACACAAGTTGATTACGTACACAAAATGATAGCAGGTAACAAGTACATTGTCCTCAGTCCTGCATGTGGATGTTTTTGAGTGGCACACATTTCATAGTTTGTGAGTCAGGGGACAGAACTGTTGATATGAAACCAAGATTGAAATTGCTCATTATATCCTTATTCTGTGCAAAGAATATGATGAGAAGACTCTGAAAGCATCTACTAAAATTTAGGGTTAATCACAAAAATTTAGTCATTCCTGGTTTGGAGTTAAAGATAAGGGTATGTGGCATCATAATAAAGCCAACATCATAAGATTTTCAAATGCCTTCTGAAAAGTGTGGAGGAGATTATTTCTTACGACCTAATAGATAATTTGTCAGTCAAACCCAATTTTCTTTACCTGGAAACAATCCTCATGTTCTTTCGCTATTACCCAGTATCTAATGTGTTTTGAGACGTTTCTGGAAATCACATCCAACTCTTTTCTGTTAAACAAAAGGAGTGTGGGTCTTGAAAATGTGGTCTAATAGATGATATTATCTGTATTTGAGACAAGATCTTGAGTGCATAAGGAATATCTAATTTTCCAAGTCTACTATCTGGCCTAATAAAAGATGCTACCCTGTCTAGAAACCTTGTCTTACCTCTCCTTTTCTCCTTTGGTTATCACAGGAAGATCAACACAACCATTCAGTGAGACTGTTCTTTCAGTTGGTGTAATGTTTCTGGGGTATGATTTTGCATAGGCTTCTGCAAGGCTTTGAAATGCCTACCTGAACTTCTTTCTCTTTTTGAACTTCATCTGCTACATTGCAATCATCTCATGCTTAATTTACCTACAGATTCAAAAGATGCATCTAAGTTGTTAGGCAGAAATACATTTCCACAGGTCTGGATGCACACATCAGGTCCCATCTGCTCCTTGATTCCATGGTATGTGAATGCTAGTTGTGGTCAAGCCCCTTCTTTCAAGTCCCAGTTGTGGTCAAGTCCCAGTAACCTCCCTGAGGTGACTGAGATACTCCAGTTTCAGGAGCACCACATAGCATATCTGAGTAGACAGAAAGACTAGAATTTTTCTCTTTCCAGCAGCTTTCTTCCTGAAGCCTCTAGTAAATTTATACCATTTTTTCTGTAGCTTTGCACTTTAATAACAACTTACTTGAGATTATTTTCAAGTTGCCAAAGAAGATCCTATGTTTTTTTCTGTTTGAAACTCATGCCCAGAGTCCTATGCCATCAGCAGGTAATGGGAAGGCAGCAGGAAAGTTTTCAGAACTCCAAGCACAAAGTTAGAAGTGCCCTCAAAGTTAGAAGGCACGTGACTTCAGGTAACAAACATCTGCACCTCACTTCACTGCTGTAATGGGGGAAATTTGAGGAACACCTTTCTTGGTGCAGTAAAGGGGAAACCAAGGCAGCAGCAGCAATTTTTTCGTGCAGGAAGGCAGAGTGGGAACTTTGGAAGGAGCTCAGATTGTTATTTGGGCTTCTCTTGCTTTTATTCAAGATGGGATTTAGCTTATTTTCTTGTTCCCTTTGGGGCTTGTGTGTTTCTACTGTCACTCAGAAAGAACAGGGATGACCAGAGCAAAGCCAAGGGAGGGAAAGCTGCATGGCTGGTACCATGCATCATGGTGTAAATGTGTACAGCATGGTGTAACTTGTGTACATCAAAAGTTTCATCCTCCAAACCACCTTCCAAATCATCACTAAGTCTTCCCCTTAGGTAGCCAAAGGAGGACATTTCATTCATTGCTGATACCTGGGAACATAAATGTCCAGTGCAGCTGCAGAGTGAAGATAAAGGTAGCAGAGGAAAAAAAAGAAAAAACAAAGAAGAAAATAAAATAAAATAAAATAAAATAAAATAAAATAAAATAAAATAAAATAAAAATAACAAAAGACTACAGAAGACAGGACAGGCACTCTACATGTTTGCATTTGATTGGCAGAGCCTTTCCCAAGCAGAAGAAGTCCCTTGGAGATGTTCTCCATCATGCCTCATTGACAACATGTACCCCAGAAAACCAGATTAGAGGAGTTTCTCTCTCCTTCTACACTTTGGGAGCTCCATCACTCCTAATGCTCCCACAGGAAATCAGATGGGTCAGTGGAAATCAGATGGGTCACTGGAAATCACAGCTTTACCCAGGGGCACCTTCTGTTTCCCTTGTTGCTTAGCCACAATAAAGATGGCTCAGAGATGAACAGGGCTTGGGATTGTTATTTTGCATGCAAAATTATAAAAGCTCAAAACTCTTATCTGACTCTTTCTGACAAGAAGGACTTTTTGAACAAAGGTTTGGTTATTTGAGTCCTCAGCTTGTGTTGTCCTTCTGGAGATAGGTGTGTACCTGTGTATGCCTGCAAGCAACAGAGAGAGGAGTATTTGTGATGCTCATTGTTCCATATTTAAGTCCTGCAAGCACATCTGTTCCCTGTGTACCCAGTAATTAATGCTATCCATAAACAGCCTCCACAACAGCCTCTGCTACTGCTGCTTTTTCCTACAGTCCAGCAGTTCTCATCAACCACTTGTGCTTACCAAATTCTCATGTCAGTCCCTCTTGCAACTCCAGGATTTTTAAATCAACTTTAGCAAAATCCTTGGGGCTGCAAGAGGCTAAAACACAGACCCAGGGCTCCTTACCCTTGCATCACACATAACTTTCAGATCTGAGGAAAGGTTTGCTACTGGATAATATAAAGGGAACAAAACTGGTGAGTTTCCCGGTTCCTATTCAGAGACCATCTCTTGAGAAAAAATTAAGGGGAAGACCTATTTTTCTCTGGATTTACCCTGTCTGGGCATCCTGCTCCCCCTCGTCCCAGGGCTGAGGGTAACAGTCAGAGCTTGTCTCTAATCTGGTAGATGGCTGGGTTAGCTGGTTTTCTTGGTGTTATCCTCCTTACTTTCTAAGATACTTGGTATCACAGAGGCTAATAGAAAATACTGGGTAATTTCTTAGTCCAAGCTAGCAGTGCACAAAAATGTCAGATGTGCCACAGGGAGAAGGTAGGGCACTGAACGGTTTCATACTTCTGAACATTCTCTTACCAAAGTTCTACATCTTATTTTTCTTAGCAACAACTTAGCAGTTCCGTTGAATCAAAGATGATTTTCTTTAGCAGCAGTTACATTCCATACTGGATGTGAGACTTACGCTTCTTTCAATCAACAATCTGTTCTCAGCAGAAGGGAGGAGACAGTTGTAGAGCCCACCAAAATCCAGTGGATTAGGGTAAAGAAAAGGTTCAGAGAAGGATGAAATGATATGTCTTAAAGGATTGGCATGAATCCTACATTTTTTTTTGCAGTATGGAGATTATCTAGTAGCTAGAAGGTTATGTTGACACCACAATAGAAAATTTAGGTGTAACCTGTGGATTCTTGCTTTTGCTCCTGTCATCCCAGCTGTCCTGGCTTAAGAGCTTCTTGCAAGTGACACTGACTTGGGCATCAACCACCTGGGCATGGCTTATTCTGGACAAGCCCTGTGGTATTTGCTGCCATAGTTTCACTGCTAAAAGTATTTACTCTGTCACAGCTTAGTGGTTTGGGTGGCTCAAAAAGGAGACAACAGAATTAGTCTCTATTACCTACCACCCCTCCAGCCTCCCAAGGGAAGACAAAAGGGCGATAAGGATGAGAGACTTAAAGCTGGAAACTAAACCAGAAACAGATTTACTAGAACAAAGGAAGGGCAGTAACACATGGGATAGGGAACAAATATACAAACATATACACAAATACATGTGCAGCCCGATCTCGATGGCAGCAGGGATGGGTGCCTGAGGGCCCCTTGCTGCAGGGCTGACTCAGGAGAGGGCTCCACGGCTCTTCCCAGCACCCGATGGGTGTGGATTCTGCAGAGCAGGGGGAGAGCTGGGGGGAAAGGAGCACAGGGGAACAAAAATCTCTAGTATCAAGATTAATTTGGTTCCATGAGAATCAAAATTCTCATTTATAAAAGATTTCACTTACTTAAAGATGTTTCAAACATTACCTGTATCAAACATTAAAAATGACTCATGAAAAAGACACTAAAAGAACTTCGAGGTCACTTGGTTTATATAGAACATTTAAAAAAAAAAAAAAAGTTAACTAAAAAAAAGCTAAACTGTATAATTCTGGAAGACTAGAAGTTAAATGAAGCTGGAGTAACTGTAGGTTTTAAAATGGAACAATGTGCAACAATCCCAGTAGTGGATTACTAATTTGATTTATACAGACATAATAAAGAAATACTTTGTGTCATTCTGAGAATTCATTAATATTCAGAGAGTGTGGCTGGGAACTTAAAATTACAAGCAAGTGATTTTTTGTGTCTATGTAAGTCAAGAACAGAATCTATATTTCTAAAGTGCTGACCCATTCTTCCTCCTTCCTCAGCAGTTGGTCCTGAAGGGGTAGTTTTGCCATGAACATATTCTGTTTTCTAGAGAATGAAAATTATTTCCTTCCATTTTAAAGCAGAGCACAATCTGTCAAAGGGTAGTAACAAGATTTCTCATATAACACAAACTGAACTTCATAAGAGCAGGTATCTTAGAGAATTTACAAAAAATATTTTTAACACCACAGTTGTTCTGATTCCTCCCAAACCCCGTACTTGGTGCTCCTTCCTAACCCTGTGGAAAATGGGTACCACCTTTCTCCTTTGCTCACAAGTCCCTCCAGCAAAATGTTTCTGTGCTAGAAAATATATTGTGTCATAGTTGGAAATAGGTTCCATTTTTATCAAAAATACAGGTGGAAGATGGATAATGCATCTCTCAGACGTCTGTTGCTTTAGCTCCACTTTTTTTCCGTAGGGACTCTACTAAACTTCCATTTTCTCAGTCTTCCTGTGTAACCCTTTTTCAGGTAAAATCTCACATCTTTTAAGACTGTCATGGGACAGTGGAACTAAAATACAACTTTTGGTTTTCAGAATAAGCTTTCTTGTTAGCTTAGTTAAAACGAAATCTTCTGAAGCTCTTTTGCTCTAAGTTTAATAGTTAAAAAAAAGAAAAATTGTGCAAATGGAGGAGAAAGATGGTTTCATTCTCAGAACTTCTATTTCAGAAAAATGTGACAGGTGATGCCCCACAAAAATATCAGGCCCAGGACATTTTTCATCAGTCAGGAAAAGCAACATTTGCCTTACTTCTGAATTACCTGTGTGTGAACCTGTAGTAGGTGGAGGCTCTGCAGCTGGCCTTTGGAGACATGCTGAGTAGTGGAACTGATGGTCTCTTTATTTAAATGAAAACTCAAATATAAGCATGTATTTTGTTCTATGAGACATTTAGAGAATCATAATTTCTTTGATTCCAAAATCAGGAATCTATGGTCTCTGACAATTTTATTAAATACCTACAAAAAGTAATATAGGCTTTCACTTGCATTCTTCATGAGCAATATAGCAAGGCATCAAGTTGATCTTTTGATGTGAAGAGCCCATCAACATTTGTCCATACACTTCATGTCTGCCTCTCCTCTGTAACTGAGGCAAGATTTGTGCTTAAATTACAGAAAACAAAATACTGAATAATTATATTTCAGATATTACAGGAATTTCAAAGTGTTAAAAATTAGAAAGCATGATTTAATTAGGAATCAATTGTGAAATACATATTTGCTTTCTATTTCTAGTATTAGATCTATCTGTATAACAAGAATTTGCTGCAGATGTAATACATGATGCCAACAAAGAGCAGCCATGTTATACAAGAGCAGGATCTATTACAAAATTCCGTAGATTTTTTTAGCAAAATGACAGCTGTTTTTTCTTGGCATTAGTGATTCCAAGGAGAATGACAATACTGGCCAAAAATTTAATTGAATGAGGAGGTTGACACTTACCTTCTGCAAAAAACAGTTTTCCAAATATTTGTCATGTTCCATAGTTAGCTTTACCACCTTCTGAAAACAAGAACAGACAACTGGGTCAAATGGCTGCTGGGCATGTGTCATAATTTCAATAGCAACCAGCAAATTCATAGCAGAATTGTCTGGCTGATGGGGGACATGAATACTCATGTGACAAACACCAGGTGTTTCTGTGCCAAATGCAATGACTGAGGTGAGGAAGGGCTGCCGAGGTGTTTACTTTTATTGTACAGAAGGTTTTTTTGGGGGGGATACACATAAAAATTGCAAATACCCAGTATTTCCTTCCCTCTCCCCTCAAGTGGATTAGTGGGAGGCTGGTACACAGTTTCCTTGTACTGGGATCTGCTGGAAGATGGGATGGTATGAACACCCTGATGTTTCAGGATGTGTCCTCGGGCACAATTTCCTCTTCTAATCCAGAGTCATGATGCATACTGCAAGCATTAAAGGGATACTTGGACACCTTGGTTTGGGACTCAGAGGCTTCTGGAGGTCAGGTCTGCTTATATTGCTTTCCTGTATCCCACTTGTGATAGAAATCCACCTGCCTTAGCTCCTGTAGGTCAATGGGGTACAGAGGCTGAGGGAACAGCCCCCTGTGTAAGGGGGAGGTATTAGTGCTGTGCAAACCACTATCGCTGTCGTGATTCATTTGAATAGCAGGACTTCAGAGCAGCAGAGAATTAAAATATACTGTCTTTGGTTTTTGAGAAAAAGACTTCCTTGGAATTTGATTTAGAGTAATTCTCCCAGAACTGGGTTTATTTCCTCTTTGCTGTTACCCTAGAAACTGAGCTGTGCTCAGGGAGGCAAATGGGATCAGGCTCTAGGACTTGAAGGAAGAACATGTTTCTCTCATCCATGTTTTTGCCAAGAATCTGGAAGCAGAGCACACCACTAGCTATTTCCCTCTGAAATAAGTCTTTCCTCATATGCAGCTGCTCCCATGGGCAGAGAGGACACATCTGTCTCTGACTTACAGATTCAGTGATGAAAAAGATTAGACTGAGCTTGGTAAAAATACGGACAAGACAAACATATTGGTGGAATAATACCTGTGTTAGCAATATATTCAATCTGAACTATGTATATTTGATGAGTACACTTTCTAGGTGGATGTTGCTTTGGGTCTGCCTGTCTCCGAAAGTACCAGCTTGCCTTACAGGATCTCTAAATGCTTGCAGGAGGCCAACCGGTGTTAATTTTCCAATGCCTAATCCATACAATCCAACCACTAGCAAGCTAAATTCTACAAAAGCTTCAAATACAGGTGTATGCATGTAAGGATAATCCTCAGTGTAATAAACAATAATCCTGGCAAAGAACAGGCACTGCATTTTCTGACAGAGTGAGTCCCTGGACAGTATTAGAATGTACAGGGAGAGCTGAGAGATATTTATGCGCTGGGCAGATGCTAAGTGGTGCTGATCATACAACTGGCAATTACATTTTAGCAAAAAAACAGGCAGTGATTTTTTTCCTGTTCGTTACTGTGCAAAATTATAACAAATATTTGACAGTATAACACTTAATGACCAGCTGTATTTGGGGATAACTGTCATTTGAAAACAGGTATTTTTGCTGTAGCATGCTGGAGATGTCTGCAGATGAGAGGTGTCATTTGTGTACAGAAAGGAAGGGGAAGGGCCCCTTTTAATACAAAAGACAAAAATGTTGAATTCAAAAAAGGAAGGAAAGAAAAAAAATACCCTTGCATTTTTTTTTTTGATCCTAGGGTTTTCTTTTCTTGCATGGCTTCTCCTGTGAAAGATACTATCATGTCATTTAAATTAAAGTAGTAGGAGGTAATTTCCTGAGAGAGGAAGGGTGTCAAACTGTAAATTACTTATTTCACAAGGGCAAATGTACATGAGTGACTTCACCTGAAGAAGCAGCCCTGGGAAGGAAGCTCTCTGCAGCTGCCCCACAGCTCAGTCTCCCTGATGGCTTCAAGAGGGGGAAAAAGGGATGTTCATTTCTAAGGCAAGACTGTACTACTCTTACTTTACCTGTAAAGCAATCTCTAAGAAGCTGTGGGAAAAAAAAAAATCTAATAGTGGTGGTATTTAGAATTTCAGGATACACTTTCCTCCAAATGCTTCCTATTAAAATGAGTTATGCTCCTTCCACTGCTTATTTAACATGAGCAATGTGAGCTGCTTTTTTTTTAATATTTAATTGTTTTATGAAGGCCATGAAAGAGCAAAACTCCATGGAGCTTAATTTTGGAGCTGAGAGAACCTTTTTGAAGTCTAAAAACCTTTCCTCAACCCTGCATCTATGCTGAAACCACTGCCTGTAATTCCTATTTGTTGCTTCACAGATTTGTCTAGCTTCCACATTTGTCTGTCTGGATCTCTCTCACATATTTTGCTTTTGTTGCTGGGGTTTTAGCTTGGGCTTTTTTGTTTGTTAGGGTTTTATTTCCACTGCCATTTACTTCCATTATCTGGAAGCAGGACCACGTTTTTTTCGATGTTTATATGGCACCTATGGAGAAAAGGATAATGGAGTTATAGCCAATTACTACAGTCTTGGGAGCATCTGCTGCAGGGATAGCAACTGTTGCTTGTCTTTCTCTAGGTAAAATCTAGGTCTTTTCTACCTGTTTCTGTTGAGCAGAACCAAAAGATGGCAGCATTTTACTCAACATTGATGTGTGAGCCTTGCGACTTGTTTACAGGCTTCAATTCTCATCCTCTCTGAGACATAAAAACCACCAACTTCTGAATAAGTAGTCAGGATTTTGTTATAATCTCTTAAAACCATTCCAAAATGTGTTTATACCACAAGTAGGAATAATTACCATGTTAATTTTTTTTCAATACTTTTGCTTAAAACTGTTTAACTTGGTTTTTAGAGATTAGGAAGACTGAGGTTTGGGTTTTGTTTAGTTTTTTGTTTCTTTGGGCTTTGTTTTGGTTTTTATTGGTTGGCTGGTTTTGGCTATTTGTTTTTTGTGGTTTGGCAGGTATTTTTGTTTGTTTATTTGTTTTGTGTTGTGTAGCCAGGTTTATTTTCTGCCTCCCTTTGAGTTCCCAATAACTCCCAGCTGTAGTCAGACCTGCAAGTCAGGTTTGTGAATTTTGGATATGTGAAAGGAGAGATGTGGGATATCTTGACAACGCCATAAGTGCTTTTTCTCCAGTGAAACCTTTAAAGATGTTTTTTGTTGAATACTTAACACTTCCAATAAACTTTCCATTCCTGTAAGATGAAGATCAGCATTATTTCAGGTAGGAAGTAGAAAGGTGTAGAAAGTAGGCAAACGGGGTTATCAAGCTTCTTAACAGGTGTCTTCTTGGCATCCTTCTTAGGTATTCGAAGATACTTTTACAAATGCCAAAACAAGAACCTCTGCATCTGTAGGTACAAGACACGTTTGAAAATCCAACCTGAAGTGATACATGATGCTGTACTGAAAGTTTATGCACATAATAGCCTTTGCTTCTGAACCACATTATAAAGGCAGCTCTCAAAACCTTATAAATATCTTTGAAAAATCAGTAACCTGACACTGTTAAAATCATCAGATTATTTATACCTTATTTTAAAAAAATAATGAACTCATTTATTTATTTATTTATTTATTTCCTCCCCCAGAATTATGAACACTAATGTATTTGTTAAAGTGCTTGTAGTTAATTTCCAGTCAGATGGTATTTTATAACCTCATGTAGGTAAAATATCTAGTCAGTGTCTGGAATACATGCACTTGGCTAAGTGTACCTATATTTACGGCATGCAGAAGTGGTTAACATTAACACTTTGTCTTAAAACCTTTTCCAGACACTGAGCTAATTCAGATGGAGAGACAGCAAATGCTATTCTTAAATCTATTGTCTGTCTTTAGGTTCAAAAAGCCTCCCGTGTACTGGTTGACATTTTTGAGACCTACCAGCCTAATCAGAAGGGTTGAAATTTCAATTTGTAGATGCAGCCTGGGTGATGTGTGCTGAATACTCCGTTTCTGGTGCCTGCTGGACAGCCATTCTTGCTGCTACAGGATCCATACACTATTGCCTGCCCTCAGCATGGGCACCAATGGCACTCAGGTGAGCACTGTTCAAGGACCCTGGGAGCCACAGGTTATCACTTGTGTTCACTACATGGTCCCCACAGAGGCCAAGGGTAAAATGCTGTCCCCAATACCCTGCAGTAAGTCATCTTGTTTGCTGGTTTTCATCATCTTTTAACAGTATAGCTGGGAAAACACACTTGTGCCTTTAGACAAATGGCAGGATGTTTTGCAGCAGAGAACAAAATCATTGTGTGGAAATTTAAAAATGGCCAGCTCATCGAGCCTGAGTGTGAGAGAGAAGCTGGAGTTGCTGACACTAGCAATGGATTTCAGGCTTTTCTGGAAATAATTTCACAATATGCTACAAAGACAGCTCAACCTACCAAAAAGATTCTTCATACTTTAGTTATGGCTTAAGTTAATTGAAAATGAGTATTGTGTGAGAGTGCTCTAGCCTTCTAATCTGGTAAGACTTGCCCAGGGTTGCATGATCTTTGCTATATGGATAGAGGTATCATCAAAGCAGATGGGATGAGTGGTGTGAGTAACCACTGCCCTGTGGGGCAGATAAAATAATGGGGGTATGGAAATCCTCATCCCCTACTCTGTGACCTAGCCAAGATGAGATAATGGCTCTTCACTGCCTGGGGGACTTGACTGCACTCTCACTTGTATTTGAGGCCATGGGGAATAACATCACTGGTATGTAGGGGTTTAGCCATGTGAGGTAAAGTAGTCAAGCCATGGGCTGCTGAGAGGATGCTGGGGAAAATAAGCAAAGTTATGAGTTCCAAAATGGTTAATAAATTAAACTCAAACAGATGTGAGGCAGCTTTCTAAGCCATTCATCACTTTTAATTTGGTTATTTTTTACTGTCAGCTTAACTTTGAGAGTTACACTTTGCCTGTGTCTGTTAGTTATACTGAAATCACAGTCTCGTGACATAAGATCTTGGCACACAGAATTAATTGATCCATTTGAAACTATTTTGTAGATATTCATTTATGGACAGTACACTTATAGGGTCTGTCCACTCTGACAGCCACAGCCTCCACTAGGAATGGAAATGAAGCTGTAGAATAGGATCCTTAGAGCTCCTGTCCTAAAATCTTCAATTCTCCTTTTTCTGCAAAGCTGGTTGGAAGATGCACATTATTCTTGCTGGAGACAGCAGAATGTTTCTTCTCCAGTCCTGAATATAGATCACACCAGAGCTGATGGAGGATCCATACACATTGGGTGCCATTTGCCTCCATGTTTCTGCACCATGTTTCTGTTATTGGGAGCCTTCTCCCTAGGACCCACTGGTCAGGTGGCAAAGGGAAAATAAATTATTCTGAAACCTTTTCATATGCCGCAGTTTTGTGCTTGTGTATTTCTACTGAATTGTAGACCCAAAGTCCTAAAAAATGTCATTTGTCCAAAAACCTTGTTATTTTTAAGTAACGTTCCAAGTCTGATACCAAGGCCACTGGGCAGAAGAGTGAAAATTAATACCTCTTTTCCTAGTTTGTGTGGCACTGGTGTGTGTTGATTTTAAGCCATGGGTTCTCTAGAAAAAGAAACTAGGTTGATGCAGGCTTTTTTAATTCCCAAAGCTTTATAGCTTAAGTTCCAACTAGTCATTTTGTCACAGGTTTCTATTTTATACAGGCGTATATATACAATTTTAGAACCACTGCAGAAAAGCAACAGGTAGTTTTGAAAGTACATGAAGTTCAGTAGATTAAATCTAAGTTTTTCAGTAGTTCATTCCTCATTTGCAGCTTATTGCATCTAGAGTGTTTTCACCATTAGAACAGAAGGCAAACCATCTTTTGTTTCTGTGAAAATTAATGTACAGGGTGTTGTGTGTGTTAGAGAACTTCACTGTGCTCTTTTCTCTGTTACTTTGTACCTAATTATATTGGGCTACCAATAAACGTGTCAAAATTATACCTGAAAGTTCTACCGACTTCATTAGCAGCCTTGATTATCCATCAAGGATAAGATTTCCACTTTATCACGAAGAATAATAGTTGCTTTCTTTTGGTCTTTTTGAGAGGACTATCAGAAATATATCTTCATGTGCTAATAAAAAGTGAAAGAATACTGCTTCAGCTAAGTGGCTGAGAGGTAAAAGCTGGTTAAAAACCCAGCTAAATCCCACCTGATTAGCAGGAGATTACAATTTCTTTTGCTGTCTCTCTTTCCTCCCAGCACTTTCATTAACAGTACAGCTAAATTGGGCACTAAACCTAATTACATACTTCTGTCATAAATTCTGTTAAGGTGATTTTTTTTGTATATTAGTCAGATGTACTCTTGATGATTTTATATGACTCCAGCTGCTAATTAAAAGTGGTGCTAGCCAGCAGAGCAGCAGGAGCTCGCATCACCTGTAACAACTGATGTTCTTCTCCACAAGTATTTTGCTGCTCTGAGTCTCTGTTGGATTCAGTGCTGCCACATCCATTGTCTGAAATGGGGGCAGTTGAGCATTCTTTAAAAAATAAGGTTTCTATCCAAAGAAAGGCTTGGCAGGACTTTGACTGCAACACCCGAATGCATGAATCAGAAACCTTTGCTCCATAGGCAACAAACATGAAAGCTTTCCAAACGGGATCTTAGGCATCTGTGCCTGATGGGAAGTTCCTCAAGCCCTCTGTGGTTTTGTTTCTGCATCCATCCAGAAGGGTGCCAGGGTAAGCAGCCAGTGGCCCACAACATCTGGTGTCTCAGAAGCTATCAGTCACCCCACAGAGGGGAGGGCAGGGCAGAGATGCTTGAGCTATTTCTCATGCTGGTAATGCTGTCAGAGCTGTAGCAGTACCACTCAGCTAGTCAGACCTCTTAATGCCTCACTGCTCTGGAGACTGTCATGTAAAAGTCAAATCCCTTTTCCCTTGGTATGAGACCGTGGATCCCACCTCAATGCACTCAGCTGGAACAATCTTCATTCAGGCTGGATTCATCTTTAGATTTCTGGATTCATCCTTGAGCTTCTAATTGTCCTTTATAGACTCAGAACTGTTTTACTTGGAAAAGACCTTTCAGATCATCAAGTCCAACCATTCCCTTAGCACTGGCAAGTCCGCCACTAAGCCATGTCCTTAAGCACCTGAAGCACCACATCTACACATCTTAAGTTGTGCCAGGGGAGATTTAGGTTAGATATTAGAAAGAATTTATTTACGGAGAGGGTGATCAGGCAATGGAATGGACTGCCCGGTGAGGTGGTAGATTCTCCATCCCTGGAGACATTTAAAAAGAGACTGGATGTGGCACTCAGTGCCATGGGCTGGTAACCGCACCGGTGGGTCAAGGGTTGGACTTGATGATCTCTGATCATCCCTTCCCGGGTCCCTTCCAACCCGGCTAATTCTATGATTCTATGATCTTTTAAATACCACCATGGATGGTGATTCCACCATATCCCTGGGCAGCCTGTTTCAGTGCCTGACAGCCCTTTTGGTTTGTTTCCAAATAAAATTTTAAAAGTTTCCTAGTAATCAATCTAAACCTCCTTTAGCTCAACTTTTTTACATTTAATACATTTAATAGTGTCTCATTTAAAACAAAAGCAGAATCTAGAACAACTTCATGAAATGAGCATCCTTCAAGTGCCCCCTCTTCACATGGACTTCGTATTCCTTCCGTGCAGAGGCAGATATTCAGTGAGACAGTGGAGCTGTATGGTTTGGTAGTTATTTGCACCCTCTGCGGTGGTGGAAGGCTCAGCTCCAAGTGCTGTAAGTGTTTAGATGGAGCTTTTCACACCTCCTGCTCTGTGATTCCTTTTTGTTAAGTAAATACAAATGACTGAGGTCATGCCTGAAGCAAGTGACAAAGTGGGAATCGTTCCAAAGTCTGCATCTCTACCTTTTATTGCGTGGGCTGGACATGTTGGCCTGGGCAGAGGAACACTAGCCTTTTGCTTCCATGCCACTTCCCTCTCTGCTGGCAATATCACCTATTAAGCAGCATCCCACCACTGTGAAAAGGCAGCTCCTGGGAGGTCCCTTCCTGTATGCTTAGTGCTGAGTCCCAGGCACAGAATCATGGGCCACTGCTTGCAGGCTGCTACACTGCTGGCAAAATATGGACATTCAGAACATGGACAACACATCAGAATGTGAGGCAAAGACAAACGGGATACCGACACTTTATCTTCACTGATTTTGAAAAGAAAACTTCAGATATCCCTCAGTTCCTTCAAATGACAGCCAAAGCAGGCAACTGATGCCCCATGTTTGTGTTTCATTTCACTTCAGGAGTGGCACTTTTGATCAAATAACTCCATTGCCACTACACAATTACACTTTGGTTTGCATTGCAGAGTGATACAGACTCTTTCAGATGACAGAAAGCTGTAAAACACACTGCCAGCCCTGACCTGGGCACCTGAAATGTGGAGAGAACCTGAGTCCTTATCCTCCTCGGGGTGCAGCCTCTCCTGCCAGCCAGCTCTGCCCCACTCTGTAAAACAGGTACTGGATGGACATTTCCCACCTGGATGATGCTGGAGCTAGCTCTGCATGAGGACTTTTCGCAGCTCTTTAAATGAAGTAAAAATAAATGTTACAAACTTCTTCATCCTAAAAAATCCTGGAAAATTCCCAAAGCAGGAGGGAGCTCTGTGTGGGTTACAATCCAAGCAGTTATCTGATGCACACAGCACTTCAGCAGCCAAAGTTTTATCCATAAATTAAGCCGTGGGATTTCCTACATTTGTACAGAAAAGGCAAACCTCTGTTTAGGAGCCCTGTTTGGTCTTTACTTATAAATAGCCAGTCTCATAACAACTTGTTGAATTAATACACATTTAAGCTTTTTGATTCTAAATTACAGAAAAAGAATATGAAATTTTGAAAAATCCAGTCTACTGTATCTATTTTCTCTCTCTCTTCTATGTAGCCACAAGGATTTCTTTTTTCTTAAAAAAAATAATAAAATCAAACTGCTGTTCATTTCATTTGTCTAAATAAGCCAACTTTAACTGAGTCATTGTATTTTCCCACGAAAATGGTGGGAAACCATTTAGAACACAAGATGATAAATAATGCTGGAGAGACAGAGAAAATTAATCGGTGGC
Source organism: Florisuga fusca (assembly GCA_038090715.1). Classification (NCBI taxonomy): domain Eukaryota; kingdom Metazoa; phylum Chordata; class Aves; order Apodiformes; family Trochilidae; genus Florisuga; species Florisuga fusca. The sequence continues at coordinate 20,114,648 of JAAWXA010000003.1, read as the reverse complement.
ACCAGAACCATCTAAAAACATCAATCTGGAAGGAAGCTATTAGGTTGTTGAATCCATTTCTTGTTTTCCTCAGAAAGACTATTATTTTAGACTCTCATAATCTGGTATAACTCCATCTTCCAACTGATTGTTTTGCCCTGTTCAAAAGGCTGAATAGAAACCCACTGCATGATTAGGGGTCTGTGCATTTGAGCTTAAGCTAGCTTTCCACTTTTACATAAATATTTTATCTTCCCATTATATGTACTCCATTTGAAGCAGTTTAGGAAAGCAATCATATCCTTTCTCAGTTTTTGCTTTGCTGAGCACATAAACTATGGATATTCAAGGGATATCTGTCCCTTCAGTGGAGCTTGTCATGGATGACTTTTAGTGCTGACTGCAGTATGTAAACACACAAAGTGTTTAGGATAAAGAATTCTGGGACCCAAGAACAGTTTAGGTGCACTCATGGATTGCTGTGACCTAGTAAATCTCATAGCTGGCACTATTGCCCTTGCCAGATTTATTTCTGCCATTATTACAACAGAACATCTTTCAAAGAGTTTTAAAGTTTTCCTCATTAACAATTAGCAGTATTCACAGAAATCACAGAAAGTTAGGGCTTTGGAAGGTACCTCGAAAGATCAAATATTCCAACCCCCCTGCCAGAGCAGGGTCACCTACAAGAGGTCACCCAGGAGCACATCCAGGTGGGATTTGAATGTCTCCAGAGAAGGAGACTCCACACCCTCCCTGGGCAGCCTGTGCCAGTGCTGTGAATGACATGTATTAACATGATGGCTTTGGTATCTCACTCCCCTTCACCTTCCTGGCACCGTATGGAGGTGGAATATGGCTACAAATTTGTGTGGGTCTCAGGATGGGCTTTCATGACAAAGATCTCTGAAATGAGACTAGGGGGAGAGCACTTGAAGCTTCTGAAGTTGTGTGAACTCTCATGTCCTGTGGGAAACGTGTGAACACACATATACTGTTAAAACCGACTGAACAGAAGGCTTCTTTTTACCACTTAGCTCCATCCATATGAACTTAATGCTTCAGACGTGCAATAAAAATGTGTTTGCACTGTAGAGCACATAAAAAATTACCAGGATCATGTAAATAAGAACAGTGATAACAGATGCATAAATAAACACGGTGTCACAGCATTCATTTTTTGTTTGGCAGTGATCTGAAAAGCTGTTCCCGTGGCAAAGTTATCACACATAAGAAGTCTTTACTAACCCATAGAAATAAATCTGTCTGGTTCCAATTTGCCTTGTTACTGATGTAAGGTGGAAAATTGCCATCCCAGAGAGCAATCTTGGGCTCTCAGTGTTATTATGGAGTCCACTGCTTTGCACTGAGGTGTATGGTGGCTCTTGAGAGTACAGGGTCTGTCCATGCAGATACTGGCAGCAGGGAACTGATGCCTCAAATTCATAGCAAGTCCTGATTCTCAGCTGTTGTCACACAAAATAGCTTCTTTCTGTTCCATGTCCAGTCTCTTTATCTCATATGAATACACACACGTGAAACTGAGTGTAATATTTCACTTATATTTCACTTAACTCTCCATTTTGAGTACTAGGTAGCTTCCTTCAAGACAACATAATGAGCATGCAAATGCACCAACAAAAGTTGTAACTCCAGTAAACATACCAAAGAGAACAGTTCTCAGATTGTAAAAAAGTGAAAAAAAAGGTCATAAATACAGAAAAACAGTCTTCTTTGTATGCTGACAAATGCTAACATGATTTGTAGTCAGGTTTTGAAATTTTTTTTTTTCCCAACAATGAAGCATTGTAGAAGAGAGTCTGTAGGTATGACCTTGCATGAGCTGAAAGACTGAAATATTCAGGTTTTTGTCTCCCTGGTGAAGGGGGAAAAGGACCAGAGAAAAAAACCTCTTTTCTTAGTAGAAAGGCACAAGGGGCCTGTGAAATTGCAGCTTATGAACTCTAACAGGACCGCATACATTTGAGAATATAGCAAATGGTGACTGGAGGAGACGGTCCTTGAAAGTCATTTTTATGAGGGTTATAAAATCATGGAGTCAGGAGAGAGAGAGGAGGTTGTGGAGCATATCTTGTTATCTTACAGCTGGGAGGTGCATATTGATCTGGTTTTCAGCAGTGATAAACAAAATCATGAACCAGTTGAGACAGATTGCACAGGTTGACACAAACATGCATCAGTAATTTGGGGGGCTCTTATGTCAATGACACAAGCCCAGTTAAGAGAGAACTGTGTGAAGCTGGAGTTTTGTGTATCTTCATTACATTAAAAAATTTGGGAAGGTGCTTAAGGGTCCATTCCATGAGATTACATTTGGACAAAGAGGCAGGAGGCTACAAAAATGCAAAGTGGCTTAAGCAAAAAGAGAAGACATTTTGATGTGAAAAAAATTCATAAATAGTTTTAAAATATTTTACCTTTTAAAAATAATCTCATCTTCTTTCCTTTTCACTTCACTTTTTAAAATTATTATTATTTTACTATTCTTTCATCTCTAGTCCTCTATGCACAGGATGAGCTCATTAGAAAGGTTCATTAGCAGTCAAAAGCTAGTGGATATTCAGACTTTTTCATCTGTCAGAGCAAAGTCAATGTATTGAATTTCATTAAAGGTAAGATAATTCATTGGTGTTGCAGAGGAGTTTGGGCAAAGTTTTTCCTTTTAATACTAAAATAAGAGAAGAACATAGAAGAAAGGGAGAGCAAGATGAAAAATAAATTGTAGACCCAATTTCAGATATGCAAAATAGAAAGCAAAATTCTATAAAGCTCTCTTCAATTCAGGCTACTCTGTATCAGGTATTAGAAAGGTCATACATAGTTTGTAAATCATCTGGATGCTCATTTCCTAGGGGATTCATGTTCAGCATGAGGAACAATAAAGGAAAGCAGATACTAACTCACCTGTGAACACTGTCATGAAAGAGCATCTATTCTAAAGGCTCTTTTTATCTTTGCTTCTCCTTCAAGTATACTTTTCTTTGTTGCTTTATAGTGCAGCTGGGACTACATGGGGGTCAGATTGAACGTGAGTATATCAGGTATTTATGCTCAGCTTCCCCTGTGGTGTCCCCTACCCTGGCTACCTTGCTTGTAGCAACTGAAAACCATCACCTTAACTAGGAAGTTTGGGGTTATCAACATGATGATCTACATGAGAGTACCCAGATATGGTGGCACACCTCATCTGAGGAAATCTTTTAGAGGGAAATCTGACAAAATGTCTTATGAGTTATCTTGCCAACCTCAGCAAAGCATCTTGAGAAACTTCTACAGTGATAAATAGCCTGGTACTCTCTGTAGTGTTTGAACAAAAAGAATTTTCTGTTACTTCTATAAACCACCTTTACTCTGTGAATGTGAATACCCGGAGTAGGATATATCTTATCTCAATGTAAACACTACAATAAATACAGTAGTAACAGATGTAGTTGTAGGTAACTATTCATTTTAGACTGAGACTTACCTAGAGTGGAAAAAATATGTTATAGAAAAGCCTATTTATTTCCACTTGTCGTGGGGAATGTGCTTAGGTGAAGATGTCAACACAGCAGATGCCTGACATGATCTAGGGTGAGTCTCATCTCACATGTCCACCAACTCCTCTACAGTCTAATATTTTCGGTCCTTTTCTCTAGCTATCTGCTCATCCTTGCTGATTTTCTCCTGGAGTTGTCTTGTCCTCATTTTAGATTTGATTTCACAGAGCCTTTAGTTTGTTAGACTGATACAAATTCCGCAGTAGTTGCAGCCACCAGCCTTACAGAACTCTTGCTGGTGGCCTGTACTAGTTTACATCTGATGCTTGTGAATGTACTTTTGACTTATATCCGGGTTAATGTAAGTCAATTAATTAGACCCCAAGTCAGCCTCATGGTTTCTAATTATTTGAGGCAGCTGAGTAAGAAACCAGGTTTCCATCACAGTGCACATTTTCTCACAGTAGACAGGGATGATAATAAGCAGATTTAATCACTTTTGCGACATTAAAAATCTTCTTTGGAAAAGCAAGATGTACTTTTCAAAGTTACTGTAAGCAGCACGCAGTTGTTTTTTTTTTAAAAAAAAGCATTGAAATCTTTGGCGTTCTCACACATTTAAGTGGCAAGATATTTCTCTGCATCCTGCAATGTGTGCTGCAGTGCCACAGAAGTGTCAGAAGTAGTTTAGAGGTGGCAGCATCCATGAAGCTGATGTGAGAATTGCTTTGCAACTCTGCAAAGTGTTGACAATGCTTTGCTCTGTCTAGAGCTTCCAGAAAAGTGGAAATTCATCCGCTGGCAAGTATATGCATTTAAATAACAGGGTTCAGTCCTGGACTGGAACATTTTGGGTCTGTGGACTGCATGATTGGAAAGGTTTTGCTAATTTTTGTAGAAGATTCAAGGTGTGGAGCACCTCTGCTATGAGGAGAGGCTGAGAGAGCTGAGAGACGTTTTGTAAGTGTCCAGCAATAGGACAAGGGGAAATGGTTTTAAACTGAAGGAGAATAGGCTTAGGCTAGATCTTAGGAAGAAGTTCTTCAGTGTGAGGGTGGTGAGACTGATGCAGATCCCAATGCAATACCTAACACATACTGTCTGTAATCCTAAGTGCTGTAGGACTCTGGAACATATTGTCTAGAGAAGTCATGGATGCATCCTTCCTGGAGGTGTTTAACGCCAGGTGTTCAAGGCATGGATATCACAGAGTACTGGGGAGCAGCAAAAACCTGTAACATGGAAGAATTTCCAGTTCTGGAGGTATCTGATAATGGAGTAATAAATATTAAACAAGAGCTCTTAAATACATCTTGTAATGTTAAATAAATTGCTACTGAATAAACATATGAAAACTGAACAGGCATGTCACCGTGTCAGATAGAATTCCTAACTTGACTGATGGCTGACTGCTCATTGTTTCATTTAAAGCTGCTCAGGAGTTTTCCATTAGAACATTTTTTCTGGAAGAAAGCGTAAAATTTACCTTGGGGGATTTTCTATTTGCCATTTGAAAACAACAGAAACAAAATTAATTTTCCAACTAGAAAGCAGCTGCTCCCTCACTCCCTTGTAGTGGCCATACCCTTTTTATTACAATCTAGTAAAATCAGTTAATTGCTTTCTCTTTTTCTTTTTGCTAAAATCTTCATGGAACCATAGAATGGCTTAGGTTGGAAGGGACCTTAGGGATCACCTACTCACTGCCATGGGCAGGGATGCCTCTCATCTAGACAAGGTTGCTCAAAGCCCCATCCTACCTGGCCTTAACTTACCAAAATCAAAACAAAATTCCTGTCTGTTTTGGACTCTTTTTTTCCATGCTCTAAGATACACTGTGAGGTCTCAAGAGACCCAGAGGTAGATCATAAGAAGTAAACTTGAAGGACAGGAGACCTTGAGCACTTCCAGAGAGGGGGCATCCACAACTTCTCTGAGTATGCAGTTCCAGTATCACATCCCCCTCACAGTAAGGAATTTCTTCCTAATTTGTTATCTAAATCTGATTTCTAAAAGAAAGCTCCCAGCTGCCAGAAAAGATAAGAAAGACCAGAGTGGCACCAAGGATGATAGTCATCCCCAGGAGATGAAGCATGGGGCAGGCAGGACAGCTTTACAGCCCAGAGACAGCCCCAGGACCCAGAAGCCTCTTCCATGCACAGCAGAGCCCACGCTCACACCAGTGGCTGCTCCAGAGCTGTGGGGAGTAGGACTTGCTCAGTGTGGCTGAAGATGTTGCTGGACCCCAGCATCTGTTAAAACCAGGCTGTGTAGGACAGGGTAAAATGCATTTATTTTAGCTGGGGTGCAAGCTTCCCCACATAGAAACGGCCCCAGAGGTACCAAGGGGAATTGCCCAAGCAGCTGGGGAGAGCTGTATGAGAGTTCTGGGGCTGGCTAAGATGTAGTAGCTGCCTAACTATGTTTTGGCTGGTAAGTGAGTCACAGAGAGGGTAGGTGCTGCATCCTAAGCTGTGGCAGCTGTTGGGAAGGAAGCCTTGGAAGAATTTCTCTAGGTCTGTCACCCACCATGATCAAATTAGGCAGCTGAACCTGCACACATTCACTTGCAAGTGACAGCTGACATTTCCTAACACCATTACATAGAAAAACTATGCCAGATGGACAGTCTTGTCAGGAACAGCGTTTGCTCATTTTCTTTCTCTGAAACTGCGCTAAAATTCAAGATGACTCAAAAAAAAAAAAAACCAAAAAACCAAACTGTATTTAAAATGTGCAAGTTGCAAAGCTGCACACTTAGGAAATCTCTAAAATGTCCTTATGGCCCCTTCTACACTTGAACAACTATAAATCTTTAATTACATGCTCACGCACTGTTTTTCACTGAACCTTGTCTTAGGCAGTAGCTGGATATTCAGTGTTCCTCTTCTTGTTATAGGGCCTAGTTTAGCACATTTTATCCCCAGAGGATTGTACTTGATGAAGCTGTGATGTTCCCAGCATAATAACTGAGTGTGTCACAAGCCTTAATCATGTTTCAATTATATTTTTCCCTATCTAACTTGGGAAAAATGAGCTACAGGTGGAGACTGGCCAAAGTCATCAAGTATCCATCAATTGCAAGAGCGCAACTTCAGAATGGTGTTCTTCTCCAAAATGCTTTATTATTGAGCACAACTCCTTTTGCATCCCTCTCTGGTACTGCTGATGTGTCTTAGCTCCTGTGCTGTGGCTCCCAGGACACTTACATTGTGCATTTTGGGACTGGATTCATTCCTTCCCATCAATAGTGCCTTGTGCCTAAGCAGTTTCCACTTCTGTCATTCTTCACTGGTTAGTGTGAAACATGTAAGAGTCCTCCTAACGCTGCTTTGCACAAGGAGGTCTGCAGCCCCTCCCTCTTCAGAAGTTGATGTCTTAATGATGACTTCTGTGATGGGCTAAGAAATGAGCTTGGACTGCTTTTCACAAGGCTGTTACCCACCAGAGTGACAGCGAAGAAGAGCAGACATGGTATACTGCATTGCCACTACCCATACCAGATCTGCTACTGGCACGTGTAATCTGAGGCTAGCAGCATCTTGTTTTGACAGTACAAAAATGTTTTAATGTGGTGATTTGCCATCCATACATTCATGATTAGTTTTGACCAGAATTTAGAATTTTGATTTTTTGAAAGTCTGACACAAAAATTACAAACAATCTGAGTATTAGCCAACATTTTAAACTTAAATTATTGATTATTTTTTTTCTTACCAACAACGGTATGACACACTCACAAAAGAAAACATTGCAATCATTGTGAAAGCAAAGCCTTGACATGGAAATCTTCATTTTTAAGTTTTACAGAGCATTCTTCCTGAGTCACCTACACTTCCCATCACATACCATCAGAGGAGAGAGGAAAGCTTGACATGAAGTCCAGAACTGAGCCTGCCCAGAAGCCAGCCAGCTAAGCACTATTTCCCAGAGACACTGTGGCAGCATTGTACCATAGTCTGGGTTGTGGTCTACTCAGTAAACCCCAAAATATTGGAGTGGAGTTCACTTATTCCAAACATAGTATTATATTCCACCTTTCCTGCTAGAATCCCAAAGCATTCCACATGGAGACTGTAGCCAACTAAAATCTTTTCATTTTAGCATTTTCTAGCAATTCATTTCAATGGAAGTAACTGTCCCATTACTACTATTTACTAGCTTTCATTTGAATGTGGGTTTATTTCTTCTAAAAGGTATAGTACAGTATGATTCCCTAGTCTCCCAAGAAGCTTGAGTACCTTCTGGGTACATCTGTTTCCCATTTTCTCCTCCCCTGTATTTGCTTTTCAAAACCTTCTAGCGTTAGAATGAGTAAATATTGCATACCTGATGGTATTGCTCTTACCTTATAGGTTCTGGCAGATAAGTTACTGTATATTTTTATTTACAAGTACTCATAATTTTTATTTTAAGATAGTCTCATGGGTATTGCTTTTTACCCACCTACCATTTACGGGGAAAAGTCAGACTGATTAATGCAAACCTGAAGCCGGGGGTGACTTGGTGAGAGGTGGAAGAGTGAAAAATTGCCTGTGAACACACACCACGACTTGGTAACCTGCTGGGTGCCCTGCCAGCAAGCAGTGAAGCACATTGGGAACGGATCCCTGGATCAAAATGTCTGGTGCAAAGCTCCCAGCTCTAGCCTGGGACCTGTTTGGGGGAGTTCTCTATCAACTCATGCTCGTCCAAGCTGAGGAGCTGAATGCTCACCCACAGCTGCAGTTTATGGGCTGTCTCCTGGGGGAGGTCTGGATGCTTAACTTGGCTGCAGGTGGATCTGTCACAGGCACTGAGGTCAGTCCCACGATGGGAACCAAGCCACAGAAAGAAGGGTATTTGGGGGGTTTGCTTCAAGAGTGAACTGCCATTCCAAACTGGAATATCCCTGTAGGGCCACTGACTTCATGGAACAACAAAGCCTCCAAAAGTCAACAGATATTCACATTATTATTGTGTGCCACTTCCAGTGCAAAATACCCAGATTATTATTAACTTACATACAGCAGAAGAACAAAATAAACAGCCTACTTGCTTTTGGAATATTTTTCCACATATCTGCTGCAGTTTAACTCCAGCCAACACCTAAGCACACCACCCAGCTGCTTACTCACTCCTCCCTAATGGGAAAAGGAGAGAATCAGAAGGGCAAATAAAAGTTAAAAAAACCTTGTGGGTTGAGATAAAGACAGTTAAATAGGTAAGGCAAAAGTCACACACACAAGCAAAGCAAAACAAGGAATCAATTCACTGCTTCCCATTGGCAGGCAGATGTTCAGGCATCTCCAGGACAGCATAACTCCATCACATGTAATGGTCACTTGGGAAAGCACTCCAAACATCTTCCCCTTCCTTCTTCTTCCCCCAGCTTTATGTGCTGAGCATGTTGTCACCTGGTGTGGTTTATCCCTTTGGTCAATGGGGGTCAGCTGTCCCAGTTGTGTCCCCTCCCAGCCGGCTTGCTGGTGGGATGGTGTGAGGAGCAGGAAAAGGCCTGGAGTCTGTGAGCACTGCTCAGCAGTAACAAAATCATTTCCACATTATTAACACTGTTTTCAGCACAAATCCAAACCTCAGCCCCATCCCAGCTGCTATGAGCAAGATTAGCTCTGTCCCAGCCAAAACCAGGACAATATAAAACCTTCTTAACTTCACAGCTGATTTTGAAAAAAAAAATACCATAAAAAAAACCAGGATAGAAGAAGCAAGTCAAGTATTAGGAATACTTTTATACATCTTTCATTTTTATGAATAGGCATGTGGAATAAGTTTATACTGACTTCTTTGGAGGCACTGAGGATCGATATGTTCTAGTAGATTGGTGTTCCCTGCCTATTTTTTCTCTCTAGTGATATGTAGATTTAACAGCTCGTACTAACTTTGAATTATTTCATCAATAAACAAAACAAAGACAAAAAAAGTAGACCTGGGAGACAGGCTACCTTACAAAATACAGCTATGTCTCCTGATATGGCATTTCTACAAGTATTTTTTAGGACAACTCCTTCACCAGATCTTTCAGACTACTAATCCCTAAACACAAGGTGACATTTTTTTCCTCAGGAAATCATTAAGCAATTATATATCAAAGTAATGATGGAATCCAGAATGTATGAGGGACTTAAATTTTCATCCATCCTCACTCTTTATTTATTATAAAATTGCATTTTACCCTCAGGAACAGGACATGATTACCAGTCCCCTCTCAGTTTCAGCTAAGCTGTGAACTTGTCATGCTATCTCAGTACAGCAGAAAAATAAAGTTGTACCACATACTTATATAATTCTGCCGCACATCACAGCAAAATCTACTGTCACATTGAGTGCTTTTTTCAGAATTTAAAGAGATGTTGACCTTTAAGTCTTTTAAAACTTATCTTTGGAGTTGTAGAATATGACATTTGATCAGCCATTTGTGCTGAGCTCATCTTAAATTCATTCCTGTGTGTTTGCAAGACACTGGTGCAATCTTCAATTCATACTTCTCTTTCATCCTCTGCTGTTGACACCAATTCTAGAACTCAGGTTGCAAAATGTTGCAAACTGGTAATCGTGCTATCATTTTTATCAAATTACTATCTTGGTTTGTAGTATTAAATTTAAACTACACACATCTGTACCTAATTCAGAGAGAGTTTCACAGTATTCAATTTGGCAAGGTTCTTGGAGACCTAGTGCTCTTAAAACAGATGCCTCTCTAGGAAATAATTGTCAAAAAATCTTTTCATGTCCAGTAAGCAGCACTTTGGAGTACACTTGCTTGGTATTCTTACAACTGCTAGTAAAGGATTTCATGGACATAGTCCCACAGGAACTTTCCCTTAAAATATGTCTAGTAGTAGCTAGAAAGTCACCATTTTATTTTTCATAGTGTAGTATTTATTGGGGGAAAAACTCTAGGAATTAGGCCAGTAAACATGAAGGGAAAAGGGGTAACATTACAGAGAACCTTCTTCAACATTCACAAGACATTATGTCACCTGTCCATTTGCTGGGCAAATGAAAGCTTTATATGAGTTACCAAGGGCTGCAATTGTTCTTGCATGGGCAGATGATTCCAAGTTTAAAGGAAAACTGAAAGGCTTCTTGCATTCCTACCTCAGAGGCAGGACTGAGAACTTCCATGGCTGGAGGGAAGCCAGAGCCCAGAGGAGAAGCAGAGAATGGGTCTTCAGCATCTCCTTGCTAGTGCATGGGCAAGGCTGGTAGAGGAGCTATGCTTGGCTTAGTAAAGGAGGAGAAGACACATCCTAGAGAAGAAGGCTGTGTTGTCCACAGAAGCAAAAGATGTATCATGGAGTTATGGAATGGAGGTGGAAAAGGCAGACAGCCTAGCTGGAGAAGGAAATGATAACTAGGAGATCATACCAGTCCCAGTGAGAGAACTGGGAACCCACAGAGGTTAAATGGAGAGAGGGGAAAGCTGAGACTGCAAATGGGGAAGAAGAGGTGAGAAGTAGGAGTGATGAGGGGCTGAAGAGCAGACATCAGGAAGAATTGGGACTGACTGAGACAATAGAGAAGGAGACAAAAGGAAGGAGGGGAGACAGCGTCTGAAGGTGTGGGGGAAAGGAGCAAAGAATGAAATAGGAAAATGGTATTGGGAGAGGTAGAGGGAGCAGGAAGAGCATGAGAGGTGCTAGGACACTTGGAAAGGAGTTGGCTGCAGGAGGACACCACAGCTCAGAGGAGAAAAGTAGGGGAGCCAAAGGAGATCTAGCCAGAGCTAGTTGGATGAGGATGAGGAGAGCAGGATGGTAAAGGAGAGAAGGCGATGAAAAGGCCTCAGATTAATAGAAGAAAATAGCAGGTCAGAAGGATGGAAATTGATCAGCAGAGGGACACCTGGACACCAGTCAGACAGTATCTGGAGCTGGGCTGTGATTAGAGCATGTCCTGTCTGCTGTCTGGTAGGTGCATGGGGGATCTTTTCACTGGAAGCCATGATGTGAAAGAGAAATTGTGGCAAAACTATGTCCAACAGGAGGTTACAGCTTAGCTGGATGAACACCCAGATCCAGGCATTTGTAATTATTTCCAGATCCACAGTTTAAATGCAGCCCCTGCAAGCTAAAATGGCCGAAGTCTTGTCAATTTGAAGGCTGAAAAACTGTGTTGATGACACAAGTAAGTAGAAAAACTTAGAAAGCATTAAAAATGACTGATTTTTCTTTTTTTTCTGAGAAAACTATTGATATCAAAGTCAAATATCTTCATGTAACTTTATGACACAATGAATGTCACCCATGCAAATTCATTTGGAGCCCTTCTTACTGTGAAGAAAAGGCTTAGCTCTATCTCTTACTATTTTAATTGCAGAAGCTGTGTCTTATGCAGCATTCTGGGAACATCTCAGGACAATTTACAAAAGGAGCTGATTTTCTGTCATGTCTGTATGTGACTGCTTGCAAAATTCAGATTTTACTTCATGCTGTTTTTCTAAGCAATTGTACACAATGAGCAGCCAACAGTCAAAATACAGACTTTGCCAATACAGACTTTGCTATGTGCTAAAATTGATTATGCTCAGTGTTCACTGCATAATTATGGAAAGCATATAGCACATTCATAGTTATCAGTTTTGCAGTCTTTGGTTCGACCAAAAGTAAAGCAGAATTGACCTGAATACTAAATTTTTGAAGAAATGGATGAAAAAGACTGTTAATTTATGTTGCTTTTTTAACACAGAATTGAGCTACACCTCAGTGCATCAGCTTGAAAGCACAAGCTGATGTTCACAGCATCCAAATTGCATTCTTACACTGCTGGTCTCTGCTGCTGTCTAGCTACTCCATTTAAAACTGAGAATGGAACATGGTTTTAAGGGATCAGTAGGTTCCACGAATAATTTGAAAATTGATGTGATAAGAAACTGCAAAAGGAACACATTATTTGAACCACTTGGACCACAATCAACAGCACTCCTGAGTGGTCCTTAGAGGAATTCCTAACCACAGTGCACTCAAAACCACCTGAGCATATCTGGTTTAATTCCTTCCTGACTTCTCAGGAGGGTGATTTTCACCATTGAAACATTTTGATTTAAATAAGAGGGCAGGACCTGCTGTATCAAATTAAGTGACATTAAGTGGCACCTTAGATGGTGACTGAGGCACAAGAAGGCTATCAGCACAGTTAATGTTAGTATCTGAAGTTCATCCTTGTGTGATAAAGGCTGTGGAGCCAAGGAGAAATGAACCCAGCAACAGCAATCCCTGCAAGCAAATTCAAAGTCTGAACTCTGGCCCAGCAGTTCCCCAAGAAAAGGTAAAATCTGAGCCTGAAGCACTTTCCAGAAATACGTTTAGCTCATCACTTGCTTAAAAGCTGTGAATTCAGGGGATAACCTGAAGGAATATTCTCTGCAACCACTCATAAGCAGCACTATTTCCTTTTTCTGCCCAGCCTTTTCTCAACATCAGCTCAATCGTCCCAGGCTAAGTGAAGCAGAAATGATTATTTTGAACAGGATGCAGCTGGGCAGGCTCTGCAAACATTTTCTGACTGTGAATTCTGTTGCAAAAATAAGCAGAGAAATTTCCCATCATGTCCTGCCCGTGCTAACACAGAAAGGCATTGAGCACCTCTGCTGACACGGGAGACACAGCTGTTGCACACAGGCATGTCCATCACCTCCACATTTCCTCTGGAGCCTGATTTCCAAAGGGTCTTCAGGCTCCCTGCTGGGGAAAAAAAAAAAAAAACAAAAAAACCCCAAACCCAGAACCTTCTTCCTTTTAGTAGGACAAGTCTTTCAAGTTTTATGAAATATTTACCTCTTCTATATAAACAACCTGAGGGATGAAAACAGGTGAAAACACTCTGTGTTCCTCTGGGAATGGATATAAAGTGCTTAGATGTGTTTCTGTATATTGCTGTATGAGCTTGTCACATGTGGCTACCATGACTTTCCGGATTCCTTGTACTGAGACTGTTAAAAGATAATTGCAATTTATATTGGCTATTCAAGATGTGCTGTTAAGAGGGGTTTTTTTTCCCCAAATAACCCTATACTGTAAAGCTTCCTGTGTTTTTTCCTGCTGGTATAAAATGATTATTAAACAAAGGATCAATAGAAATTTTAATCCATATCAGAGTTCCCTCCATTGAGTCCAACATACAAACCTGCTGGTAAAAGGAAGAACTGGATTTCCGCTTGAGACTTTGTCAGTGCTCCCACAGAAAAGAAAGGAAAGACCCTGAACATTTTAAACCATAATGTGGGACCTTGCACTGGGCCTTGTCAGTAGAAGCAGAGCAATTTATTCACTGGTTGGCCAAAAGTGTGCCAGAAAAGGTGTTTACCAAGTATAAACTTGTATCCATCACATACTTACATGGATTTATTTCTGTCCTTGACATGCTTCTTTTCCTTGCTCCACTGTTATCATATGTTGAAAGGATTCACAGTAAAGATGATGTATTTTTACAGAGGTAGGCAGCCGTATGATTTATTTGTACTGTATGTACAATTAAGACTAAATGCTTCCTAACACTACTACAGAATTATATGGCACTTGGGAAGGGACTTAAGAAAGATATAACTGTCTCTGCTGAAATTTGTGTCTACCCTGGACCATTTCACTATTAAGTATGTTTTTATAAAGCAATGAGCTTGAACTAGTTATGGAAGAAAAATATTTGAGCTTACATAAAACAAGAGTGTTGGGAACATTCTCATAGAAATAAAGGATCTTGATAAAATATACTCACCATAAGTCATCATGCTCTGTGTAAAAAATTGAAAGTATTTAAATTCAGAAGAATATGAGCAATAACAGCTTTCTTGTGAGGAGAATAGGAGAGGAAGGCAGAGGAAGAAACAGATGTGAATCAAGATCTGCAACTGAGAGTAACAGGCTGTTAAACTCTCCAGGATGTGGATTCAAGCTGAAGGCAAGGTCTGCAGGGTAGAAGCCTCAGTTCCTTTGAGAATTTGTTTTCCTGACATTGAAAGCAGACTTATGCTAGGAAGCAGAAGTAAGTGCATAAGATGTCAGAAAAAAGTGACAATTTTAGACATCTGAAGATGTACTGTAGACGTATGTCAGGTTTTGTGGAGTCCAAGGATCATACACAAAGGGGGAATCACCACAGTTACTATTTGAGAACAGACTCTGAAGAAACAAGGAAATCAAGTCACATGTGCGAAATGGAAAAGGTTCCCATTGCATTTATTAAGCTGTTAACCATTTTTATACATGGAAATAGAGGGAGGTTCGTGGCTGAGTGATCTACCTAGTCAGGGGCATTGTACAATGCAGTTATGGAAATTTACCTTGGATAGTATGTACAACAATTTGCGTAGGAATAGAGAAGTATTTCAGTTCTAAAGAATATGAACAATAGCAGCTTTTTTTTGTGAGAGAATAAAAATAAGATTAATAAATATTCTTGGGTATAGAATAAGACACTTTTATTTTTCCTACTACAACCATTATTTAGCAATAAAAGCATAACTTACTTGATTACAAAGGAACACTTGATTATGTTGGAAGATCTTTGTGGAACAGATAACAGAGTTACTCTATCACCAAGCACCCTAAGAAGGCATCTGTGAGATCAGGTAAGTTTGATGGCAATATTTTTGACAGACCAATTCAGTAAGAGTCTGATTTTTTTATGACCATAAGGTTTCTATTCATGTAGACATGGTGTGAATCCTGTGCTAACAAAGGAACACCTCAAGTATGGTGTGGGATGTCTGCCTACATTTAATGTACAAGGAATTAATAAATTAACTGATCTTGGGGAGAGCATGGACTACCACCTCTTCTCAGCCAACAGGATAGAGGAAACACTTGACAGAAAAAGTCCCTTTTGGGACACAAATCTTATTCTAAGGTAGGCATCTCAGTGCCTGTGTCTTTCCTCTGCACTGATGATGAAGGGAGCCTAGGGCTGAGCAGCTATCATGTGGGCAATGTACTCTTTTCAGCAATCATTTGACACCCTTGTTGCAAAAGCCTAAAGCAAGGAATTAGTCTATAAGGCTAATTCCACTCCTGGTTGATTTGGTAGACTCCGGGATACTCCTTGGCAATTTCAGGGGGGAAGGAAAGAGTAGGTCACAGTTAAAGAAACACTATTGATACCTGGATAATAACTGTGCTAAGACTTAGGGAAGGATGGTCAGTAAGAGCAAATCAGAAGGAGAAAGTACCAGTAATTCTGCAAGCAGCCCCTGCTACTCTGAAGAAAAAAACTGACTGTGTTGTGACATTTGTGTGTGGCCAGTCATGGGGGATTCAGTTTCTCTTATAAGCACCCTGAAGCTGACAGCCCTTCAAAATATGGAAGCCTCAATTTCTCAATGCTTTCTGTCAAGATTATTGGGATACAGTCTGCTATAATTTAGTGTACCTCCACACTAGTTCCAAAAGTCAATGTATCTCACTGTGAGGGTGAATGTCTCATGATTGTGAAAATGGCCCAGTCTTTGGATCCAGCCACCTGGTAGATGAAAATCATCTGCCTCTGATCAAAATGACCAAGAAAAAGTATAAATAAATTAATCTGTATCCTATAAAAGGACTGGTGACTCAGGTTGTTCTGCTAGATGATTTATGATCTACCATAGCTGCAAGACAGGATTTTTTTTTTTTAATGTGTGCAACAGATACTTAATGCAGGAGCTGGGGTGCTTTTTTATAACCTATCCAGTTGTTAGACAGGACCCAGTCTGCACATTTAATTTCTGCTGAATTAATATAAAGATATCGATTACATCAGACTTCTCTTGAAGATCTATTTTTTTCTCAGAACACTAATTCATTTTAAATATACAGGAACTGATGCAGAGATGAGACAGGTTTTTTTCTCTGCTAGAAAAATGGAAGGTTCCTGAGATGAACCGAACCAAGGAAATGTCATTATTACAAAGGAATCAATGAGACATACAGAATAAACCACAGACATAAAGATAAAGGACTAACAGACTTAATGGAGAATTGTTTCTCCTAGATGTAACCTGTCCAGCAATTGAAGAAAATTATGTAAAGTTGAGACCAAATCTCACTAACTTCAGTGCCCTCTTGCTTTTTAAAAAAATCCACAAGTAATATATTTTCAAGTCCTGTCACACATTTTCCAGACTTTATTTTGTCATAGGCAGACATAATGTGATGCAACTTGACAATGGGCACAATGCCTTGAAAAATGCAGCATGTCAATGGCAAGGCATCCCATCAAGGAGTAGAGATAAATATCTGCAAGGGGTTGTTTGTGTACAAGTGCTTTTTCAATTTAGGAATGTGCTGCAAGGGATGTACTCATTATAAACCATGTTCTGCCTTAAAAGTTGTGAAATTAATTGGAGACAAAGAAAGAGGCTGAAGACCTTCAATATCTAGCAACTGCAGCAGAAGGCGTGTCCCTAAATTACTGGCAAATGGCATGTGTCACAGATGGAGGGTTATGTATCTGAGAAACACACAAACAGGAACCAAAGCTGCCACTTTGGCCGCCTCTGCGGTGACAAATACTACATTATTTATTACTTCTGTGGGCTGCCTGAAATGTCATTGAATGGTTTCCATTTCTTGAAAGCCTATTCTTGCTTGAGCCAGCTCTAGGTAGAGCATAAGTATAGCATGACAAGAAACCATCCCTAAAGAGGAATTGATTTTCTCATAGAAGAAATGCAGCAATCTGAAGGAAATAGAAAAGAACCCAGTAGTACTGAAATTTGAGGGACTAACTAAACCTCCAACCTCCTGTAGACAGCCTGGCATTTCAGTGTTGAAGTCACAGAAGAAACCTCATTAGGTCCAAGTAACTGAAGAAAGAAGTGGTGCTGGAAAAAAAAATGTTTCTGGCATGCTCTTAATGCAAAATCTCCATAATGCTCATCCCATAATAGTCATCCTGGAGCTGGGCAGGTCATAAGAAACGTTTCTACCTGTATGAAGTGGCAAGTATGTGATGGAGCCCTGACTCTGCCCCCAGATCTTGACACAAGAAAATCTATTTGACCATGACAGAGTAGAATAGAAAGCAGATTCCCAAAGAGATGAGCAGTGCAATGAATCTGCCAGCTGTGGAGAGCACCCATCTCCAATGCTCTCCTAGTTATTCCTGTTAGACACATACATACTTCTCTTCATAACTGTCGCAACTAAAATGACTCAATGCAGCCTTTTGTGTTTTTAAAAGGAAGTGGAATTTCTTTCCTCCAAAGGCAGATTTTCTTTCTTTCCTTGTACTGTTCCATGTGTGCTCTTCAAACGTGGTTTGTTTGGTTTGCACCCCTCCTCTCTGGTTCTAGACAGAAGGCAATAGTTGAATTAGCCAGCTCTCCAGGTCTTTCCATCTCTCACTGACTTGTGCATTTAAAAACCATAACAATAAACACAAATATTTGAATTCTTTTCATGGAGCTGACCAAGCAGAAGAGGGTGACACAGCAGGGGCTGGATAGCTCTTCCTGCAAAGGGCAAGGCAGCTCACTGGGGAAAAGCACAGCCCAGAGCCAGCATTTATCATCCCTGGGATTACAGGAGGTGAGAAGAAAGGTGACTGCTCAACAGAATTTGCAGCAAGAACATGGGGGCAGAACAGTTGTTGACCTCCCCACTGCCCTGGTAGCTGCCTGCTTGTAAGAGCTAAGCTAAATGCATTCACTTCCTCTAAGGTACAGAAAATTTAATCTGTTACTGCTCTTGTGCTCTTATGTCATATTTGGAGGCAATTCTGCTTAAAACTGCTTACATAAAGCCAGCTGCATTTGATGGATATTATGTAAAAAAATCCTCTGTAACTCTTTCAAAATAAGGCTGCAGTTTTTATGCCCATGCTTGCTTGCTTATAAGGTTCCTTACAACTTAATGGAACTAGAAAAGTTTATGCCTTGCAATTTCAACTCTCAGATACTTTGAACTGAGTTAAAGTTAAAAATGCATCCAGGAGAATCTTACAAGAGGAGAGGATGGAAAAGAAGAAGAAACAGATGTGCCATGGCTATACATTGTCCCCCATTTCCTAAAGATACAGGGTTGTATCAGGAAAGCACTCAGGAATGGTAAATGCTTGTTTCATTAGAATGCAACAGCTCAAAATATGGATACATTTTAATGTGCCACTAGAGAGTGCTGGAGGAAAACTCAACATCCAAGAGTGTAATTCAGTCTTTCCTAACACAGCAGCGCTGTATTTTGCCCTTTGGTTTTTTTGACTTTTTGCTTGCTTGGTTGGTTTTTTTGTTTTTGTTTTTTGGTGGTTTTTTTGAGGTTTTTACTGCATTTTTTAATGTTGTTTTCATTTCTTTTTCTTTTGTTTTGTTTTACCCAAAGCCTAGATAAATTAGTTAGGCAATAATTACCTGAGCAATTTCCTGCAGCAATAAATGGGAAATGTATTACTCTCTCTGAATGACACTGCTGTAACCCATCTGTCATTTACAATGACTGCAACTGCAAAAACATTGCAGAGATTATTGTTATTACACCGCAGTTTATAATAAATAGCTGTTTCAGTTTTATACATTTGAAAGTCTGCTAGGTAGAAGACATAAGTATAGGAAAAGAGATTTATTTACTTAAGAGCTAATTGCTTTGATGAAAATACCACTAACAGACCGAGAGTGTGGCATTATCTTATCATTCATTTGTTTCAGAGGCTATTCATCAGGGAAAACAATCCTTAAAGCCATATATCTTCATATGCATACCTCTCATCTGCTAAAGTCACCACTGGCTTTCAGCTTTAAAACTAAATGTGTGTTTTAACTGGTTATTCAGATGCAACCAGCAATATTTTAAGATTTTATTGCCTCTCATTATCTTTTAATCTTTATAGAGCATTGATCGTTTTTCAGGACAAACAAAGAGGAAGGAGGTTTTGGCAAGCTGGGAGCAATGAATAAAACTGAGCACGTTATTGTCTAGGATAAATATCCACTACCATCAGCTGCAGGAGAGCAGTGATTCTGTTCCCTCACACACTGATATCCAAGCCCCAGTTCACCCTCTGAATCCACCCATTGCACCCACTCTGTTGCTCATCCTTACAGAGTACGTACACTGCCCCAAATGACTAACCCATCTCTCTGCCCTCCTCCAGGATGCTCCATTGAAAGCATTTGTAGGAATCATAAGCACTCTGGGTGTAAAATGCCTTTCTCCTTTAAAGGTTCCAGTGTGTTGCTCTGGATAGCAAGCAGGGAAAGCAGAAGCAGTGTAGGGCCACCAACTGTTGATGTGCAATTTTTCCAGAGAAAAATGCTTTAGAAACTTTTAGAGCCATTTTCTTGTCAGAAGTTTCAGCCCTGCCACCCACACAAATGTTCTCTAATTTCCTAGTTTTTATCTAAGTGATTTAAATAAACTTTAAATATCAATACCCAAATGTAAGAACACTCATCTGGAGTTAATGTGCAGTGAAAGAACAAGCCTAATGAAATCCATGGAGTTTGATCCATTTTAAACTGATGTAAATGTCATTTAACCTTATTTAGAGATTACATTTCTCAAAGAAATTTATTTATTGACATGATATTAGTTAAGTGCAGGTAGGAAGTCCTGTGGTTTTTCTGGCAACAAAACTGAGAGTTTTGCAAAGACATTTAGGGACATCACAACTGGCACCATGTAGCTAAGAATCCAAAGAATAGCATGGCAGAGAACTTAGATGGCTTAATTATAGTCCCCAAACTAAGTTATAAGACAGTGTGATGACTCTACTTCATTAACATTGGTGGGAATACTGGGGTTTCTAACCCTTTTGCCTACCATCGATGCCTGAAAAAACTCAGAGACTCAAAAATATTATTTGAATGGATGTTTAAAATATTGCTTAATATTTTAAATGGAGAGGTGTTGCCTTGCATGGGACTTAACAAAAGTAAGTAAGTGATTGTCATCATATTGTCACCGGCCTCCAAATACACAGTAAGGTCTTGTTTTTGTTCAGTGCCTGTGGTTTCTGTTTTCAGAATGTATATGCACGATGTTCCTGAATGAAATGCGTGTGGGCAAAGACGTGTACTTCATTTCTCTGTGTTTTGCTGCCAGGAGATGGTTCCAGATTTGTGGACAGCTGCTAAGAATCATGCAGATCCTCTCAAGTGTGGAAACCTTTTTCCAGACAGTGTCAATCAGGACTAAGCCCTCTCTTTAGATGTATTAAAACACTTGAGCAGAGCAGCTGGAGTTCTGCCGAGCCTCTCGCTCTCCTTTCTTTCTCTTACCCCTGCCTAGCCTAGGAAACAAACTCTGTGCTGTGAACAACTCACCTGAAGAGAACAGTAGAAGGAAAAAGAAAACACAAGGACAAATCAGTCTGTGAATGTGAAGTTCCCTTTCAGCAGTCTCCCCTGGCAGTGTCAGGAGGAACAACCACCGTGCAGCCCATGCCAGTTTCTTACACGTGGCTGGGGACACTGAGCTTCTACATCCCAGACTTGGATGGGATAGAGAACTTCCATCCCTGAAAATTCCTCCACCTCAATCCTACTTTTTGTCAGCCACTCCTGCTGGCAGGCTTGTGGCCAGTCGTTCTTCCCAAATTGGTTCACCACCACCCAGTTCTGCAGCCTGTGCTTTGTGCTATCTGTGCCCCTGAACTCTTTTCTCCCACTCGTTACTGTCTGCTGCTTGCAGTTTGTGAAGCCAGCTGGGAAGCTGAGGTTCATGAGACAGAGCTCAAGAGAAAGTTCTGGACAGGCAGGTGCCCCCAGCAAAATGTGCCTACCTTGAATATAGGTGTTGCTTCATGGGTAGGAATAAATCAATGCTAAGACCTAACCTGGGCATCTCAAATGGCTCTGTGTTCCTATATGTTGTCAACTAAACTAAAACCTTAATCACTAGAGTCAATGGAGAAGACAACAGATGAGTAGATACTTAGTATGTATGAGTAGTATTTACTTCAGGGTGAGCTGAGTTGTGCTCAGCACTCTGCTGTCTGGATTGACCAGATCTCTATTGCCTCTAAGAACAGATTCAAAGCAGTCTGATTGCACGTGCTCCTCACAGAGGCTTTTACTGACAAATGTGTTAATCTCAAACCTAATCCCACGAAAGGAGTAGCTGTAAAATTGTGCTACCGACAGTCATGCTTCCATCTGGGACAGAACAGTCCCATAGCTGGATGTGTCACATCCTCTGGGGTGCTCTGTGTGCCCCCATGGCTGTCCCAGCAGTGGCATTAGGTGGAGATGTCATGCAGTCCTTTGGAAGTCAAGCTAGCACAGAAGTTGTGTCACTTAACAGCAGTTTTCAACTTTTATCAGCTTTAGGCTTTACACCCTTGTGCCACGAGATAAACTCTTCATTTGTGAGGCACAAAGTAATGTCCTTGGCTTTGCTAGCTCTGCCAATACTAGCAATGTGTTCAGCTATGCATACAGCTGGGGTCAGGGGGAGATCTGTGACTGTGGACTCTGGGAGCAAATTTTGATGATATGCATTCTCACATGGCTTCCTTTTCACTTGCTGTGGATCACATGAGCACTAACTAGGAAATTAGATGGTAACTCACACATAGTGCATAGTGCAAGAAGGGAACATAATAGATGCTGTTTTATACAGTGCAAGCAATAGTATGAGTTTAAATAGAATAATGGCACTTAGTGAAGCAAACCATCAAATCTTATCTTAGGCTTCAGGTGTTTCAGGATGACAAATTGCTACCATCAACACCTGGCATTGTAACATTTTATAAAACTATTAAAAGGGAATTTTAATAAATGATGATCTAAATTAATAGAAACTCAGCCCATAAAAAAGAGTTTTCTTTTCTGTATAGCATTTTCATATAATCAAGATCACAAATAAAAGTCCTCCATGAAATTTATTAGAAACTTGAACAATTTTAGTGATGGTCTCCTTCAAACTATCAGTACAAGTGCTGTCCAGCATATTTCAATTGCAAATCTATAAAGATAACAAAAAATTTTTTATAGCATGTGAGAGTGAAGCAGTGTTTGTACACTTTAAAAGTCACAGGATTTATTTCCTCTCTGTCTAATAGCACTCATAAAAATATTGTCTATAATCCTCCTGCTTTGGGGACTTACATTTGATGGGATAAGCCCATAATGCATTTGTCCAACCATGTGATGTTGATACTGTAAGACTTAATATATGTAAGATTTTGATCCAGATCCTATACAAATGTGTGAACCACAAGATGGTATATATACAGAATATATTTCAGTCTTGCTAGCAGGATGCTGAGTTCAGGATTAGGCTTTGTATTTCTGATTCATTTTAAATGCAAATGGATTTTAGTCTAGTGAAGGAATGGTGTCTCCACCAGGAGGGTCTTATAGCATTAGTATCTAAGTGCAATATTATGATGTTTCACTTCACACAAAATTATCAAATCTCTTGGATGCAGTTTTCCATGGGACCAATCCTATCAGCATTTTAAGGTGTCCAGGGATTATATCATGCATCTATTAGGACTTTACCAAGAAACAATACAAGCCTACCTAGTAGATAATTATTTTATTCAGTGCCCCATGGCTCTGAGTCATCTCAAGAGACAGAAAAAATCACCTAATTCCAACCTGACTGCCAGAGGCCAGGACACCTCCCACTAGACCAGGATGCTCAAAGCCCCATCCAACCTGTCCTGGAACACTTCCAGGGAGGGGGCAGCCCCAGCTTCCCTGGGCAACCTGTGCCAGTGTCTCAGGATATCGTCACAGGAAAGAATTTCTTCCTTGTGTCTAACCTCAATCTACCCTCTTTCATATGAAAACTCTTACTCTTTGTCCTGTCACTGCATGCCCTTGTAAAAAGTCCCTCCCCAGCTTTCCTGTAGGCTCCTCCGGGTACCAGAAGGCTGCTATAAGGTCTCCCTGGAGCCTTCTCTTCTCCAGGCTGAAAAACCCCAGCTCTCTCAATCTGCCTTCATAGGAGAGCTGCTCCAGCCCTCTGATAATCTTCCTGGCCTTCCTCTGGACTTGCTCCAAAAGGAACCATTCCTTCAGAGCCTGCATTGTTTGTGCTCCCCTCCCCAACACAGGTAAATATTGCAGTTTGCCCAGTTCCTGGAAACAATGCCAACAGTAACACTGCAGTCCCTGACAGTACCTGAAGGGATGGGTGAGGATGAAGTTTTCCCACACTCAGAGGAGCAAGGAAACAACAGCTGGAATTTCTCTAGGGAGTCCCTGGTGGAGAGACATCCAGGAAGCCTTGCTTATAGGTTGTGAAAGCTTTCATGCATCCAGGAGGAGCACAGGGAAGGTGAACAGCAGGAGGGGACTTCTGGAACAAGATGAGGATCAATCCCATCCCTGCAAAGGGATGATCCAAAGCAAAGGGGGCCACTTCTTTAAGGAGCCACTCAAAAGAGTCAGAGGCACCCACTGCACTAGCCCAGGGCTGGCAATATTTTAGGAAGGCAGAGGGTTGAAATATCTGAAACTTTCTTTCCAAAAAGTTTTTCCAGAAGATTTTATCAATTGCTGTTCATTCTGCTCCAGTGAGCAATCTGGATGAAGTCTGGGGAAGCTGCTACTTTTTTCTCAAGTAGCCTTCCTTCAGACTCCATGTGCAGAGGATCAGGGACTGGTGGCACAAAGTGGAGGGGAGAAAGGGGGAGATGCTGAATCTGTGAGATATTGCTCAGGCAGGGATGATTACAAGAGCTATTCTAATGGTTTTCAGAGGAGGCAGGAATGCTTCTTTTCTTCTACAAAACATACGAGAGCATAATTTCATCTGAGTTGCTTCTCTGCTGCAGATAGGCAATTAAACATCTTCATCCTCTGCAGCTTGCACTAAGAAGCAGTAAGTGGAAGCTACTGTAGACCTAAAATAAGGCCTATGAAATGCAGGAGATGCGCCAGTCATTGTATTGTTTATCTTAATTCATAAGGAAAGAATTTTGTTCTGATACTTTAACACACAGAGTTGGATGGGTTTTGTGGTTACAGGGAAAGACATAAAATTGCAGAGCATGAGAAAGCTGATTTAGAAGGAAGGTGAGTTTCAGCATCCTATCTACATGTCCGTAACTGGATATTTTTGCACTTAAGGGAAGGTTTTTATCTCTTGACTTATCAGTTTACTTCAACCATCTGAGTTACATGCTCAGCTCCATTTAGGATTCCAGTTGGGAAAGGCAATAGTTCCAGGTTTAGCTACGCATCTCAGGATGGGATGAATTGGTTTGCAAAGCAGCCTTTCTCTTGATGAGTATCTTGTAAGAGCAGCCTGTTTTTCAGGTGAGTGGAAGTAATCCTACCTAAAATGTCAACATCTAAGTTGTTGCCAACAAAAGACCTTCTGGAAGTGTCAATGAGGGCTGCTCCAACATACAAATATCTGAACAAATCCTTTCTGTATCTGGCTAAAAAGTACCAGAGCAAAAATTTTCTTACAAATTTAAGATTTGATACTAAAGCCATGTCCTATCAGGAAATGGCAGTAATGTCAAGCAGAAGAATTGGAATTAAGATGACTGGGGCCTTGAGCAACCTGATCTAGTGGGAGATGTCCCTGCCCATGGCAAGGAATTGGAACTAGATGATGTTTAAGGTCTCTTCCAATCCTAGCCATTCTATCAATAACATATCAAGTGAAAAAGCCTTCCCTAGGGTCACTATTTTGTCTTGTGCTGAAATGGAAGCATGCTTCTGGAAATGCTTCTTGAGATAGTAAAATTTTACTCCTGAAAGGGCTTTTCATTCACTGAAGAAGATAAAATCTGTGCTGGGTCTTATTCTTCCTTCACTAAATCTCCATGGTGTTCTGCCCCTGCTGCAGGCAGACTCTGCCATGATGTGGCCACAGGACTGAGTGGTGGCATTCCTGTAAATCATTTCAACACCTAGAGAAGACAGCTTTGCTATCTTCAAATACAGCACTGAGCTGTCTCCAAGAAGAAAGGAAGAGACAAGCAACACAATACAGACACTCTTACAGATTGCATCCAGATTTTTCCTCTTCTGACCACAAAGAGCCAAAAAAGCTCTTGACAAACCCAACTTGAGGGCTGCATGCACCTCTCCCACAGAGTGTGTGCATCTCATTTTCTGAGGTCCTGTAGTACAAAAATTGTCTAAGGGTGTGAGAGAACACAGAAATGCTGACACATGCTGGGAACAGGAGGGATGCACAAACTGCCCTTCAGCCAACATCTCCCATTCCTTCATTCTCCCTCTCCTGCACACCTCAGCCACCCACAATGAGCAATGTAAACCTCTTCTCGGCTTCAGGATCCTCCTGCCAGCCCAATAACATGATGGGGGTCATGCAGAAACAATTCTGCCTCAAGCCTGTGCATTAGCTCCCATATCTGAGCTTGAATCTGAGCCAGGACCCAGCGTGCAGCAGCTCCCTCCACCCTGGTTGGCAATAGCGGAGCTGCAGGACTTCACTGAAGAGCTGTCACAATCTCAGAGCAGGACAGTTTCTTACAACAGAATCCTGAATGTTGTTTTTCTTCCCTTATTTCTGTCTCCTTCCCATCCTCCCTCTCTGTGTTTGATTAGGAGTTTAATTTATTTATTTCCCAGACGACTTTCAACAAGACAAGAGGACACGGTCTTAAGTTGTGCCAGGGGAGATTTAGGTTAGATATTAGAAAGAATTTCTTTATGGAGAGGATGATCAGGCATTGGAATGGGCTGCCCAGGGAAGTAGTGGATTCTCCGTCCCTGGAGATATTTAAAAAGAGACTGGATGTGGCACTCAGTGCCATGGTCTGGTAACCGCAGCGGTAGTGGATCAAGGGTTGGACTTGATGACCTCTGAGGTCCCTTCCAACCCAGACAATTCTATGATTCTATGATTCTATGATTCTATCCAGCTGTGCTTTTAAGTTACACAAATACATACCTAACGTGTAACATTATCTGTGTATTAATAACTACCATATGAATTATATAAATACACATTTTCTTACAAGTTATATTGTGACATGGTTTTTTTTCCTTTGAAAGCACAAATACCAAAAATTAGGTCCACAATCTTCCCTTCATGTTACAGATGTGTTCTCTGGGTGTTTTACCCAATTTGTAGGAAAGTAGCAAGATATCCCTTACTGTGTATTGTGCAGTATCCAGTTTTATCAGAGGTGTCAGAGGCTTTCAGATATTACACATCTGAAAAAAAAAATCTTGAATATCCTTGGCTTTTAAAATCCATTAGGAGGTCATATTTTTAAAGGTTTTTTAAATCTGAAGATAGGTAAGTAAACTGGCAGATAAACTCTCTAGAGGCCTGCAGAATGCATTTTAATTAGTTATGAAATGTCATGCTTCTACAGAGAAATTATTTTATATTTGAAAAGACATGCAAAGCCTCTAGGAATGAAAATAACTTCAATCTCTGCACATCGATTTCATTTCCCGTGTTTGCCTGTAGCTCTGTACTATCCCTGATCCACAGATTTTTAATCTCTTGGACATAAACACAGTAAGAATGATGGTAATTCAGCAGCTGTTCTCCCTGAAGTAAGGGAGAAATTCTATGCAAGGACTAAATAATGTTGCTGGTACACACACGAACTAAAAGTAATACAAAAAAATAATTAGAGAAAGGCAGAACTCCATCAGCTTCAGAAAATCGTAGAAAAACTGGATTTTTTTTTTTTTCAGGAATTGCTGCCTTTTTTTGTTGCTTCATAATGAAATATACAGTAAATGTCTCAATAATCAAATAATAAAGAAGTGAGTCTTTTTGATGGGCTGCACCTTATGGTAAAAGGTACAAAAAAAGGTACCTAAGAAGCTTTGCTGTCATTTAGTGTCAATTTTTTTTTATTAGGTAAACATTATTTAGGAGATTGTTTTGGTTGCAGATGCAGAATTTATCATGTTTAGGAATCTTATTACTTCCCTTCAATAAATTTTTTAATCCTCTGTTCTATACAGCCTTCTGTGTGACATGTAATTGTATATAACTATATCTAATTATAAGATGTGCAGTTTTGCTAATATCCATACATTGCATCTCACCTTTCTGGCAGCTGGAAAAGGAAGGGGGAGCATGGTAAGGAGGTAGAATCAATTTCATCTTTTTATTAATATTAAATATGTATTACCTATCAGTTAGGCCAGTTGTATTATACATTTCATCTGTACTGTACCTAACAAAATAAATTTCCTCATTTCACTGTGTTATATTTGTCAGAAGATACAAATGAATTACTTTTTCAATCATCAATATATCATATAAATGTATCTTAGCTGTGTCTCTGAAAATCACTTTACTGTGAGCAGAAGCCCTGTGCTCCTCTTCAGGGAGAACCTGGCCAGAATTCATAAGGTGTGTCTATAATTGAGTTGAAGGGAAAGGAACTTAGAGCTAATTTTATTAGAATGAGCTTCTCTGCAGGAATGTGTTTTAGTCTGAGATATCTGCTACCAAAAAATCAGATCTAAGTACTCCTTGTACTTGATTTAATTAGTCATTATAATAATCTTCCAGTTATATTTTTCCTCTTTTCTTGAACATTTCCTGTTGATCTTAGCTAATAAAACAACCATAGTTCAGGTTTATGAACTGCTGCATTTGTCTGTGCATGGATAAAATTGATAAACAAGACCAAAATAGTTTGGGTAGAACCAGAAGAGATGTCTACTTGCATGGAGACAGTGAGGAGTCAGTTTAATTTTACGGACACATCACAAGATGCTGAGTTGTGGTTGGAGTTATGAGTTTTATGAGTCCAATTCTGAGTTGGATAATAATAAGTTTCTATCCAGAAAAGTGCAAGCCAAAATGTTTCTCTTGTTCTTTGAACATTCTCAATGATTTTTACCAGTTCTGCAGAATTTACAAGTAGAAATCTGCTTTCTAACTACCAGCCCTACAAACTCAGCATGGGATTCAACAGTCAAGCTGTGGTATTTTTAGTCTATATACTGTCAGAACTAAAATTTGTTTAAATTAAATGGATATTTTGCAACCTTGAGAAGTTCTACATTTCCAGAAATCTAACATGATTTTTTGACTCGAAAGAGGTTCTGATTTGGTAATACTAAAAGGACTAAAATGCTATTGCTGATGCTGCATTTTAACATGTTTATAAAGTCCTCAGAATTTCTGATCCCTCTTTCTCATGCAATATAACTGCATGAAGTTCAACAAGGCCAAAACAAGGTTCTGCACCTGAGTCAAGACGATCCCATGCATGCATACAAGTTGGGAGGAGAGAGAACTGAGGACAGCCCTAAGGAGAAGCACTAGAGAGGGTGATGGTGGACCAGAAGCTTAACATGAGCCACTAATGTGTGCTTGCAGCCCAGAAAGCCAACTGTGTCCTGGGCGTTATCAAAAGAAGCACAGACAGCCAGTTGAGGGAGGTGATTCTCCTCCTCTATTCTACTCTTGTGGGACCCCACCTGGACCACTGTGCCCAGTTCTGGAGTCTCCAGCATAAGGACAACACAGACCTCCTGTTGCATATCCAGAGGAGAGCCACAAAAATTATCAAAGGACTGGAGCACCTCCCCTATGAAGCCAGGCTGAGGAAGTTGGGGTTGTTCACCCTGGAGAAGAGGGTGCTCCCAGGTGACCTTATAGTGGCTTTTTGGTACTTACAGAGGGCCTAAAGGAAACCTGGGGTAGGGCTTCTTGCATGAGTGTGTAGCCAAGGACAGTGGTTTAAAACTTGGAGAGATTTAGGTTAGACATTAGGAAAAAAATTCTTTCTTGTGAGGGTGGTGAGACACTGGAACAGCAGTGTTGTGGATGTGGATTCTTTAACTGAAAGAGAATAGGTTTAGACTAGATATTAAGAAGAAATTCTTTAGTACAAAGGAGGTGAGACTCTGGAACAGGTTGTCCAGGGAAGTTGCGGATGTCCCCTCCCTGGAAGTGTTCCAGGCCAGGTTGGATGGAGCCTTGAGCAACCTGGTCTAGATGAGAGGCATCCTTGCCCATGGCTGTAAGGTGCCTTCAAATCTAAACCATTCTGTGACTTTTTTTAAAACTGTTTTTCTTAGTAACTGGTACATTATACCATCTAGCACTGTTGGTAGAAAGAGATCTCCACTAAAATAAAATCAGCCAGCCCTTTTGTGGCACAGACACAATATAACACCCATCCAAATCTTCTGGTTTGACTGCACAGGCAGCAGCTTGGATAGAGACTGGGCAGCATGCTCGGAGCTGCCCTCTGGAACTGTGTCCTGAGCAATACCAACCCCTGTGTGCCCCTCAAACAGCAAGAACCCCTTCCAGGACTGGGTAGCTGTATGCTCAGGCATGAACAGGAGCTGTGCACCTTCCTTCCTCTCAGCACACCCTGGCTGAGAAGAAATATTTCTTCTCTGGAGAAGGTGCCAGGTGAGACGGACGTGGCTTCTCTGAGTACTTTTCAAGCACGGTTTTAACCTCTCTGATCTGAGAGATGAAGGTTGTGGAAGGACCTGGAGGAGTGGAACTTCCCCTGATGTAATCATCATAAACACATCACTATTTTCCATTAAATGCACAGAAGGGAAGCCACATCTCTTATTCAAAGGAAGAATGCAAAACAGTTTGACTTGGCTGTGACTGTTCCACATCGTGATCTGTGACCAAGTTATATATTCTGCACTATGTTTTTCTTTCTCTTACTATTTCAAAACTGCACAGAGGTACAGATTGTTGGGACTTTTAATTTCTATACCTAGGCACTTTTTTCCATACTAAAGAGCTACACTTCTGTGCTCATACCTGGAAATACTTATGACTAAGGAAACTATAGGTAAGGTTTATGAAATGAACAAGGTATGATGAGGCTACTGGGTTGTGATTTTAACAAAAACCATACACACCTGTATTTACTACCCTCAAATTCTTTTTTTATTATTTCTCTTAGACTAGGTTGCAAAAAGAAGACTTTCAAAGATCTTTCACAAATAAATATAGCCTTTTGTGCAATCAGTGTAGGGTTAGATTAGTCTGTTTAGTTTTGCTATGATCAATATTTTAATTTTTGCCTGGAAAAGACTAAGCTAGTCAATGTGATGACTTAGAATTGCCTTGCATAACTGATCCACCACTCCGACAACAGCCTGCCTTTTGTGATTGTGCTCTTTCTGACACTTAAACATTTCTGTGCTTTTGTTGCTAAATGTCCTATAAGGAGATATCTAACTTTAAACATGTTCTTAAAAATCTTGCCTTTCAATTCATGCCGTGAACATTTATGTGAGTGCTAAGCTTTGAATGGGTTTGACATAGCCTGTTCCCAAAGATATAAAATATGCAAGATGTGTTCTGTATTCAGAAACCATTACTTCAGATTTAAAACCAAAATGACATTGACTTTCTAGTTGGCACACAGCCAAGGTTCCCTGCTTCTATATTATTCATAATTAGGACTAAATGTTTTTTCAGTGATTTTGTTGCAGTACGGTAATTCACACACAGAGAAACATAAACACAAAGGTGAATTAATTCCTAAATATCACTTCATTTCTCAATACACGTCTGTGAATGGATTTTGCATCCACATTTACAATTGAGACCTAAAAGATTTTGAGAAAGCTGGAGGTTTCTAGATTTTCTTTTACTCATCACACAGGAGCAGAAAAACAATGAATTCCACACAGAAAGAGTAGCACGAAGGTTGCATGTGTGCCACTCAGTTGTTTAATTATTGACCATACTGTTTGTCAATACTATACAGTGCTCAACATAATGGCTGAATATGCATCCCAGCTGCTTCCCCTCTCTCAAGAATAATAAAGATATTATCAGTGCTGCAGCACAGGGCAGCTCATGGGAACAGGGACTGCAATGACCCATCAAACCATGATGCCCTGAAGAGATCTTATGTGTGCAGTTGCTCTGTTAGGTGGTATCTAGCAGCTGAAAGGGTAAATTCCCCTTTTACAGGTTTTTAACAAAAATACCACAGTTGGGACAGCATAGTCAGCATCGCCCTTCTCCACAGCCCCATGGCACCTCCTGCTGTGTGTGCTGTGTAAGAAGCTAGAGCAGGAGAATGGCTGAGCTAAAGAAAAGCTCTGCAGGAAAAAGGCTTCATTTCCAATGTCTTCATTATATTTTTCTGAACAAAATCTTAATTCAACTGAATGCAACTCCTGGTATCATAAGGAAAAGTGAGGAAAAGCATATATCCATAGGGGAAAGCACAAAATTCAATCTTATTTAATTCAGAGCTTCACAAAATCATCTTTATCAAGTTTTATCACTGTGGCTTAGTCTTCCAGCATATGTCTCCTACTGCTAGGTGAATGCAGAGTGAGGGGTACCTTAAGGGAAGATTAGAAAATGAGAATTGTCAGTGGGAGGGAACAATTTTACATAGGAAAATATAATGAATATAAACTGCAGAGATGGGGGCCCTCTTACAGCTGTTTATGTAAAGGGGGTAAATATGTCTCAGCATACAGTAGAGTGGAGACATAATAAGTAAGCCTGTAGGTGATGGAGTCTCCAAGCTTCAAAAACCAGCATAGGACAACAGACAAAAGGTGAAGATCCTGAACCTCAGTGCAGAAGATGTTTCTCAGATCCCTGCCTGAAAGCATCCATCCACCTGTTCCTTCTGCTTGGGCTAAGGTTGGGCACTTCAGATGAATGCTTAGTCTGACAGCAAGTTTACAAACTGGGAAGAGTAGTCTCCAAAACACTGAAGATTTCCTTCAGATGTGAAAAGGTGATATTCTGAATTTCAGTTCACATTTGGCAGAAAATGTAAAAGTCGTGTGCTCCTGCTGAAATACTTCACTCAGTGCCATATTCCAAAGAGGTCATCGTGAAGGTTGTCCCACTTGTTCTAAGGGCACTGCAATAATTTAACATCAAGGAAATCTCTGAGAGAAAAAAGACCTATTATTCTTTCTCCACAAGAATCCCAAACTCCATTATTCCTCTCATTTGCTCTAGGCTTCCCCTTCTTTTCCCATCCATCTTTTCTTCTCCCATACAACTTTCTTTCTCGTAACTTATTTGCTTCCAGTGTAGGCACAACATACTAATACGTGTAACTTAATCAATCTTCCTGCAGAAAAATTCTGCCACAGTAGAGCCATGTAGAGGTAAATGCATTCCTGGAAAAGATCCCTTAAGTCGAAATATGTTGCACTGAGGCTGAATTTATCTAACAATGATGAGAACAAAAAATGTATGTTAATGAACCAGAAAAGGATAGAAGTGTGGCAGCATATTTCAATTCAACTTGTAAAGCTAGACATTTTAAAGATTTTACATTCTTTACATTCTGAGACCTGTCTGTCTGGTCTAGTGTAGTATTCCTTAAGAAAGAATTCAGGTTGCTAGTTACAAACGTCCACAAAAAACCAAGGCTAGGAACTAAACTCCTTAACATTGTATGGCCACTAACAGTCTCATTATATTAGTGGATTTAAACTAATCTGTGACAATGTAGAATACAAAGGAAATTTCCTGTCCACAGGTAAGCTGACAGCTCGCTAGAGATTGGGGAAAAGCAAGACATTTGCCTCCTGCAAGCCTGCTTCTGCCACCGAGCCCTCAAAAGCCTGGAGTAAGCCCATGAGGCACCTACTCTGGTAGGGCTCTGGTGTCCCAGGGTTCAGACAAGTGTGAATCACTGTGATTGTCAGTCATTTGTCAAAGAGGAGAGAGAGGCTCCAGAAATTAACATGTCTGTCTTAGTCTGTAGTCTACCCTCAAACGAAACACATTTTCAAAGCTTTGCTGCAGATGAACTTTAAGTCCTGCCCTTCTACTTCTGTGTTGCCCCTGCTCTCTCGCATAAAGACTCTGATTTTTAAAGTTAAAAATAATCTCACCTTTACACAGAAGCAGGAGAATAAGCTTTTTAGATTGATTTACCCTGAAGAGTTTTTGACTTACAATTCTTCCTGTAACTGAAAAAAAGTCTACCTGATGTGCTGCTGTGGAAAGCCTTTTCATAAGATTTCAGGGTCCTTCTTTCTTCTCTCTCTCTTTCCCTTAGTTGAGCAAACATCTTCCAGACAACTCTGGATTCTTAACCAAGGTTTTTTTTTCTCTCTTCTTTCTTTTTCTGTTTTTTTCTTTGTTTCCTTTTCTTTTTCTTGAAAAGTGCTTTTCTAAGCACTTCTCTTCACTCTTCACTTCTCTTCACCACAATAAACAGTTAATAATGATCTCTTGCCTTTCTCTCCAGCTGTGTAGCCTAATGTATTTTCTCCTCCCAATACACCATTATGTCTTACCAAACCAGCAAAATTATTGTGTTTTCTTGCTATATATTTAGCATGGAAAAGCCTAAATTTCTGAGCATCCAATGGGTGTTTTCCAACAGAAAATCTCAATTGAGAAAGCAAACAAGAAAAACCTCTTCAGAATCACTTGTGTTCAAGGCCATGAGAAAATTACAGGTGGATATTTGCTTCAAAGGACTTCCAAGTTTTCAAGTTTATGGCATACTATAATTCTTACCAAATTATACCAGTGGCTGAGTAAGTTCTCTGATGGCTTTAACCACTTGAAAATTACACATGTGAACTAAACTACCTCTCTAGGGTCAATAGGAACAGATAAATACTTCCAAGAGCTGTTCATCTCATACTAAGGTGGGTCTCTAAATTGAAAAGTTTCAGTTACCTCCTCGAGGTGATCTAACTTTCATCATTGATTGGAACTTCTAAAAGCTTGAAAGTTGAAATAATATGAAATGTTTAAATGACCTATAAAGTAGATTTTTTCTCACACAGAACACAAATGAATGGCTTTCTTTTGTTCAGGAAGAAAAAAATAATTCCATGTAATGAAAACTCTTAGAAACAGAAAATATTATACCCAGCAAACCCTGTTTATTTATGCCACTTACAAATGGAAAACCTATGTCTTAGGGGTTTTTTTCCATAAAGTGGGGTTTGTGCCAGTAATGTCAGGTGTATATTAAGTATATATAAAGATATTCGCTGTTCTAAAATGGTAGTGTTAACTTTGTTTATGCAGATAAAACTTTACAGTGATACCATTTTTGATACTTACAGAGATTTTTTTTCAGCAAGTTTGTTTTCCTGTGAACTGTCACGTCTAATTTACCTGTAGTATCATATAATGTGTTCCCACCTGCTGTTTTTTCTTCATCAGATGCACTTAATGTTTTCTTTTTGCCAGAGCACTTGTATCTGTAAAAACTGATATTTTGAACCTGAGGAGGAGGGTGATATAATTTTAGGTGATTGTTAGGTGTTGGTTTTGTTGTTTTTTTTTTTCCTGGGATATAATGAACTTTTCAGAAATTAAGAGAGATTCTTCTTTGTAGTTTTCAGTTATTCATTTCTCTCAACAAAATGAGAACTAATTCTATTAGTTTTTCTTGAAATCATGCTGTTAATACCTATAAAAAGGAAAAAAAGGCCAATCTGTACCCACCGTAATGTTCTGATTTGTCCTGGTGGTTTGTAAAACACACGGTACAATGAGCATCACTAGAAGGTGTACATGGTATTCTAAAATTTTATATCTGTGCACTGTTTTCCCAACCCAGTTTTTCTGTAAATATTCGCAAGAATTATAAAAATATATGTTTGATGTGCAAAAAAATGCTATGCATTTCACTGAATTATTGGCATGCTGTGTACTGTAAATTAGTCAAGATGCTTGATTGTGGAGTTACATTATAAAGAACTGAGCAGTATAGATTTCCATCACCCTCTACAATCTGTAACCTTACATATGGATGATACATGTCAGTAATCAGCACAGGTTCAACCCATTTTCCATTGGCAGTCAATAAACCTTCCCAAAATATGTTGCTGTTGTGGAAGGCTTGCAGAGCATTTGTATGACAGATGTTTAAAAGACTTGGTTGATAAATATGACTACTTTTACAACAGCAAAAGAAAAAATCATTTTTTAACTTTGTAATGAGTATTTTCATTTTGCGTCAGCATTTGTGTCAGTTAAGAAGCTCTATTCACTACAGGGGGTTGAAGTAATTTTTATTCTCAGAACAGAAGAAAAGAAAATATGGGGGGCGAGGAGGGTATGGGTGGTGGGGGAATGTGGGGAAAAAGCAGAGGTCTGAATCTCCTTTTGCAAAATTGTACATTAGGAACAAAGAGAGTACTGTGCCCAGTAGGATTAATATCATTTTGCCAAAACACAACTCCCTAGACAGTTTCACCCACATTCTTAATATATTCCTGGATGTACTTGCTTCTCAGCATCTTCTGGTAGAGTGATGACTGAGACACATAAAGCATTCCCTCAAGTGGTGGTTAAACACTGGCAGTCTGTTAAGAATATGCACTGGCAAAAGCTTTACATGTTGTTACCACCATCCAGTTAGCCTCTAAAAGACATTTGGAGGAGTGCTCAAGACTCATTGTGTCCAGCAGAAATATTTCCAAGCAAGGAAAAAGGAAAACTCACTCAGATTTTTCTGGGGCACAGAGTGTTTTCTAGTGTCTGCTTTTACAACCCAACAGCAAGAATTTGGAAATTTCATAGGAAAAAAGTAGCCACAAAATATTCAGGGGGCTGGGTGGTCTCAGAGACTTATGGACACCAGATATCTGAGGATATCTGCCACATGCCAGACTTCATATCAGCTTCTCTAGAGATCTTATTAGAAGGTCAAAAGAGAGGGGCAGATCTTCATCATGTAATGCAATAGATGCAGAGGGTCTTAGACAGCTTGAGAAGGAGAATATAAGAAGCTGGTTTATGAACAGATGTGATACTGCTTGATGTTAGATTGTATACTCATGCTGCTCACAGTGCTGAACAGTGCCATGTTACCAGTTTGAGCTCATATCCAGAAGTGGTAACATCACTTCTTTCAGAGCACTTAAAGCACCAAGCCACTCTAGTTATGCTTTTCTTTGGAAAAGTCCTTTTAGTGTGGAGGGTCCTGCCTTATGAACACTGGTGAAGAGATGACACCTTTTGTCCTCCTTGTTGACTCTGTGTCACTCAGCCTCTTTGAGATGCTGCCACTCTGAGGCTTCAAGAGAAGCAGTTTTACCTCCATCTGAACAAGGGGACAACTGGTAGAAAACATTTCTCTGAAACTTGCCACCAGCATCTGTTGCATTCCTTGCACCTCTAATATCTTTCATGGTACTACACTTAGAGTGTTTGTGAGGTATTTCTCACAATCTCAACAGACCTCCTGCTTGACACCATCAGGTAGAAGAGAATTCACAACACTAATGGGTACCTCCTTGGAAGGTACTAATAGGTACCTTGGTGAGTGGATAATTTTTCCAACGTGGGTGTCCTGCAGCTTAGGACAGAATTAGAACATATCTCACATATTAACATTATGATTTGCAGTGTAATTTTCTATCATGAAAAGGCCACTATTTGTCACGTAAAGAAGAAGCATTTGCAGCTGAAAATGTTTAATTATTTCTCTTTGGAATGACTTGATCACTCAGTGTCTCACACTATCTTTCCTGTTTGACATCAGGAAATTAATAACTTCAATAAAATGCTATGAAGTTAGATGATGAGATGTCTATGTATGAGCTCTTTAGTTATACTCATCTCACAATTCCTGGTCTGATGTTTAAAGTTCACCAGTTGGTCTCACTTCAGTGTCTGTGTTTGTAAAAGATAATACAGGGAACTTCAGAGTCTTACAATGAAAGATGCTGAGTGCATCTCTATAGCTGTTTTAATAGCTCTCAGGGCAATTTAATGACAATAATTGAAGGTTATGAAAATGTTTGCAGAAATTATCAAACTGTGACTAGAATGTGGATTTTAATGTCCTATTTAAAACTCTTGATCTAACACAGTAAGGATTTACTCATTTGTAGTTTTTTTAAAGAAGTAGGGCTGTAGGTAGATAAAGTAAGGCAGGTTTTAGCCTTCACTTCATTTAGTGAGCCCATTCTCCCAGTTAAAGATGGGTTGCTGAACCCCTGCTTACTACTGTCATTATTGTGATTAGTGAGCTTGTCTGTCTTTTGGTGCTACTGACCTCTCTTCTGTTACTTCTTTTCAGGTCTGCTGACACATCCTTTCATTTCCTGTCTCTTTTCGAAGCTGATTAAAAGACTGTGACCCTTTGACAGTTCTGATTGTTCTTCTGGCATTTTTTTTTAACTTACTCTCTTCAGTTCTCTACAAAACTAAGATGAACAAGAGTTAATGGGAAATTGAGCAGTAGAAATTAGAGTATGGAGTATTTTCACAGTCATAGACTGGAGTCTTTCTCCTCTCTTTTTTCTTCTGTAAGATATTTCAATGCTGCTAGTTGAAACTAAATCTGAGTAAATTCTCATGTAGCTAAGGGATGGAAATTGGCTTCAGACACATCCTGCAGCCTGCAGAAACATGGTGACAGGAGCACAGGCCATTTCCAGTGTCACCAAGCCACCTGTAGCTCAGCCCTGCAGGTAAGTCCAAATTCCCTGACTGAAGCTGAAGGGAGGCATGGAGCTCTCTTCTCAGGGGAATGGCAGGGTAATGCCCACCTGCAAGCCATACCCTTCTCTCCACAGCCATGGCTTCAACCATTTTTCTTTGTAAATTTAACCCCAAACTTCACCCCAGTTGTCAAATGTGCTGTTCTCATAGATTTCATGATGCAATGCATAGAGGGAGGTGAGAGCAACACTTTGTGTCCTCTGGCACCTTACGCATTTTCATTCAGCCTGTGGGTAACACCCAGGGTTATCAGCATCCAGGTATCTTTGTAAGAGAGACAGCTATGAATCTTTTAAACAGCTAACAATGACAGGGAAAAGATTTTTTTAGTCATTGTTTCAATCTAACCCTCCAGGGTTCTGGTTGTCTTGGAGAAAGCTGTCAGTGGTATTTGTGTGCAGGATACCTGGGGCAAGGGAGCCCTCAGTGTCCCTCAGTGGAATGCTTCATTTTGCTTTTGCAGTTGAAATATCATCAGTATGTACCAAATGAGTCAAAAGTTTCACACTACATCCCACTAGTGGTTGGGTTTTTTTTTCAAATGCTGTTACGGTCTTTCATTCTTTAGCTTTTCAGTCTTCATTGCCAACTTTTTTTCCCTTAAAGCAAAATTTGCTGAGGAAACTATTCTAACAAGCATAGCAGATATGGAAGCATAAAATATTAATGTTTTCATTTAAAGTCCTGACTATCAATTTGTTTTTCCTAGTGGGGTTCCAACTGCTTCTCTTTTCCTTTCCTAGAGGAAATTTTATAGTCGTGTAAGTTTAACACTGGAAGAGCTCTAACAGCCTGCAAACAGAGCAAAATGGATCTATTTATCTGAACTATTACAACATTTAATATAATTAAGATGACAATTAAAAAAAATCCAAGCTTGAAAAACAAAAATCACTACAGATACAATAGGATCTTTCTACAAAATATTTATGTAATAAGATGGTAATACTCAGTTTTCTGTAACTCTGAGAGGCATTTTCAAGTGCCTCTTACCCAGAGGTGATGTGCTGGCAACAGTGACAAGGGCAGCAGCACAGTGGAAAGCTGCAGTCACTGTGTGACCCCTGCTGGCAGGAAATAATTGATAATAAAATGCAAGAGGAAAAAAATTGTTTTGTTTGCAATGAATGACACTTTGTGACTGAATCGGTAAACTACATAAATAATTGCAGTAACAATAGAAAGAATAAATAAAAAGTCCTGTCATGGAACAGAAGACACAAATGAGTAAAAAATGTTAATTTAAAATGTCAATTAATTGACAACTGTGTTTTATCAAGAGAGGATGAAAGCCTCTGCTGGCCCACCTCAACACTAGATCTGTCCTGATGCACTGAGCCTCATATTTGTCCCCAAGATCCAAACCCTCCCATTGGTGTCACGTGCTGACAATCTGCCTCCTTGTGCAGCTAAGCCCAGGGCTCAGGGAACTCACCTTCTGGAGAGCATCCAACTGCTGCTCAGGAATGTCTGAAGCCACATATGAAGGTAACGTGTCAGTGACAATCTTTGATAAAGTTACTGGGGTTTCCTCATGGTTTTGGCTCTACTAATGGTGACAACGAATGCAGGCTTCAGCAACGCTGAGTTGAGTGGTTCGGAACTGGTCCCAACTTCCAGATGGATCACCCTGCAGTCCATAGTACACCACAGCATATTTCATGCTGCATCTTACTCAAAGCCAAGTAAAACTTAGGAGGCACAGAATGCAGAATGCTCTGACAGACTGTCTGTGATTTTGTTATTCATTCCTTTCAAAATGTAGTTCATTCCCAACACACTTTTTGACTACTTGCATGTTAATAAGCTGTACTGAATTTTATTGGTAACTTGTGTTACTAAAGATGGGACCAGCTCATGACCCATCAGCCCAGCACTCCTCTGTAGTGTTTGTGTCTCTCCCTGTTCTCTAAGCCAACCACTGAAGCACAGCCCAGGCTGGAGGCCTTTCCCATGGAGCAGTTGGATGAGATCTCTGCTGTGACTCAGTTACTTTCTTCTCTGTCTGAAACACCTGAAAAAAATAAAACAAGAAAATAAACAAACAAAAAAAGCAAAAAAAAAAAACAAAAAAAACAAAAAAAAACAAACCACAAACTCCCCCCCAAAAAACAACAAAAAACAAAAAACCAAACAAAAAAAAGCCATGCTGCAACTGCAATAGAAAGGAATACCTATAAAAAAGTTAGTGTATCTAGTTTTCAAATCTGCCATTTACCTGGGGAGGAACAACCCCAAGCACCAGAGAGAAGATTTTCATGAATTGATCTGGATACCCTGGTAGACACCAAGTTGAACATAAGCCAGCCATGGGCCCTTGCCACAGAAGTGGTGAATGCTATCTTGGGATGCATTTGACAAAGTATTGCCTGCAGGTGAGGTGATCCTCTCTACTTAGCACTGGTGAGGACACACCTGGAAGGTTGTATCTAGTTCTGGCCTCCTCAGTACAACCAAAGACATATATACATACTGGGGACACAACAGGGAATGTCTACAAAGATGATGAAGGGACTGGAGCACCTTTCCTAGGAGACAAGCTGAGAGAGATGGGACTATTCTGCCTGGGGAAAATAAGGTTCAGGATGGATCTCATGCATCTGTATAAATACCTAAAGGGAGCATATAGAGGACAGAACCAGGCTTTTTTCAGTGATGCCCAGAGACAGGCCCAGAGGCAACCAGATGAATCATGAGAGTTTCCCTCTGAACATCAGGAAACATTTTTTTTCATGTGAGAGTGACCTGGCACTGGCACTGGTTGTCTGAGGAGGTTGTGGAGTCTTCGTCCCTGGAGATTTTAAAAAAACCCTCTGGTCATGGGCTGTCGGTGACCCTGCTGGAGCAGGAGGGTTGGATCAGATGGCCTCCAGAGATCCCTTCCAGCCTCAGCCATTCTATGATGAGCTACTCCATGAAGGATATTGGGGGTCTTGATCAGTGATCAACTTGCTTCAACCAATTTACATTTTTAGATGATTCAGATAGCTCATAGAGTGTAAAAAACAAAATTATTCTATTGCTCATTTAACTAATTGTAATTACTATGTATTTGACAGGTTAAATGTTTATAAGCACCAGTCTCACCCCTCCCTTCCAAAGGGGTATTTTGCCCATTTACAAATCATGATGGTCAATTTATTTTTGTTATCTGCTTGATTTATTGAACACACTTGCCCTTTCTAAATCTCCATTTTATAGACCAGCTCCATGTTTCATACCAGCATACAGTTTTACACATCTTGCAATCCTAGGTCATAAGGACTATTTCTCCATCCGGAACATATTCCACACTGCCACGGAGACGTGGAAGAAATAAGATGTATTTTCTAAAGAAGATGGCCACAGCCAGAGCTGAAACCAGCTGCATGGGAGCCACCCAGCAGGACTGTGGAGGACAGGACAGTAGAATCTGCAAGTGTTCCTTGCAGGAAGGAGACCTAAGAGTGGTCTAACAGGAGACCTAAAAGGCTTCCAGAGAAGATTTGAGCAAACCTCTTTAACTCATTATCACAGGACTGAAATCAGACTCAGGATTTTGGTCCAGAAATATTGCTTTTGAATTAGCTTTCCCAAGTTTAGGGAAATTCTGCTATGACATAGAAATGAAGTGCTGTTTCCTAGAAACTCCTGAGTTTAGGCACGACAAAGGAGAGGACATTCTGCAAGACTGGTGAAGGTTCCCATCAAAGACATCATTCCTCAGGTGAGTCCCAACAGATGGAATAGCAATTTGAATGCAGTAATTGCATTCAAAGTAGAGCTATCCCTCCACTCAGAGAGATGGGGAAATAATTTTGATTTATTTCTCATGTGTTTCTGTGCTTCTGCATCTGCACTTCAGAAGCATAGACACTGCATATGTGCTTCCTCTAAGCAAACCAGACTCTTAAGAAACATGCCTGTGGAAAAAGCCTTTTATAATGGATGCAAATGTATGCCTGGAAATTGCTGTTCTTCAGTGGCAAGCTAAGCATCTTGGGAGCTTCACAGCAATGGTATTTGATTGTGTGTTTAACCATCTGTTGAACATTATTCTGACACACTAGCCACAGAGTAAATACTTCTTTGTCTTAAGCACAGAGGCAAATATTTTGCAAATTTGTAGGCTGTGGTTATTAACAACTATTTTCAGTGTAACTTTTATCATTGAAATTCCTAAGTATTTTAGCCAACACCAACAGGCAGGCAGAATTTGTTTATTTTTTATCAAAACTAACAGGAAAGTTGAACTCAGGAGAGGTGTGGCTTGGCCACCCGTATTGTCTAAGAGTAGATGCATATTGTAGAGCAAGTTTATAAAGAAAACATTATTTCCTTATTTTAACAAGAACACATGCAAAGATGACATGTCTGTTGGTGGGAAGAGAGCAACTAACAGCTGAGGTCATCAAGACAAAACCCTACCCCTCCAAAAGGAAGGTTACAAGTTCTCCTGCGTAATGCTGTGGTGGGGTCACAACAAGCATAAACATGGACACAGGTGACTATAAAAGCACCGTGACAGAAACCAGCAAGCCACAGTTTCTTTTGTCTCTTTTCACACTTTGCACATTATGTTTTTACAGATGCTTTGACTCTTTAGCTGGTTTTGCTGGTTTTAGCACTTTTCCTATCACAACATTTCATGTTGCCATACCAAATCAATTCCACTCCTCTAAGCTGGATTCTCTCCTTTTCTGACCTTTTCTTTTCAGAATGCATTAAGATAAACACAAACAAGCATGGGAAAATGTGTCCTCACGTACAGCTAATCAGCAATAGCTGCAGTACACTGGCTTCAGACTTGAAAGAAAAATATTAAATTAATTTTAAAGTAACCCTGTGGTTATAAAATATTTGTTTGATTTTCAAGGATACAATGAAGACAGAGTAAGAACTCACCACTGCAGCTCTAGTACCCTTTCTCTCTAAAAAAAAATATAAAATGTTCATTGAAACAACCATCAGAGGGTGCATATACACCATCATTTTTCCTTGATCCTTATTTCAGTCTTAGGTCCTGGTACCCTTGCTGCCCATACTGTGCCCACACGAGCCCTTGAACACCAAGCTCTACTTGCTCCCCCTGAGGATGCAAGTCCTTAGCTTAAAGGATGTGGCCAGATCTCATTAATTAGTCTGAGGGTGCAGGGTTTCCAGCTCACAAAAATGGCATACATATACTTAAAATCTAAAAAATACTAAAAAAAAACCAACTAAAAAATCTGAAAGAGGAGGGTCTTACATGGTCCTAGGTCCTACATGCTTATGCATGCACCTGAGTCCCAAGTTGCAGGCAGGTAGATGCATCAGAACAGGGTTCCTGGACTATGTGTGTTACTGTCTGAAAGAAGGCATTGGTCATAAAATGCCAGGACCTTCTATTTTGTACTGGTAGAACCTGGAAGACCAAACTGAGAGTCCACTTCTAACATTGTACTTCAGTGTGTCACTTGCTAAACTGCCCTCGGTGCCCAGCTGCAAGTTTTTCTGAGCAGAGCTGAGGCTGGGGGAGATCTCTGGCATACAAAATGCCACAAATCAGTTGCAAATCCAGCATTTGGTAGTTTTTAATCCTAGGAACAGGGATCTTGTTTCCTTTTTTTTTTTTTTCTTCTCCTCCCTTTGTATGGAGCTCATAATGCTCCAAGTGCAAGCAGCCACCAGGAGACACTTAAACTTCCTCACAGCCCAGAGCTCATTGCCAGAAAGCAATAGTCTATATATATGTCATGTGGAGGTTTATATGTGCAGTGGTCCAGATATCTCCTAGTCATATTTTTCCACCTACAAATACCAAAATCTGCCATTAAAACTGAAAAAGAAACTTTAAACTAAACCAAGAAGCTATCAGCCAGGAGAAAACCAAGAACTCATGCAAAAGTTACAGTGACAGATTCATGACTTTGTGGCTATGGTGGCTGTCATGATTACTGATCTAGTCATCACTGTATAACTATGGCTATTAAAAAAAAAAACCTCTCAAAGTTGTCTTGTTCTGTGGAGTTCTTTAGGAAGGTTTTATCCAGCTGCAAAAGAAATTAGGTAGAAAATCTCCTACCACATAAAAGAGATTGAAATTTTCTCTTGGACAAACTCACTGGCATGTATGTACATTTATTTCATAGTCCTGTTTCCCACAATTCAAAGAGCTGTACTCAGGTCAACAGGGAAGTGACAAGTTTC
Source organism: Florisuga fusca (assembly GCA_038090715.1). Lineage (NCBI taxonomy): Eukaryota > Metazoa > Chordata > Aves > Apodiformes > Trochilidae > Florisuga > Florisuga fusca. Next base: position 20,070,718 of record JAAWXA010000003.1, on the reverse strand, counting down.
ATCTTCAAAATTTGGCTTTCTTTCACTTATGGCTGCCAAAAGACAGCAAAAACAATATTGTTACGCAACAGGGCAAAATGAATTTTTCCACTCCCCTCTTAATTAAAAAAAAAAATAAAATTAAGGGTTAGTCATGTTTTTCTAAAGCATGGACTGAAATCAAGACAGAATGCCATAAACTCAAAAATGGCAAAGTATCAATCTGATAACTGAGGGTTTGATCTTTTGCTCCTAATGTTGGTGGAAATCCAACACTTCTATTCCAAATTCTTTTCTCCGAGCCCAGTTCAGAGCAGCACATTGACAGCACTTGAAGATAGACTTGTTCTGAAGTGTTCTACTGAAGAGAGATGGTTTGAAGGCTGTAGCCTGTACACATGCCACCACTGCTTTAGCTTGTTTATCACATCCATAGATCCATATCCACAGATCTGCTGATCACGGGAAGTGCCTCATTTATAAAAAATACCAAGTGTAGCAAGTTACAATAATGAAATAGATTAAAGAATCTAAATTCAGAGACACAGAATTGTTGAGATTGGAAGGCACTGCTGGAGACCATCTAGTGCAACCCCCTGCTCAGAGCAGGGTCAACTAAAGCGAGTTGCTCTGAACCCTGACCTGGAAGCATCTGAATATCTCCAAGGAGGGAGACCCCAGGACCTCTCAGAGCAACTTGTGCCAAATGTTTGATAAACTTCACAGTAAGAAGTTTTTCATATGTCTAAATGGAATTTCCTGTATTTCTGTTTTTGTTCATGGCCTCTTGTCCTGTCACTGTACATCACTAAGAAGAATCTCTCTGCCTGCTTTACTTATCAGAATTTTATACACCTGAGCTCATGATCTCCCTGAGCCTTCACTTCTCCAGGCTGAACAGCCCCAGCTCTCTCAGCCTGTCTTCATTTGAGAGAAATGCTCCAGACCCTTTATCATCTTGGTGGTCCTTCAGTGGGCTCAGTCCAGTAAGTCTATGTCTTTCTTTTACTGGTGAGTACAGACCTGGGGCCACAACTCCAGCTGTGTCTCACCAGTGCTGAGCAGAGGGGAAGGATCACCTCTCTAAATCTGCTCGCAATGCCCTTTCCAACGGAGCCCTGGTTGCTGGAACTATTGTAAAACTTTCTAATATTTACAATATTAACATCTAACACAATCTGTTCAAAAAGGTAGTGGGTTTTACATTTCACTTTTTTTTACAGGAAAACCAACTTTTACATAGAGAACAGTTATATAACAGAACCAAAATCAAAGAAGACCTCTACTCAAGACTAAACAGATTAAAGAAATATCTAATATCCTGAATAACAAAAATCCTTCAGAAAACACAAAAGCCCCAGTTACCTTTAGACATTAGTATCTCATAAAAATCAAACCTGACAGTCAAAGCTATTTATAGTACCTGATATTATATAACTTCACAAAACAGGCAGTCATCAAGAAACAAAATTCTACTCGGTTTCCCCAGTGTATTCCTAAAGTTGTTTGATCTCGATAAGCCAAATAAAATTAATCAGTTGAAATAAAATAATGAAACTGTAAGTATTATCAGAAGCTTCTTTCTTTACAAATGGAATAATCACTTCCCGTGATATACATCAATTCTTTCTGTATATTTTCTTGGGTATTTCAACTGGAGTTTGGAGTGGAGAAATGCCCTAGAGTGTCAGAGGCTGAAAATCTCTGTCCTTAAAGGTTTTCAAGACCAGACTGAACTGACTTCTAAGAAAGCCTGGGGGGCTGTTAGTCCAGCCACTTGCTCTAACAAGAGTCAGCTACCTTATCAGACCAGGTTTGTTAGAAGTCAGTTCAGTCTGGTCTTGAAAACCTTTAAGGACAGAGATTTTCAGCCTCTGACACTCTAGGGCATTTCTCCACTCCAAACTCCAGTTGAAATACCCAAGAAAATATACAGAAAGAATTGATGTATATCACGGGAAGTGATTATTCCATTTTACTTAATTCAAGGGCCCTCAGTAAAGAAAGAAGCTTCTGATAATACTTACAGTTTCATTATTTTATTTCAACTGATTAATTTTATTTGGCTTATCGAGATCAAACAACTTTAGGAATACACTGGGGAAACCGAGTAGAATTTTGTTTCTTGATGACTGCCTGTTTTGTGAAGTTATATAATATCAGGTACTATAAATAGCTTTGACTGTCAGGTTTGATTTTTATGAGATACTAATGTCTAAAGGTAACTGGGGCTTTTGTGTTTTCTGAAGGATTTTTGTTATTCAGGATATTAGATATTTCTTTAATCTGTTTAGTCTTGAGTAGAGGTCTTCTTTTATTTTGGTTCTGTTATATAACTGTTCTCTATGTAAAAGTTGGTTTTCCTGTAAAAAAAAGTGAAATGCAAAACCCACTACCTTTTTGAACAGCTTGTGTTAGATGTTAATATTGTAAATATTAGAAAGTTTTACAATAGTTCCAGCAACCAGGGCTCCATTGGGAAGGGCATTGCAAGCAGATTTAGAGAGGTGATCCTTCCCCTCTGCTCAGCACTGGTGAGACACAGCTGGAGTCGTGGCCCCAGGTCTGTACTCANGACCTCTACTCAAGACTAAACAGATTAAAGAAATATCTAATATCCTGAATAACAAAAATCCTTCAGAAAACACAAAAGCCCCAGTTACCTTTAGACATTAGTATCTCATAAAAATCAAACCTGACAGTCAAAGCTATTTATAGTACCTGATATTATATAACTTCACAAAACAGGCAGTCATCAAGAAACAAAATTCTACTCGGTTTCCCCAGTGTATTCCTAAAGTTGTTTGATCTCGATAAGCCAAATAAAATTAATCAGTTGAAATAAAATAATGAAACTGTAAGTATTATCAGAAGCTTCTTTCTTTACTGAGGGCCCTTGAATTAAGTAAAATGGAATAATCACTTCCCGTGATATACATCAATTCTTTCTGTATATTTTCTTGGGTATTTCAACTGGAGTTTGGAGTGGAGAAATGCCCTAGAGTGTCAGAGGCTGAAAATCTCTGTCCTTAAAGGTTTTCAAGACCAGACTGAACTGACTTCTAACAAACCTGGTCTGATAAGGTAGCTGACTCTTGTTAGAGCAAGTGGCTGGACTAACAGCCCCCCAGGCTTTCTTTCAATCTGACTAATTCCATGATTCAATGGCTCAGATTATTAGATTTTGTCTCTTGCAATATACATACTGTTTGGAGACTTGAAAGACTTTGCACTCCCATATAGAAAACAAGGTCTCTTTGCAGCCCTCTTTGCTCTCTTTTGTTGTATATTTCTTACTGTATTCCTACTGCTGAATCTAAAAGTGCAAGAAATGTTCTCATTCGTGCACTCAGAAAAGTAACGTTATTCATATTATAAATAATTTTGTTTCCTCAAGAGTGTTAGCAAAAGATGAGTAAAATCTGGTATGACCATCTGAGGAGGTCATATGAGAGACTGGAAAATGTTTCAAAGTCTTATCTTATAGGAATTGGGTGTCCTCTGTTTGTCACAGAATTAGTCCCATTCCCACTGATTTTCTCTACAGCACTTGGTACTCAAAGAATTAGGTTCATCTTCCCCAAAGTAAGATATGGAATAGCTCCAGAAAGAGAGCTTAAAACACATGTACTTCCCTGAACACACTTGCTCTCTGGATAATAATTTTGTAAAGAAAGAAAACAGAATTTCACATTATACTAAGGGATTTGTGAAGTGAGAACTGGAAAGCTTTTAAAACTGGGAAGGAATAAAAAGCTATTCTCTATGGAGAAGGAGGTGTTAGAGGATAAGAAAAGCTTTTATGATGCAGTTCAAATCCAAACAACATCCACTTCAATGAAAACTTCAGTCTGTCCTCCCAAGTGTTTTGCAGAGCTTTAAAAACAGAAAAATAATTTTAGAGAAGAAAAGAGAAACATTCTGATGAAAACTCTAGGACTTTGGTTTGGAATCAAATAAATACCATCAGATATTTAACCATATCTGTCAAAAGTTAAATTGCAAAGAACATTCTTCTGAAATTCTTCATCAGGAAATAAGCTGTTTTCTAATGTAAATCATTTAGATAGGGAAGCAAAAAGATTCAAGACGTTCTAGCCATCTGAAACTGCTAAAATTCACACAGCTTTGTCTGATAAGGCATATTAATCTATTGTCCTCAGAGCACCATACTATTTCTCTAAGATTTGGTAAGTATCTGGTCTGCAAAATAAACAAAAATAGTGAATCACATTAATATAATTTAAGAAGTTAATTTAGATAAAGTAGGACTATGTTTCATACTTCAAAAGGAACTATGAAGCTCAATTTGATAAGTACAAAACAAATGGGGAGAGTTGTAGGATTTTTTTTCCCTTTGCTGTGCCTTTATACACATAAAGTACTGACCTTCCCCTGTAACCTACAGTTCCATGATTCTTCATTTTTCTCCCACATTCCTTCCTCTCTCAGACAATAACCCAAACATGGTAACTTCTATTTATCTCACTTCCCAATCATTCTCCCCACAATCCTTCCCAATCAAAATAAGACTGTCCAACACCATCCTTTCTCAGCAGCTCAACTATAGCTCTACTGAAAGCCAGCTGATGGTATACCAATTCATTTTCTTGTTTGCTCAGGCATTCAAAGCAGCTGTAAAAACTGACACTGGTGCCAAGCAGGTAAAGTCACACTGACCCCTGTTTTTCCACTGTTCAAGTCAGTCATGCATCTTAGCATTTATGATCTTTGTTATAACAGAGTGGTTCCTCTCCTCTTGGTCTGAAGCTATGGAAGTGACACTGAGCACCAGGGCTCACTAGCTGCAGTACTGTACACAGACAAGAGTTTCATATACACCCCTTAGCCTTCTGACAGGTTTATATGGGGGCAGACAGCTTAAGACAAAGTACATTTACCTCCCTGGCATGTCAGATCTCTGACTAAGGGAAAACTTGTCTATGTGAAACAGTTTCACATTCCCTCCTTGCTGAGCAAGGAGACATTCAGCTTTGCATGTCTCCTCAGAGCTATTTTCCTTATTTTGAAACACATGGGTGCTCATGCTACCCTGTGACACCCCCATTTCCTTTTGTTGCCATGTGTGTGTCAGTGTTAATGCCACGGGCAGTGTCCGTGTGTACATGCCCCAGCCAGGGAAGCCTGAGAAGGATGTCTGTCCCAGGAAGATAGCAAAAGATGGAAAACTTATTTACAGAAAAAAATCTTCCTCCTTAATCTGTGTTTGCTCAAGGGGCTCAGCAGGGAGGATTCTTGTCACCTTTCATTGAACACAGTCTTTCTTTCAAATAAGCTTATGAGGCAGAGCCATCACCTTGACACCCTGCCCTGGGCACCATGATGCTGCCTTGGCACAACGCTCCATGTACTTGCTGGGATGTCCCACAGATTTTAAGGTCTTCCCTGTGTGGAAACAGGAGGAGCTGGCTCAGGACCCAAGTCCCAAGATTTCCTGAGCCAGAAGATGAACAGCTCCAAATACTTTACGAAGAGGAACAAGAAGGTCCCACAGGGGGAATGCAAAGACACAAGTTTCTAAAGCAGTTTTAGAAAGGGGTTTGGAAAGTCACTCTCTCCTTATTTATATCTGGAATGGCAGAGGCCACAGATTGAAAGAGGGAAGTGTCATCGGGGAGTGACTGGAGGCCAATAAATATTCTGCATTAGAAAGCAAACAACCCAAAACAAGGTGCTTTTTGCTCTGTGAATATTCCCTGTCGGTCTCATTAACTGTCAGACATTAAACCAAGATATAAACATTTTCCACAGTGGCTCTTGCTGCTGGGAGCATTCATATTGATGTCACCATTTCTGAAGTGATTCAGACCAACTTGCAGGCAGCATTCAGACAAAGTTTCCACTGACGATAACACCGCCTGCTGTCATTTTACATTTTAATTCTGTTCCCCATGCTGCAGCAGTGCTCAGCCTCTGTGACCTTCCTGATACCAAAGTGCAGACTGAAAAGCCCAGGTATGGCTTTTTTGTGTGTTTTTGATGAGTTCTCACAGTGACCTTGCTCACCCTGAGGAAAAATGGGCCAAAAGGTTCCCTTTGTTGTTACTGTTTCTTGAACTCCATCTCTGCTATGAGCTTTGGGAACCCTCAGGTAGACAGCTATTGGTTTCAGTATTTCTGGCACTGGGGTAAGTGGAGAGTTGTGCTGAAACACCTCTTTTATTTCATTTCCATGCCTCTGAGGCACAGATACTCTAAAGCACATCAGTGGCTAGCACAGCCCAAATAGACACCCTCACTGTTCCAGGATGTGCCCAAACAGTTTTTAAAATCCAAATGAGCTATGGAAGGTGAACACACACAGGCCAAGCTGAACATAAATATGACTTAAGGAATCTATCCTCTTATAAATTCAGTCCCCTTGCACTTAAAAAAATGAGTACTGTTAATAAAAACAAGGTGCAACCAGCCTAGCTAATAAACAGCTCATCTACTATGTTCTTCATGGTATTCAGCTCTTCAGCTTCTCCCTATACCTGGCATTGCTGTTCCATGGGACATGGATCAGGAATCGTTTTCATTAGTGAGAAGAGAACAGCCGGATGAGGAACACAGAGTCACTATGGATAAGATGAATTCAAACCAGTTTGTTGCTAATTTGCCATTTCTCAGCTTGCTTCAAAAAGCAGGAGTATTCATGACCTACAGATTTTTAAGAGGAAATAAAATGTGTGCGCTGAATTAATGAGGCAATAGCCCAATTAATATGCCACCTCTCCTATATCAATCCATCTGTTACAAACAATAGAAAAATGTTATCTCTTTCAAAAAAAAAACTTAATAAATGAATTTTCTGCACGGAGCTCAAAGAAACCATTAAACAGGACAAAAGCCAAACCTAGAAAGTTCTGCTCTTCTCTTGATGTGGGCACCATGCTCTTCTTATCAATCCCAAGGAGAACTGTGTTCCCCTGGTCGTTTGGCTTCCGTTAGGATTTACCATTGCAAGTCCTATTGTCAAGATCAGTAATTCTTCTGTGAAAGAATAATTTAACAAACTTTGTGTAATTGGCTTTTAACTTCAAAGAGGATACCTCAGTATAGCTGCAATTGGGAGTTTAGAGGAAATACCAAAAACTGACAGCTTTACCTAAGATCTCCATTAGAGACTGGTCTTGGTTTTGGTCTGTTTGCAGCAATGAAGAAGTGAGAAGCAAGAATTTCCCCAACATTTTAAAATCTAAAAAAATTTGCAGTCCAATTTTGTTTTCAGAACCTGAGTCTGAGGTTTTTTAAAGCCTTGTAGTGGGGCCCTACTATGGCTTTATAAATGAGAGACCTTTAGCTGTCATATTAGCTTCATTCTAAAGTAGCTTGGAGCTATTTCTTTCAGAACTGAAACTAATGGAATATCACAGATGTTCCCTCAGCATTTTCTTCAGCACAATTTATGGGTAAGAAAAAAAGCTTCTGGTGAGCAGCTCCGAGCAAAATGAATAAGATTACTGAAAATTAAAACATAAAGTTTAACCTGGTCACTCTTTTTGTTGCACCAGTTACTGAATAGAAAAAGACCTCAGAGTCAAATAGGAAATCTCATTGTATGGTTGGAAGAAATTCAGGTGTGTGTAGCTTGCCTACCTATAGTTTGTACAAAATGTAATTTAATCCATTCTTACTGCCCCACTTTGTATATAGCAAACAGATCCGTTCCAAGATACCACTGCCTCTGAGGAAGCCACCCGTCAGTCACCTTATCCAATAAGGCTCTGGACTCTTCCTTCATCCTCACTGCATGTGGATTCATGAGAAAGATTGTTCATTTACCATTTCTAATCCATTAAGTAATTCTATCTAGGTTCAAGCACATATATCTCACAATAGAAAATTTGGAGGGCTTTGGAATTTTCTTGTTGGTGGGAATGAAGATGGTCATAATGAAATCCAGTGAAATCCAGAAAAATGGAAACTCACTGTATGTTGCCTCAACTCAATAACAGGTGATTGTAGGGGAAAGTCAAGCCCCAGTTATATGTAATTTATTATTTGTTCACTGGTATACTAATATATAGCTTTAGCAGTGGAAAAGTAATCTGGGTAGAAGTAGAAAGCAGTAGAATACAGGCATGTGCATACAAAGATAGTGGCCAGAGGCAACTCTAATTCAGTAGGGTTAAAACACATTTTTTTTTTTCTTTAATGTATCTGCAGGGCTACAACCTACACCATCAAGCAGTGCAGCACCAGAGGCACTGATGAGTGATAATGTGACAACAGCTCTGCTTGGATCCCTGTATGGGGTATCACCTGGGTATTTGGGTGGTGGGCTTGGGGGGGCTGTGGGAGAGGGCTGCAGAGGGGATAGTTCTGAGGTGAACTGCTGGATAAAATTTTTAAACTGCTAGGAGTCTGTATCTTGCTCGGGCTAACAGGTGGAAGTTACACAAAAAACTCACAATACCACCAGCTCCTACCCAGAGCACAATGACTGTGATGCCTCTTTTGCTTGAATTTTGTGGCAAATACTTTGCACTCTTAAGGCAAACCTGGCTGGCAAATTGTCAGGTACCTCTGGAGGGCTTTCTTCAGACAGCATGTTCTTTGTCACATATTTAACCAGAATTTAACCAAACTGTTTAACCATAAAGGATGTGCTCTCTTCCCCATCTAGAAATACCCAGCTTGGTACACTGGGCTGGAATAGTTTTCTATTATTTCTGTTACCCTTTTGTCTTGTTCCCTAAGCATTTACTTAACACACAGCCCTTTGTGTCACTTAGTTCACATACTAGTAAGCTGTCAGGACAGTATACTACTGGATATGCTGTCTACAGAGAAAGAAAGTAGTAGAAATAAAGATTTCAACAGGATCAGATTCTCCTTGTTTGGAAAATTTAAATCAAAGCATGGTGGCAAAAGTGAAAGCAGACATGGCAGAAGGAATGTTTCACCATATGAGACTTACTTCTCCCTCAATATGTAGTGATACAGCCCTTTCTTAATGCATTCACCCCCATCTGACTTCTTGGTGGAGAGGAAAAAAGGGAAGGAAACTACTATTAAATCTCTTGTGCAGGTAGAGGGTAGAATCAATGGCAGTCTGGTACCAGACATGTAGTATCTATTTACTGACTACAAATGGAATAAGACCTGCGGTACCAAACACTAATGATGAGGGTTGTTATTGAGTTTCCCTATGCAATAAGTGGAGAGAGGAAGAGATCAAAATAGATGTTTCCAGACGATGCTATGCATGGTAAAAAAAGAGTTTAATAATATCTATCTGTCAATTCTCTAAAAGATGACTTTTCAGTAAACAAAAAGGTAGACATACCAATATTTATGAAATGACAGCAGCACAAATTTGACAGCCCTTTATCAAATTGTTGCTGACAAAATCTACTCAGTCATCCTGTTTTAAAAACCTTATACTGAAATATGACATTCCATTTCTTTTCAGGTGAATGATGAAATGATTCTGTTAAACATCTTTTTGTACTCTGTCATGGAGAAGGTTATAATTCTGCATGTCTCTGAAGAAGGATAAATGCATAAGTGTATGTAGGTAACATTTAGAAATATGATAACTGAAAAAGAGAGTAGAACAGATATGCCTCCTGCAGCACCTGCTCTCTACACCTAATTGATGGGGAAAGAGTCCTACAATTGTTACAGAAGCTAGATGACCAACTAATGCAATATTCCATGGTATCAGCATACAAATTCCTTGGGAACTCTTGAAAACCCTGCCTCATTTTTTAGAAGTTTAGTAGCTTACATCATTACTGCTTCCATTCAACCCCTGAACAAACAAATGGCAATTAATGTGTTGCCTTTTTAGGGAATGCTGATGCATTGAGCAGTCTTGATTGGAAGTGCTTTGTCAGAGAGATTCCATTACAGCCTTCTGGTTTGTTCTGCAGAACCACGCTTCTACCTCTTTAAATAACCCCTCACCCCCTTACACAAATACCTCTTTGTTCTATTATTTGTTTGAGTAGTAGTATTAAAACTTTAAACATTTCTTTGAGTCTGAAATGTCTGGGTACAGCCTGAAGGTTGTGCCACAACTAGCAAAATGAATTAGCCAAAAATATCCAGTGTTTTAGCCATTCTGAAGAATGTCATTTGCAATGGGCAAATCTGTCTGAGACAGCAAGAAAACCACAATCTAATTCAAACACCACCAACTTCTTCCAGCCCATGGTACCCCAATGTTTTTTGGCTGCAATGTTAGGACATCCTCCATGGCGACTGCTGTTGTTTTTAAAATACCTTTTTGACTGGACTTTACAGAAAGCTCTTAGTGTTATTGACTTTTTACTATTGAAAATGCTCATCATGAAGAACAGCTCTTTCTGTCACATATGTGAACCACACAGGGATGTGAAGTATTTGTGAAGTTACAGTTGATTGTAAGTATAAGCCCAACAAGATGGTGCACTAGCAGCTAAGGGAGAGGATGGCAAGGGGAAAAAGTGGAATTAATCTGATATAGAAAAACTCCTTTTGTATCTCCAGATTTACTCTGGGAATTTGAGGAACTATAAATGAACAGGCACAACCATTATGAAGGCTAGGACTGATTTTCCCTAACCATAAGATAGAGATTTACAAAACCAGTAAGAAATATATCCAGTTTACTAGTAAGCCAAGAAAAACAAACAAACAAAAAAACCCTTTGAAAATTATTAAAAGACTGACACACTTTTCAGAAAAACTTAATTGATATTTTATTGATATTTATCATCAGTAGTAATGTGATTGGCTATATGTTGAGCTGATATGAAGGGGGCACAGTTCTGTTGACTTGACCAAAACTAATTATGCTCAAAGATTTGGACAATCTTTTTTTGCTATTACATCAAGCATTGGAACTCTTACTATAGCAAACCTTTCTGTAACTGGTATGTATGCCAGATGAGCAACATTAAATAATAGCCTATGCTACCATAATTAATGTACAGTACCAGGTATTGTGAGCTGAAAGTGGGAATCATGATTACATAGATCTTTGTATATGATGACAATACTATGCATTCTGAGACAAGCTTTTTATAAATCCTGCTCCTTACAAAGCATTCTGCTTTGACCGTGAAAGCTGAACTGTTCTTATTAACCATTTCTGCTAGACAGTTTTTAATGTAGTACCGTAACAGCCATTCAAGGCAGAAATTGCACAGGTGTTTTATTCTGTAATATAATAATCTTACCATTCCATGTGTCAAAATCAACCATTCATGTGTACTCTGGGTGATTGACTCAAGTAGGGTTTTTTAAAATGAGCTCGAGAGCTCTGTCAAAAGTAGATTCTGATGATATGTTGCTGGTTGGTAACAATTACTTATCACAGCTTTCAAGATGCTATGCAAATACCTTAGAATAACACACATGCAAATCGAATATAAATACTCAAGCAATATTTAAGTTTCACCCTACAGATATTCATCCGAGTCATTTGAAAAAGTAAATAAATTAGAAATTATCATTCGGAGAAAACATAAATGTTTAGCCAAAATTCACTCTGGCACTTCTTATGCAACAGAATTTATTTAAATAATTTCATTACTACATGTATCAGACAGATACATGTGCTATCTGATATGGAAGACTGAACACTATCTTGACAATAGCTGGTGTGGGGCTTACAGTCCCTATCCTCACTGGCACATTCCTGGTTAAGATCATGTGGTACTTTTCATCCACTCTGCACTTTCCTAAACGTAATGCAACGTCTGGTCTAAGTCTGACACAAAATTTCTGCCTCCTGTCCTGTCCAGTCACTCTAATCTTCATTCCCTCCAGTGGCAAAAGAGACTGGATAGGAAATGGACTGCACCATGCCAACCCTTGGGCTTCCCTGAAAGCTGGTATTTGGACTCATGTCTTATGTGTGTGAATAGAATAATACAGATTTCCTCCCCCGGTTCACAAAAGAGTTTTAGTTACAATAACATCATGAGCAGGGCATTTGCAAGAAGCAATGATGATCAGAGGGCTGGAGCACCTCTCTTTTGAGGACAGACTGAGAGAGTTGGGGATTGTTCAGCCTGGAGAAGAGAAGGCTCCAGGGAGACCTTTGAGTGGCCTTCCAGTATATGAGGAGCCTACAGGAAAGGTGGGGAGGGACTTTTTGCAAGGGCATGCAGTGATAGGACAAGGAGTAAGGGTTTTAATATGAAAGAGGGTAGACTGTGGTTACACGTAAGGAAGAAATTCTTTCCTGTCACGATGTCCTGAGACACTGGCACAGGTGTCCCAAGGAAGTTGTGGCTGCCCCCACCCTGGAGGAGTTCCAGGCCAGGTTGGATGGAGCTTTGAGCATCCTGGTCTAGTGGGAGGTGTCCCTGCTCATGGTAGGGTGGGTTGGAACTGGGTGGTCTTTAAGGTCCCTTCCAACCCAAACCTAATTTGATGAAGTAAGGATTGCAAAAGACTCATGTAACAAAATACAGGAATGTACAACAAACTACCACAGTATTAACATTGGAGATGCTAAGTGAGGTGAAAGAATAAATCTTGTAAAGCATAACCACAAATATGCTGTCTCTGGTCTTGTAGAACATTATCTTTTCAATTCTCTTCTCCCTTTGGACCCTACTCTAGCAGTAGATACTATGCAAAACTTGGAATAAAAGTTACTGTACAAAGATCAACCTAAAACTACTGCTCCAGTGAAACACAAGAATTTTTACATTGATAAACTATGTTAAGTGAATTGAATGGAAAACAAATTAAAACAAAATCTTTCAGCACACTGATGGGGGTCATACATTTCCTTCCTGACTGATGCTGAGAAATGTTGAACTGCAACAAATTCTATTTGTCTTCACATTATGGTTTCACCATACATGAAGTTTTATCACAGGGAGAAAGAAATACTGCAGCTGCATCTTTTCAGAGTTTAAATTTTGTATTGTAAGCATACATAAAACCAGTTCAGGAAGGATATCGAGGTCTTGGAGCAGGTCTAAAGGAGGGCAACCAGGCTGGTGAAGGGACTCGAGCACAGATCCTATGAGGAGAGGCTGAGGGAGCTGGGGCTGTTCAGCCTGGAGAAGAGGAGGCTCAGGGGAGACCTCGTTGCTCTCTACAACTCCCTGAAAGGAGGGTGTAGCCAGGGGGTAGTCGGTCTCTTTTCCCAGGCAACTACCAGCAAGACAAGAGGACACGGTCTTAAGTTGTGCCAGGGGAGGTTTAGGTTGGATATTAGAAAGAATTTCTTCACCGAGAGGGTGATCAGGCCTTGGAATGGGCTGCCCAGGGAAGTAGTGGATTCTCCGTCCCTGGAGATATTTAAAAAGAGACTGGATGTGGCACTCAGTGCCATGGTCTGGTAACCGCAGCGGTAGTGGGTCAAGGGTTGGACTTGATGGTCTCTGAGGTCCCTTCCAACCCAGACAATTCTATGATTCTGTGATAACAGATTGCTGTGACATGGCTCTGGGATGACCTTATTCGCTAACAGACTAGAGGACTAGAATTTTGTAAGAAGGCCATGTGGGCAAACCTCTGCTCACTTTAGGCTTCCTATTGGCACTGGCTTTAGTACTAAATTATCCAGTCTCGGCAAGATCAGGAGCAAAGCCAAAATGAAATGTACAATAAGATAAACTGTAAGGTCTTCAGGCAGGTATCTGCCTTCAGATAAAAGCACAATGATGGTCTTCCACTGTCTCATATACATAGAAGATGAATGTTTCTGGACTATTTCTTCCTCTGCCACCTCTTCATTTGGTCATAGCATATTATCAACAGTTTAAATGAGAAAAGGGCCTATTTCAGTGTGACCATCTAAGAAATAAAGTTTGTGGAGTCATGTTGAGTGTTTGGTGTTCCCAATAAGGAGAGGTTTTCCTCAGTACCATGAGACCAAAAGTTCCCCCTGTAGGAGTGAGGAATCAGGGAAGAAGCTGTGGGAAACAGATACTAGAATGTGGGCTACTTCAGTTTTGTGGTGCACAGAATTGCTTGCTTTTCATGTTTTCACTGACAGACGGTCTGATTAGACACAATTTTCATCTTGAATGAGATGATTGTAACATTTGTGCCTTTGAAGAGTTAATTGAAACTACATCACTGAAAATACCTTTTCCTGTGCCCCTTTGGGAACTGAATGACTAAAGCTGACTTTGGACCATGTCCCTGGGTTTCTCTCCCTGTGGCTTTCTACACTTCCAAATCATCCTGGAGCTGCTGTGTTGTCCAGAAATTACAATCTGACATGAAGAAAGAGTCCCCACAGCACAAGTCAAAGCAAGAGTACGTAGTTCCATAAGCTGATTTCTGAAAGTTCAGGGAAACAGATTGTTGTGTGCACTCTGGGGGACAAGTGGCTAGCTTTCCATCAGCCTCTGTCCCAAAAATCTGCTTGGAGATATTGATGTCCTATGAAAGCTTGAACCTCCTGTAAGAGAATTATTCAAACTTCACATCATGTTTGTGTTCTCATCTTTCTACACAGCTTGCTCTTACAATCATTCTCTCGTTTTATGCACAGTGTAGTTCAATGAAAATGAACTACTTCTCTCATCAGCTTCCATTTTCCAAGCCCTCCAGGTTTTCTCAAAATACTGTGACAACTGCTATGTGGCATCTCACAACCTCCACTTATTTCTTCTTGTGCAGTAAAAGTGTACTTAGCACAGTCCCTTACAGTAACACCTTTCTATAATACTTATTACTGACATGCAGGGCCATCTATTCACAGCAGCTTTGCTCCCTGTCAGTCAGTGGCAGAAAGACCACTCTCTGGGAGCAAATACTTTATTTTATTATAAGGCAGCAAGAAGAGATTTATTTCTTACTGGTTTCTATGATAGTTCTCACTGTCTAAACCTCTGTTACAACAGAGCTGGCCATCTGAGAGAGACCTGTGTTCTTCCAATGACTCCTCTGAGTGACTAAAGAGATACAAAGATACTTCACTTAAAACACTGACTACTTGCAGGACAGTGTCCTACTTATATCCATCAAGGGGGACCTGGTACCATGGACACTGAGCAGGACACAGAATCACAGAATGGTTTGGGTTGGAAGGGATCTTAAAGCTCATCTAGTTCCAATCCCCCCTTGCCATGAGCAGGGACACCTCCCACCAGACCAGGCTGCTCAAAGCCCCATCCAACCTGGCCTGGAACACTTCCAGGGAGGGGGCAGCCACAACTTCCCTGGACAACCTGTGCCAGTGTCTCATTGCCCTGAGAGGAAAAAACTTTCTTCCTAATATCTCTGGCCTGCTATGGCTGGGCAATGCAGTGCTGCAGACTCCTGTTGTCACAGCCGGTCTGTGGGTGCTTAGATCTGTCCCCTCACGTGGCACCATTCACCAGACACACTCCCTACCTCCTGAGCAGGTGCAGTGGTGTCTCCTGTTAGAGAAACTGAGGCCTTCAAATGTATGGTTTTGAAAAGAAAGATGGTGTCTTAAGATGGTGACTCAAACGTAGTTCTCCTCATTCCTCTGCTCTACAAGCACTTCTGTCTCCCTCAGAAAAACAGAGTTTCTAATGAAGCAAACTCAGTGTAGCCTGCTTAGAAACACAGCTGGGCAGTATTCCCACTAATGCTAGGAACACTTGCTCTCTTCTAGTTGTGCAGCAGCTCTTGTAAACCTCAATGAATGCCCACTCAAAAACATGGGAATTACTCACTCAGTCTTTGGGGTACCATTCCCAGGCAATAATTCCTTCTCTGCAAATACCAGATCTGTATGGAAGATGCAGAAAGGTATATGTGATGCCATCAATATGGGAAAAGCCATGTACTGCCCATAAAGAAGTGGTAAATGATGCAATGAAAGGAAACCTCCTTTCAGCACACCACCGCTCAGCCCCATTTTCTCCCTCACTTGTCTGTCCTTTTGACTCAGGCATCAATAGTTTTGGCAGAGGTAGGCACTCAAATGAAGCCACCTCCACCTTCTGACTTCAGGTGGGGCAGCAGTGTCCCTCTCCATTCATCACTGGTAGAGGGAATGAGACATCTGGTGACATTTATTGAGCGGTGGTCAGACCGCATGAGAGAGGGAAGCAAGAACATTGAAGCAACTTCACTAATTTGTTGCTATCATAGCTCTGTTTAATGAAATGTGGGTGTTGATATTTGCTAAAAAATGCACATTATAAAATTACTTTTGCTAGTAATTGCTAGTGAACGTATATTTAAAAAATATCTCACAGACACTATTAATTCAGAGCCACCAGATAAAGCTTTAGTTTGTTTGTGATGTAGGTTATATATACATATGTGTGTGATTTTTACATGTGTATAGGTAAATACAATACGTAAATGAACTACATTGTCCATTTAGTAATTGAAGTGGATTTTTCTCATTCCTGAAAAAATGAGAATTGATAAGACTAGAACACACTAACAACGGTAACAATTCAGAATAATAGCTAGGCCTTCTACAAGTCTTGAAAACACTGATGCCAAAGTCAGCATCTTATTGCTTTCAATTGTAACTGGCTCCAACCTACCAGTCACTTGCACCCCAAGGAGATTAGCAATTATATTCATTTAAACAAAATCTCCTTTTGTTAAAAAACCAAACAAACAAAAAGCACAAAACAGATTAACAGATTAGGATTTATATTTAGATGATTTAGATTTAGATTTAGATTTAGATTTAGTTTTAGATTTAGATTTACATTTGTCCAAGGAGCAAAGTTATATAAATAGGAAAAGCCATACGTGACATCATGAAAATAAAATGCAAAATACAGCAACATTCTACCTTTCATATAATAAAACAAGAATGCTGTGTTAGCATATTATTACTATTTCACAATTTCATGAAGTGTTTCCCCCACTCATATTGTCCATTTGTTCTTTTTAAGCTACTACTTCAAATCAATTCAATCATATGATTACACTTGTAACACATACAGTAAGGCAGTTGGCTTTAAATGGAAAATCTTGTTCAAAACAAGTTTTAATTAGATCTAAACATAGCATTATAGTGCCACTAGTTATTTCAAAAGTTTTTGAATCATTAAAGGCTAATTATCAATATAAGACTGAGATGATTAAAGGGAACAAATATGTCACTTTGACTTGGTCCAGCAATAACCCACCAAGTAAATCCTAAATTATTGCACTCACTCCAAAACAGCCTAGTTACTGAAGTCTGGTAAATTATCTGCTTCTGTGCCAGAGATTATGGTAATGTTCTATGTAGTTGGAATGCCAAACATTTAAAGAAGCTGCCAATATATGCAGGTATTGCACTGATTTAGCAAAGCCCTTCCTAGGTTGGGAAATGTCATAGGTTTTGAGTTATTCCTGAGGCATTTTGGTTACATGAGGACAATTTACTCAATCTGCCACAGAACTGAGCCCCAAAACTCTTGACTGTGTTTAATTTGTATGTGGATGTTGTATCATTGAACTGAACTATTTTTGTCAAAGGAAATGTGAAATTATGCCTGGTGCTGCTGAGATGACAGAAACTGCTGTTTCCAAATATTCAGATTAATAGATGATTCTCTTCACAAAGAGGCAGGGTCTGGCAGTGCCAGACAGCAGGAATCAGGCAGGCCTCAGGCTCTTGAACTGGCACCACACTAAACTGAGCACCCAAAATGAGGGGGGGGGTGACTGCAGGTACACTGCCACCACCCCAATAAGATCAGGATTGTCCTAGAAACCTCTAGAATAGGACTGACTGAAACTATTGCCCATCCCAACTTTATGACGGCAAACATTCCCATCCTTGGGACTGGTGGGTATTTCTAAAGCACAGAAGTCTGTCCTCCAGGCAAATGAACTACAGAGGGAAAGAGGGAAAGAGGGAAAGAGGGAAAGAGGGAAAGAGGTGCTTGCACCCCAAGTGAATCTCTCATTGCCTGGCCTACAAGGGGCCCTTGGAAAACAGACAACATTTCACTTGTGGACTGCTGAAGTTTGTTGAGAAGTTTACTGCTTTGTGGGTCTAACTGGGTACAATGTGATTCTTTTAACTCGTATTGAGAACAGACTGGTGTCACATCAACATACTCCATAGAGGAAGGCAGCATTCTTGTGAGGCCCTGTTGCTCCTTGCTGATGCTCAGGGACACAGCTGGCACTGGCTGCCATCCCAACATCTGCACTTAGGGCTGCAGCTTCCCATTTCCCCAGAAGAAATACCCCAGGGGCTGAACAATGAAAACAACACAAGCTCTCCTTCAAACATTCTGTATGGTTTTGTAGCCAGTGTTTTTAGGTTGCTCCTGCACTAGAAGTAATGAGGTCTTTGGGGTTTTTTAGAGGGGCTGTTTGTTTGCGTTTTCTACGTTCAAACACAGCAGCAGGGAATAGATTTCTTCCAGTTTTAGCACGTTTCTAAATTCATAGAGCAAGGAGGTCCCAGCATGTCTGAAAATACATTCCTCTCTTTTAACTTATAGACATTATCAGGTGTAACCTGCCTGTCATAGAGCTGTACCAGCACCTGAATGTCCTATAGCTGGTACAACTCTATAACCACAATATACAAAAGTGCAACTTTGGCACATTTACAAAATATAATGCTGGAGAGCATCTGAGGGAAAAAAGGTGGCAAGAAATTAAAAATTAGTGATACAACACATAATTAACAAATCTGGCATCCACCGTTAAATGTAGGTTGCCTCCTCATGTCTATGGAACGTGTCTTCCCTAAAGGGATTATGTTTATCTTCTCTGAAGGTATTGGGGGGAAAGGTTTTCCGCAGAGATACTCTGAAAGGTGGGAGAAAAAAAAAGTCACTGGTTTACTTTGTGAGGAAGCAAAAGCCTAGAGGGCTGGAGCTGCAGCTGATAAATAACAGCTTATTAAATAAGTTTTTATTTACTTATTTCATAAATATTTCATAAATAACTGCTGTCAAGGCAACTAGGGCATCCACGGGACAGCAAAGGCATCTGAAGTTGTCCTGGGCTATGAGAAGCAAATTCCTGAGTGGATAAGAGCAGGCTGAGCAGGTAGAAGGCCTCTCCCAACAATCACTCCACATCCTGCATTTTGCATTTTTATTCTGACAATTTGCCCAGCCCTCTCTGGAACCCATGTAAAATTTGAACACTTAATTACACTGTCCAATAATCCCAAAAGGATAATGTGGAAAGGAGAAGGAAGCAAAATCAATACAAAAGGTCTAAGAACAAGCTTCTTACACAAGCTTTAGCCATGTATGAGTGATATATAAACAAAATTCAGCCAAGGGCAAAAATGAAGGCTTGCTGCAGTGTTGCTTCAAGCATATTAACATTTAATAACACTTCCTGAATTATTCCTTTGTTATGTGCTTGCTATACTGTAATATGTAATGTGTTAAGCTCTGTGAATAATCCACTGCAAGTCCCTTGTAATAATGTTCCCAAAGAATTTTTGAACATCAGTTATTGCAAAATGT
This sequence comes from Florisuga fusca, assembly GCA_038090715.1. Taxonomy (NCBI): domain Eukaryota; kingdom Metazoa; phylum Chordata; class Aves; order Apodiformes; family Trochilidae; genus Florisuga; species Florisuga fusca. Next base: position 20,051,399 of record JAAWXA010000003.1, on the reverse strand, counting down.
GTTAGAAATATAAATCAAGGGAAGAAGGTAAGTTATGAGCAAGTGGCTTCCTCATTTCATACCACTCTTCTTAACAGGGGAATGGGGATTTGATAGACACAAAACTGATGAGCAAAACCTTCCAGGAACAATTTAAAAAAAAAAAAAAAAAAGGAAAGTGATAAATTAAGTTTAGACAGCACATGTGCACTGGAAATTAGAGTTTGAAATAGTTTCAGGCCATTGGTGTGTTCCCAAGAACGAAAAAGAAAAAAATATGTTCTGTTACGGCTGTTGGGAGGTGTATTAATTAATTTTAAAAGGAGAACAAAGAGGTGTGTAAGAGATGAAAATAAGGAAGTTAAAATACTTCATAGAAAGGGAAGAATCAGAAGTAACGTTTACTTCAACATGTACTTGGGTCTAAGAGTCTGAAAAAGGTCTGAAGCCTGAAAAAGCATCTTTTTCCCTGAAAAAAATAGTGTAAACCCCCCCAAAATAGCAATAAATATATATTTTGATAAATTAAATATTTCAGTAATCAAAAGTATCTTATTTAAAAAACCCTAATATAAAACTATCTGACAATTTATTCCCAAGTGTCCTTGTTTTCCTTGGGTTAGAATCACAAACATGATTCCATTTGCTGGTATGGATTTCATGGGGGTATTTCCAATGTAACCCTAAATGATTCATCAGGATGGGAGACCTTAAAACTCAGCTGGGGTTTTATTTAAATCAAGGAGCCTCGCTTATTCAGGAAAGTATGCCATGAGAAACCCAAACACCAGTTCCTGTGGGTACCTCTGAGACAGTATGAAATCTTTTGTTTCTAGTATTTTTTCATTTTGGAATGTTCATCTAATTCCTCCATAGGTTAAAAAACAAACAAACAAACAAACAAAACCAAAACAAAACCAAAATGTTTAAAAATATTGGCACAAAATATCAGAAAACAAGCCTGAAGCTCCTCAATAAGTCACTCCATTTACTGTATCAAGTAGGTACATACCAGTTCCACAGAAGTTAATCTACCATGTTTTTTAATTTTCTGTGGTGTAGTTTTGTAATGAAGTTTAAAAGAGACACAACAAAACCTAAAGTATAAAACAAATTAACAGTGTGGATGTTCTGCAGCACAAAACTAATTTTCTTTGACAAATATTCTCCTCTATGCTTTTGTGAGGGAAGTATCTTACATTCCAGAGCCTTGAAACCAAGTGCTACAAGACCTTAAGCATTTGGTTTCAATATTTGTTGACATTTATGCTACATTTCTTGTCACTTGTGGCCACCAATGAAAAGACATATCCTGTGGAAGTGTCTCATGGTGGAGAAGAGGTGGTGGACAATAAATAAGCCAATGTGGCTTTCCAGCATTTGCATGATAACCTCTCCATCATTTTTTACTGTCCTCATCCATTCACTTATACTAAAATTTGAAAAGTTTTAAGGAACACAGAGCTGTAATCTGTGAAACAGGTGGATGCTTACTTATTATAGTAAATTAGTAAGTAACCTTTGTTCACTTTTTGAAGAACTACTCAGTGCTTCTAGTAGAAAAGTCAAAGTATCAAAATGATTAAAAATTGCTGTACATCACCTCATTCTGAAAAAATCAAGTCTTATTGAAGTGTCATCCAGCTGTGAGTACTCCTCTAGACTGTAATGCCTGGGTGAAGTCACTAAATAATAAGAAGAAATTGCCAAGCAGCAGTTATATACAACAGCTGCTTATGTTCTGGGCATCTCAGAGAGAGGGTATTTCTAACTTGCCCATAAGCGTATGGAGAGAGGACCTAGCAACAGCTTTCATTACTTCCTCTGCAGCAGAACTCAAATAGATTTGAAAGAGACGAGTTACTACTCTCTGAAATTCTTGCCACTGAAGACTTGTAGGGTTTGTTATTTTTGCTTCTTTCCGAAGTGTAAGCCTGCAAGATGCTGAACTCTGCTGTCATAGTGTGTCTCTGCTGATGGAAATTCCTGAAGCTCCTGAATCAGTCTTTTCTCCTCTAGAAAGAGCAATCTTGGATGGAAAGCAGCTGGGTCAAGGGAAAAAAATAGTTTCCCTGATGTAGTATATTTTAGAAAAATAGGTGTTTTGAAGACCCTAATGTACTGGAAATACAGTTTTTCCCCTTCCACTGGAGGAACAGACTACTTAAGAGCTCTGTATCCCCAATAGCTACTCAGCAAATGATTCCTAGAAACACTGACTAGAAGAAATGCGTAGATGAATCCTGAAGGCTGCTTCCAACCCACACTACTCTGATGGCAATCCAGCATTCTCCATAGAGGAGTGGATACGGAAACTTCAGTAATCTTTAGCAGACTCTTCCCTGTTAGATTGCCACCAGAACTGCCAGTGCCGCTATTAACATTACTTCAGAAATTGCTGCTCTTTCAGAAGTTTCATCTGTTCCTATGCCAGAACTGTGGAATGTTTCAGTAGAGGTGTCATTAGCAAACCAGCAACATCACTGTCACACCAGGAATCAGCATGCTCAATTAGTCTTAATGCCCTCTATTTGTGTTCCTAATTTAATAGCCTTACAACCTTTCCTGCAGCAGCTGTTAGCTGCAGCAAGGTTATCAAGGCTTTCAGTAGTGCTGCATGGCAAAGGGAACTGGCAACATGCAGAGTCTGCTCAGAAGACCCAGTTTTGCTGAGTTTTTTTTACTGTAGATAGAAAAATATCACTGCTTTTCTACAGAGTCATTCTGCCCTTCAGTGGGATGGGAGCTGGGCTAGTAAATGACAGTTCTTCAAACTGCACTAATTCGAAAGATGGGAAAATCACTGAAGGGAAGATCATAGAAAAAAAAAAAAAATTAGAAATAGGGAGTTTAATAATAAGTACCTTACTTTCTCAGAAATAGGAACAAAAATCAGAAATGTGTAAATCTGCAAAGTGTCAAAGGTACAGGTAGGCATCATGTCTGAAGCTTCTCCTTAGCTTTCCTAGAATTCATTTTCCCATAAAGAATCATTGAAAGAAATGCAAAATGAACTACTTAGCTCATGTAAGCAATCTACAGCAGCAGCATAGGCAGGACAATCCAGAAGAAAGTATGTATCAACTGAACATCGGCCACCTTCACTGAGATTTGTCAGGGTGAGCTGTTAATTTATTAATTCTAGTTGTTTAATATGTAGACATAGAAACGTACATAGAATTAAAATCATGGAGCTGTGGAAATTCATAATACTGATGCTCCCATTGTTTTTAACAAGATAGTTTCATAAGTATAGTCTGTTTGCTGAAATGCAATATATAGAAGAATAAGAATAGAAAGCAGATGAATCAGTACAACTGATATTGCTCTGGTTGTGGCTGTACCTAGAAGATGTTACAGTGTCCTGAAACTAAAGCCATCATTTAACTGGTGAGGCCTGCAGAAGGCAGCTCCTCCAGCAAAACAATTACCCTAGCTGTCTGCTAACCCCCAGGATTTAAAATTCACTAAGTAAAAAAGTGCATTTTCACCATAGAATCACAGAATGTATTGAGTTGGAAGGGACCTTTAAAGGTCCCATCTCCCTTGTTCCCAGTCTGGTTCGCTGCAGCTCTAATAAAGTCAGGATTGCTGCTTTCAGCTCATGTATGGTGCTTTAGAGTACACAACAGAACCAAAATATCTCGGGTCTCCCAAGCTAGGTAGGCCACTTACAGCCATGCTCTGCCTCCCTTACTTGAGCTGGGTAGCTGGTGAGTAGTCAGGGAGAAGCATCATGTTAGGAACTACTTGGTAACCTACACAGAGGAGTAGACCTTGGTCATCCTTATCCTTTTTGCTTCGATCCGTTACTTGAAAAATTGGGATAAGAGCCATTCCCTATTCTCTGGGGCTTTACTGTAGGTTGTCAGTGTCTATGGGGCACTCAGGCAGCTTGTAAAATCACTGGTATCAGTACAAGCTGAGTGCAGCCAAGCCTGAGGGTCTGATAAACGGAAGCATCCAGGACAAACCTGAATACACATTTGGACGTTTTTTTTAAGAGGAACTCTGGTACACCACAATCAACTCCCAAAAGATTCCTGCTAATACTGATTCCTGGGCATTCTTGATCTAGGTAGCAATCTTTACAGATCTTTACTGCTTGAAAAAGCAGATTTTGTGCTTATTTTAAAAACACCTTTAACCAGGACAGGTCTTGACAATTGCCTAATTGTTGTTCAAGAATACTCTCAGAAACATTTGAGCTCTGGATCCGGTGACTGTCTAATTGTTCCATACGCCATGTCTATTCATCCCAGCTCTTCTACCTTAATTAGATATTGACCAGAAAGGTTGAATGTGAAAGAAGCTAGCTATTTCTGCTCTTGTGAATTATCTTTCTGTACTTCAAATAGAGGTAGCTGATGATGATCCCATGAACACAAGTTGATGTAATTTCTGAAGGAGAAGGTTAAATTATAGTGAGCTTGATGGTCTGAATTACTTCCTCTGGAAAAATAAAATAAAATAAAAAAATAATAAAAAATATTTAGGTTGCAAAAAATAAACACTTCCAGGGATTGTTTTCCCCTGAGAGCCAGAAAAATGGCCAATGACATGATTCATACCAAGGAACTCAAACTGATCATGTAAAGCACATGAGAACAGTATTCAATTTTTTTTTAACAGCTCAGTTGTGCAATTTGTTGTTGCTTGAGTTACATTCACTTAAACTGTCTTCAAGAAATACTACCTGTGTGAATCACTCAGTGCTTCTACTCTTTAAATTAAATGCTGAATAAATCTTTCCAGTAAGCTGTAAGAGACGAGATTTCTGTTACGGATACTTCTAACATCAGAAAGCAAAACAGGTAAAAAGTCCACGAAATGCTGCTTATTTTCCAAACATGAGGCCTTTTTGTTCTGCACTTTGTTCTCCTGGGTTTTTTTAAGAGAACTAATAAACATTATTCTCCTTTGAAGATAACCTGTAGTTAAATAGTAGGTACATGCTGACTTGCTGATCCAACATCATCTAAATCGAGACTGAGAACAAAGCACTACATTATTTTCTCTCTGTACAGCCACACAGGAGGTATTTGGCATGCCAAGACTGAGTACCACATTCCAGTTTTGTTGATTAACTTTTCCAAAACAATGGATACATAAATCCTTTCCAGCCATTTGATTTTAAAGTCATGCTTTACTGTGTTCAGGTCAAGTAATTTAAAAATTACTTAGTTTCCTTAATCTTAAAGTCACTTAATTTCTGTGACAGAACAGGAGAGGAGAGGAGAGGAGAGGAGAGGAGAGGAGAGGAGAGGAGAGGAGAGGAGAGGAGAGGAGAGGAGAGGAGAGGAGAGGAGAGGAGAGGAGAGGAGAGGAGAGGAGAGGAGAGGAGAGGAGAGGAGAGGAGAGGAGAGGAGAGGAGAGGAGAGGAGAGGAGAGAGAGGAGAGGAGAGGAAAAGGAAGATTCCGGCTACTACTATAGTGCTAGAGTGGAGTAGGGCGGAGACTGGGGTTGGGCCTTCTATTGCGGCTGGCAGTCAAGGGTGGAGAGGAGAGGAAGAGGAGAGGAGAGGAGAGGAGAGGAGAGGAGAGGAGAGGAAGAGTGTGATCAAAGGAAATACCAGGAGTTTTCATCAGGAATCATGTTTGCCAGCTACAGTTTGACAGCTGTTAATACTCTGCAAAGCACCTACACAAGTAATGACCTCAGTGTTTGCAAATACATCCAATTAACATGCAATGAAATTAAAAGTTGATAACAGCCAATCCTCCAGTTGCAGTCCTTATTACTGGCCTTGTACTTTGCTCAATTTCTCCCATGTTCTGCATTTTTCATGTGTTTCTGTTCCACCTCTATGACACCAACAGAGAATACAGATTGCCAGGAGCTAACATCAATCTTCTTGTAAGTAGTGGTACAGAATGAGCAAAACACATCAAGAGGGATAATATACTTACGATGACATTTTTATGTTTAGCAGCAAAAAAAAAAAAAAAAAAAAAGTCAGCTCACTGCACTTCAAAGCACTTGCTGTTTGGCAGACTGAATTCCTTAATGACATTCTTACCAAGTTTTTGCTGCCAAATGCTGTTTGCTTTTTCTGTCAGAACTGTCTTCATTAATAATGAGTAATGAGCTTGGAATCTACTTACATAAAGCATTGTTTTCGTGTCACTGCCATGGGCAGCATCTCTGGACAGATGAGAGAGCACCTCATTGTGGGTTTTTTCCATAGAAGCAGACATGTACTGAACAAGCCACGTTCAGGAATGTGTTAACAAATTGACCTTGGCGTGGAGATAACAATGGGACTGGCTTTGTAGCAAAAACAAGATAATGGGGTAATGGCAGAAGCAAATATTTTTCAGTTTGGATGGCCCGGCAGGGGCGTGGACAGTAGCCTTTAACCAATTAGCTTAATTGTCAGGAATGTGATCACTGCATAATAACCAATCACTGAATGTTCTATGTTTAGTAACACGCCTAAGTGTATATAAGCACCACTATGGAGGTGAATAAATGAGGTTTGCTACAACCATATTGGCTGTGCTGGCAAATTTCTCCATGCCCCCCCACAACACTTCATGAACAAGATCATTGAACAGTCCTTTTTAAAGCACTTAGGCTGGAGAACCATTTCTGTGGACCTGGTTACATTGGTCTGGACTGCAGCATCTCAAGGATGAAGGTCTTTAGACCTAACATAGAATCATAGAATTTTCAGGGTTGGAAAGGACCTTGAAGACAATTTAGTTCCAACCCCCTGCCATGGGCAGGGACACCTCCCATTAGATGAGATTGCTCAGAGCCCTGTCCACCCTGGCCTTAAAAACTTCCAGGGATGGGGCTTCCACCACCTCTATGGTCAGCCTGTTCCAGTGTCTCACCACCCTCATGGTGAAGAACTTCCTAATTCCAATCTAAATCCACCCTCCTCTAGTTTGAATCCATTCCCCCTAGTCCTGTCACTACCTGACATCCTAAAAAGATCCTCTCCAGCTTTCTTTTTTTGTAGGCCCTCTTCAGGGGGAAGGCTACAATAAGGTCTCCTTGGAGCCTTCTCCTCTCCAGACTGATTAGCCCCAACTCTTTGAGTCTGTCTTCATAGGAGAGGTGCTTCAGCCCTCTGATCGTCCTCTTGGCCCTTCTCTGGACAATGCTCCAGCACATCCATGTCTTTCTTGTAATAGGGGCTCCAGAACTGGATGCAGTACTCCAGGTGGGGTCTCAAGAGAGCAGAGTAGAGGGGGAGAATCACTTCCCTTGACCTGCTGGCCACGCTTCTTTTGATGCTGGCATCTTCATCTGAGTGGTCTAGTATTGTTCTTTCACTATGTCTGCAATTGAGCTAACTCAGTTGTAATTGAGTACTGTTCTATGAAGGCAGAAGTAACAAGTGCAGTGTACTGAGGTAGCCATGGGAGACCCTTCAGACAAATGCAAACATACTCAGTAAGCCAATGCCCTTGTGTAACAAGGTGCCAAAGGTAAGAAGGAGCCTCTTGAAAGATGGGGAAGAGTTGCAACATGTAAGCGAGCTTTCTGGGTAGTCTTGTGAAATCTTGCAAAAATGACACCGTTTCCAGAACAAATAAACCAAAGGAAGAGGTCTTTTTCCTTCCACATGCTGCACTTTCTCTCTTTCTTCTTTTGTCTTGGATGTATTGCTGCTTTTGTTTCCCTCTGGTCAACACCAGCTCAGTACGCAGAACATGTGAAGAATACATAATTTAGAGTAAACATCTGACAGAGAAATTTGTACCATGGAGCTAATCTGCTTGCAGAAATTTGTTATGTGATGTTGTGGTCTGTATGATTTCTGGGTATTGCCAGAGAGCTGCTGTCAGTAGAACTCTCTTTGTGAATAATCTTTTGTGTAAGCTTAAATCCACTAATTGTTGATGGATCTCTAATATGTCTTTTTTCAGATAAGGTCAGATGCAGATTTACTTCTAGGCAGCTAAATTATTTTTGAAAAAGGCTATCCAGGCTTTTTAAGAGTGAACAGTACCTGGCATGTCTAAGAGTACTTCTCAGTTGTAACAAGGCATTACCAGGAATAAGTTGCAAAGACTAGAAAAGATATGTAGTGGTAATGAAAATATAAAGGGGAGAAAAGCTATAGGAGAAGCCTGCAAACCTCTAACATGAGAAAATGTCAGTCTCAACATGCAGTAATCAAGGTAACACAGCAGCTGTGCAATAGTTGTGCAAGTGTGACTGAAAACTGCTTAGAAAGGAAAAAAACCAAGAAATCCTGCATGTATCTCCAAACATCTTTTCATAATATTCCTATATAATATATAGGACATGTGGTTGTAAGGAGTCTTGTAAAGCCCATAGGATACTCCACTAAAGAAAATTAGGAAAATAAACTGCCATCTGGTTGTGTTTAAAAATTGATAGAGATTGATGCAGTTTAGGTGATATCCATCCTATTTCTCAGTGACAGACAGAAAAAGAATATCCATTCACAGAATCAAAACCAGCCTGGCCTTCTTGGTGTTGAAACCAAGAAAACCTCCTTGTCAATAAGACACATTCAATCAGAATATGAGAATATTGTTAGCTAGCTAGCTATCTGGACATTCTTTGCAGAAATAGAGAATAGCAGTTTAACAACTAAATAAATTTAGATGCAAAACTGAGTGAAAGGCTGAAATAAGAACCTCATTAAAATCTTGATGAACCTTCCTTCAAGCTTATGGAGACCAGTCTTGTTATTTAAAACATGTAACACTGATTTTGCTAGCTGTTGTGCAAACACTCCCACTTTCAGCACCATGATATTTTAGGTTTTTCTGTTATTTTCCACTTTTTCATGAAATAAAGGGGAAGATGGTTATGATCTAGTCCCATGATGTAAGAGAGGAAACTTCTCTCCAGAATGAAGGATGTTCAAAGAGAACTAGGTCTTGTGGAAACCTCGCATGCATTTTGAGTTAGAGCTGATTAAGGACTTATTCACCTAAAACCTGAACCCCACAGAGTCTAATACTTAGACACCTGTCCCCATCCTTTTTGTACAGTGGGGACCAAAACTGAACACCATACTCCAGGTGCAGTCTGACAATCAAGTAGACAAGTCTGACATCAAGTAGAGCAGGATGATGACTTCGTTGTCTCATTGGTGATGCCCTTGTTGAGGCTACCCAGCATCCTTTTGGCTTTCTTTGCTGCTGCAGCAAAGAAAAAGTTAAGCTGGAGCAAGCACTCCACAGCTCAGATCTTCANGGTCTAGTATTGTTCTTTCACTATGTCTGCAATTGAGCTAACTCAGTTGTAATTGAGTACTGTTCTATGAAGGCAGAAGTAACAAGTGCAGTGTACTGAGGTAGCCATGGGAGACCCTTCAGACAAATGCAAACATACTCAGTAAGCCAATGCCCTTGTGTAACAAGGTGCCAAAGGTAAGAAGGAGCCTCTTGAAAGATGGGGAAGAGTTGCAACATGTAAGCGAGCTTTCTGGGTAGTCTTGTGAAATCTTGCAAAAATGACACCGTTTCCAGAACAAATAAACCAAAGGAAGAGGTCTTTTTCCTTCCACATGCTGCAGTTTCTCTCTTTCTTCTTTTGTCTCGGATGTATTGCTGCTTTTGTTTCCCTCTGGTCAACACCAGCTCAGTACACAGAACATGTGAAGAATACATAATTCAGAGTAAACATCTGACAGAGAAATTTGTACCATGGAGCTAATCTGCTTGCAGAAATTTGTTATGTGATGTTGTGGTCTGTATGATTTCTGGGTATTGCCAGAGAGCTGCTGTCAGTAGAACTCTCTTTGTGAATAATCTTTTGTGTAAGCTTAAATCCACTAACTGTTGATGGATCTCTAATATGTCTTTTTTCAGATAAGGTCAGATGCAGATTTACTTCTAGGCAGCTAAATTATTTTTGAAAAGGGCTATCCAGGCTTTTTAAGAGTGAACAGTACCTGGCATGTCTAAGAGTACTTCTCAGTTGTAACAAGGCATTACAGGAATAAGTTGCAAAGACTAGAAAAGATATGTAGTGGTAATGAAAATTTAAAGGGGAGAACAGCTATAGGAGAAGCCTGCAAACCTCTAAGATGAGAAAATGTCAGTCTCAATATGCAGTAATCAAGGCAACACAGCAGTTGTGCAAAAGTTGTGCAAGTGTGACTGAAAACTGCTTAGAAAGGAAAAAAACCAAGAAATCCTGCATGTATCTCCAAACATCTTTTCATAATATTCCTATATAATATATAGGACAAACTTGCACAAATCCCAGGATTTTACTTTACTGGAAAGGAGCACAATAACATTGCTTTGGTAACTCAGATAACAGCAAAACTACAACAAAAATTTCAATCTGTAACTTATTGTATATTTAAAGTTTTATTATTTTTAACTGTGGGGAAAAGGGTGTATGTTGGGGTTTTTGTGCTAGGTTAGTTAAAGTGCTATTAATTTCACATGGTCCAGAACACATCCCTCAGCTTTTCCTAATACACCCAGTAGTAAAACCACCATAGCACTGTGAGCGTATCTCAGTGAGAAGGTGTCAGGAGAAGACAGCAACTTTGTTCCTGGCACAATTAAAAAAGGAAAAATTGTCAGGTATAGACAAGGTCATAGCATGACTATTCTTTATTCTGCAAGGGTACCCTCTTTGCCTCTTGAATGGCTTTTTTTACTTCAGGCAGTCATTGCACACTATGATACCCAGGCTACTCCTGGTGAAAGTAGTCAGAGAGAGCCCAGATCACCAGAAAAGACCACAGACCTGAGATCAAGTCAAGGAGTCAAGCTAACAAGTCAGGATCAGTGTCCTTGATGAGGCATGGGCATGAGTGCAGCAGAACTGCAAGCTAGCTCAAGTGGGGACAAGCCCAAGAACCTCAGCTTAAAAGCAACTCTGAAGGGAAGGAGTGGGGAACCTTTGTCAAATCATCTCCCAGCTCTTCCCTCACAAGAGCTCTTCTCAATGATCTGACCTTGAAAAAGCCAGCGAAACTCTTGTCCCTGCACCACTCCCAGGAGGGTAGGAGGATGTGTTGATATCTTCTGTACTTCCAGCATCAGCACAAAACATGATGATGAAGATGGTGGTGATGAGTTTGTGGAAGAAACAAAAACAGAACAGAGCTGCATTTACAAGTGGAATCACGTTGTTTGGGTTGGGTTTGTTTTTTTTTTTTTTCAGGCAGGCTATAATATACTTTAAGGGCAACAACAAATCTGAGTGTTTCCTTTGTGCTGTGGTCAAAACAGTCATGTGATTGTAAGGAGTCTTGTAAAGCCCATAGGATACTCCACTAAAGAAAATTAGGAAAATAAACTGCCATCTGGTTGTGTTTAAAAATGGATAGAGATTGATGCAGTTTAGGTGATATCCATCCTATTTCTCAGTGACAGACAGAAAAAGAATATCCATTCACAGAATCAAAACCAGCCTGGCCTTCTTGGTGTTGAAACCAAGAAAACCTCCTTGTCAATAAGACACATTCAATCAGAATATGAGAATATTGTTAGCTAGCTAGCTATCTGGACATTCTTTGCAGAAATAGAGAATAGCAGTTTAACAACTAAATAAATTTAGATGCAAAACTGAGTGAAAGGCTGAAATAAGAACCTCATTAAAATCTTGATGAACCTTCCTTCAAGCTTATGGAGACCAGTCTTGTTATTTAAAACATGTAACACTGATTTTGCTAGCTGTTGTGCAAACACTCCCACTTTCAGCACCATGATATTTTAGGTTTTTCTGTCATTTTCCACTTTTTCATGAAATAAAGGGGAAGATGGTTATGATCTAGTCCCATGATGTAAGAGAGGAAACTTCTCTCCAGAATGAAGGATGTTCAAAGAGAACTAGGTCTTGTGGAAACCTCGCATGCATTTTGAGTTAGAGCTGATTAAGGACTTATTCACCTAAAACCTGAACCCCACAGAGTCTAATACTTAGACACCTGACCCCAAAGTTGAAGGTATACCCCTGTGCCTTGAGTTCTTTACATAATATATGAGGAGAATCAGCTAGCCCAGGGAAAAATTAATCTGAAGAATGAACTATAAAGTGTTTCCTGTGGAGCTGGCATCAGGTAAGTCATGTTCCCAGTAGATTCAAGCCTTTCAAGGGGTTTCTCTATGTCATACTATTTAAGTATAATGTTGTAGGGTGGATGAAGGTTCCACTCACATTTTTCAATTTATTTGATTCCTCTCAGTCTTGCAACACAAACAATTATAGCTAAAGTGCTGTTCACAAAGAATATAATGCAATTTTAAGACATGCTTACACATGAATTATAGATACAGCTTTTAGCAAATAGGATACAAATATCCATTCAACAAATTAATTCTTCAACGGAAATTACAGAAGATTAGGGGGCTCTGAAATTCATGTTTGGTAGTGGGATTAGCATCTGGAATTTATGTTTTGATGTTTATTTTAAACAAAATTAAAAAGTCTGCACAGAAGGGATTCAGTTTGCCTTAGAACAGCCAGACGAGATTCTGCTTCAGAATTCATGGACCTTTTGCCCTCAAACCCCAGTGCAGAATTTAGTTTGGGACCTACACCAGTTCATCTGATCATTAAACATGTGGCTAAACACTGTGTTTGTCACAAATCCTTCTTACTGATTCACTCCTTACTTTCCTTTTTTTTTAAGTTCTGCCTTAAGGAATTCACCTGATTTCTTGTATGAGGCTCTTCACAGGCTTGGCAGTGACAAACACTCAAAAAAGATACGTTTTTTATGTGCAGCTCCCATTAAATTCACAGGGACTGTAAAAATTAAAAGATGGTTAAAAAGTTTATTCTACAAGAGGGGGAACATATTAAATGTTGAACAGTCTGCCTGAATAGCAGTCCCTTGGCTTCTGTCCTCCCTCTCACTGATTTAGCTTGCTCTTGCAGGATTGGAGGGAGATAGTTCTAACATAAAGTTAAAAATTATTCTTCTATCCAAACCAAGCAGTTAGTAGGTAGAATATGAATAAAACCTCTCTTAATTTCATCAAAATGAAGTAGAATTGTATAAACTGTATGATCACTTCTGCTGATGGAAGAGATTTTAAATAACATTTCTCCAGGTCTTATTTGGAGAACTGGATGGCCAGATGATAATTACCTAATTTTCATTTCTAAGTTATTGCCAGAGGAGGCTCAGTTATTGCAATCTAGCAGAAATCAACACCTCATCAGGCTCAAGAGGCAATTAAACTACTGAAGTCTAAAAAAAAATGCAGCATGAACACTTTTTCAGTGACTAATTGTTCTAAAGGCTTTCATTACCTTCTGGAAATTTTCTTATCTATACACTGGGAAGAGCTTCTTTTCCATGATGCAAATGCAAGTAGTACATACCTCAAAAAGATGAAAAAAAAAAATCCCCTAACTGCCTCACTTCTAGTGATTGATTTCAAATAATAAACCTAAGTAGGTTCAAGGCCAAGTATTTAAATGGGTAAATTGAAGATCTGAGCTGTGGAGTGCTTGCTCCAGCTTAACTTTTTCTTTGCTGCAGCAGCAAAGAAAGCCAAAAGGATGCTGGGTAGCCTCAACAAGGGCATCACCAATGAGACAAAGAAGTCATCATCCTGCTCTACTTGATGTCAGACTTGTCTACTTGATTGTCAGACTGCACCTGGAGTATGGTGTTCAGTTTTGGTCCCCACTGTACAAAAAGGATGGGGACAGGCTGGAGGGGGTTCAGAGAAAAGCCACAGGGATGATCAGAGGACTACAGCACCTGCCATATGGGGAGAGGCTGAGAAAACTGTGTCTATTCAGCCTTGAGAAGAGAAGGCTTAGGGGAGACCTTATTACAATGCTCCAGTATTTAAAGGGCAGTTAGAAAGAAGATGAAGGCTCCTTATTTATGAGGAATCACATGGACAAGACAAGGGGCAATGGGCACAAGTTGTTCCTGGTGACATTCTGTTTGAACAGAAGAGGAAAACTTTTCACTATGAATCATAGAACCATAGAATTGGCTGGGTTGGAAGGGACCTCAGAGATCATCAAGTCCAACCCTTGATCCACTACTACTGTGGTTACCAGACCATGGCACTGAGTGCCACATCCAGTCTCTTTTTAAATATCTCCAGGGACGGAGAATCCACTGGGCAGCCCATTCCAATGCCTGATCACCCCCTCTGTAAAGAAATTCTTTCTAATATCCAACCTAAACCTCCCCCGGCACACCTTAAGACCATGCCCTCTTGTCTTGCTGAGAGCTGCCTGGGAAAAGAGACCAACCCCCCCCTGGCTACACCCTCCTTTTCAGGGAGCTGTAGAGAGTGATGAGGTCTCCCCTGAGCCTCCTCCAGACTGAACACTCAAAGCTCCCTCAGCCGTTCCTCACAAGACTTGTGCTGGAGTCCCTTCACAGCCTCCTTGCTCTTCTCTGGACCTGCTCCAGCACCTCAANCTCCTTGTCTTGCTGAGAGGTGCCTGGGAAAGAGACCAACCCCCCCCTGGCTCCAACCTCCTTTCAGGAACTTGTAGAGAGTGATGAGGTCTCCCCTGAGCCTCCTCTTCTCCAGGCTGAACAGCCCCAGCTCCCTCAGCCTCTCCTCATAGGATCTGTGCTCGAGTCCCTTCACCAGCCTGGTTGCCCTCCTTTGGACCTGCTCCAGCACCTCAATCTCCTTCTTGAACTGAGGGGCCCAGAACTGGACACAGTACTCGAGGTGTGGCCTCACCAGCGCTGAGTACAGGGGCAGAATCACTTCCCTGGACCTGCTGGCCACGCTGTTCCTGATACAGGCCAGGATGCCATTGGCCTTCTTGGCCACCTGGGCACACTGCTGGCTCATGTTCAGCTTCCTGTCAATCCAAACCCCCAGGTCCCTCTCTGTCTGGCTGCTCTCAGCCACTCTGTGCCCAGCCTGGAGCTCCCCCTGGGGTTGTTGTGGCCAAAGTGCAGGACCCAGCACTTAGCTGTGTTGAACAGGGTGCTCCTGTCCAAGCTGTGGGCTGACAGCTTTTTCAGGAGAATGCTGTGGGAGGCGGTGTCAAAGCCCTTGCTGAAGTCCAGGTAGACCACATCCACAGCCTTCTCCTCATCCATCAGACGGGTCACCCGATCGTAAAAGGAGATCAGGTTGGTCAGACAGGACCTGCCCTTCCTAAACCCGTGCTGGCTGGGTCTGACCCCTTGCCCATCCTGTAGGTGCTGTGTGATTACACTGAGGATGATCTGCTCCATAACCCTGCCAGGCACTGAGGTCAGGCTGACAGGCCTGTAGTACAGTCAGACATTGGAATGATTCCAGAGCAAGTCTTGGATTCCCCCACTTTGGGAAGTTTTAAGTCTCAGCTTAGACATATCATATAAACAATAATATTAGAAGACTGGACCAGATAATCCTTGAGGTTCCTTCCAACCCAACATTCCATGATTCTGATTTACTACAGGAGCGCATAAATTCTGCACTGATTACTTCACCATATTCACTACATTCACTACATTCTACATTTCAAAACTGTCCAGAGGTATAAAAAGAAAAGGCATTTCAGGAAGGAAGAGACTGATTTTGGGAGAAAATTAATTCTTAAAAAATAGAATAGTGAAAAAAACCCACAATTTCCATCAGATGCAATACCCATGGACAGGCTCATTGCGGGAAGTAGCATTTTACAGACAAAGTCATTGAAAATAGAAATTAGACAGTATAAAAAACTGCTATACCAAAACAACTTCCCAGCGCCTTCTCTCTCTCCTTTCAGCCTCCATTTTTCCTATTTGACTACTGAATATCAATGGCTTTTTGGGTTCCCAAGCCAAATGGACCAACAGACATACAGGAAGCATTTGCAAAAGCAGTGAGCCACTTCAGATAGGTGTGCAGAAAGTCTGAGTAGACCCCTGCCTCTGACATTGTAGCCATGTCTGCAGTGCAGGTCTGTGTACAAGCCCCAGCTGGAAAGCCCCATTCGACATCACAGTCCATGCTTTTATGGACCTCCTTTCTCTTTGTGGCCCACTGACATCCACACACAGTCCAGAAGATGCTGGGATGGGATGCCTATGCTGCCAACCCAAAAAATATCCCACACCTTTCCAGGGCCCTTCCTGTGTATTTATTTTGTCTGGGATAGAGTTAATTTGGTTCATAGTAGCTGGTATGGTGCTGTGTTTTGGATTTGTGAGAAAAACAGTGTTGATAACACGATATGTTTTTAGCTATTGCTGAGCAGTGCTTGCACAGTGTTATTTCTCCGGCTCCCCCACCAGTGAGTGGGCTGTGGGTGCACAAGACATTGGGAAGAGACACAGTTGGGACAGCTGATCCCAACTAACCAAAGGAATATTCCTTACCATATAATGGCACACTCAGCAATAAAGGCTGGAAGAAGGAGGAACAGAGTAATATTTGTAGAAATGCCATTTGCCTTCCCAAGTAGCACTCATAGGTGATGGAGCCTGGCTTTTCTGGAGCAGGCTGAACACCTTCCTGCTAATGGCAAGAAGTGAATGAATTCTTTACTTTGCTTTGCTCACACATGCAGCTTTTGCTTTACTTATTAAAGTGTCTTTATCTCAGCCCATGAGTTTTCACACTTTCATCTTTCTGATTCTCTTCCCCCATCCCATCAGGGGGAAGTAAGTGAGTGGCTGTGTGGGTCTGAGCTGCCTGCCAAAGTTAACCCACAACAGCTCTCCAGCTCTATATCTTTCTCTCTTACATAAAGAGCCTTTTTCCCAACACCTTGGCATAGCTGTATGTGAGGCAGATGAAAATTTAGACCAGGTGTCCACATCTCTGGAATATTATCATTTGCTCCTGCTTGACAGTGGCATTCCCAGGACCTGCACATGGCAGGCTCCAGCTGGAGCTGTGAGCATTTGAACCCATAGTAGTCATCAAAATTGGCAGTGGGATGTATCAAATGTCATGTGAAAGCTGGGAAGTACAAAGATTTTTGTGCTGTTGAATCAGCTATTGCACTCTAATGGTGCTTTTATGTAGTCTAAGACCAAAACAGTGAGAAACTTCATGACTTTGGTATTAGGGTGTCCTTCAGATCCCAATGAAGGACAATGGTCCTATAGATTCCATATTAACTAAATGCAGGATGCAATATAGAGAGCAATTACTGCTACTAAAAAGAGAGGTTTCTTTATCCCTGGTATTGAACTGTATAACTATTTCCCAAAGCACATGACCATGTTGAGGTCACTGTTGAGGTCCTTATATCTAGGGTTTTAATACACTTCTTGTGCAGCCATAGCTATTTCTGTTCAATGACCACACAGAGTATGTTACCCCATGAATACGTGAGCATAGCCTTTAGTAAAGCTATACAAATATGAAGGGTGCCACCTGTAAGAGTATTGCTGATTTTATAGTCTCACAACATTAATTTAGATGCTGCAAACTTTAAGTTTACATAGCTGTATATGTTGAAATAAATAATAAAGGCATTCAGGAATTTCATGGTGGAACTGCTGTAGAAGACCACGCTTATGTTTAGATAAATCTTGCTGATGTAGTCTTTCAGTACAGTCATTTTCTTTTAAAAAAGCAAAAATGGAAAATGATGACTTTTAAATGTATTTTCTTTTGAAGTTCTCATTGACTTGTGACAAAACCACACAGAAGACAAATGAATGGCCTGACAAATGCAGTACAAAACTGGTTTTACTTGCACTTACTCTTCAGTTGGCTGGATTCAGCAAATGAAGGCTGGCATGAGATGCATGAGTAATCAGAATCTCTGCATGCAAGTTCATTTTGGGTGAAAGTGGGTGAGCTGAGCCAAGGCTCACTGCCCAAGTGCCATTCACATGGATGACATCCTTCCTTCATCTCTCCTCATACAAACAACCTCTTCTTTTTGTAAATGATACGGAGTACTTGGGTGTGGAAAGAAAACGGGATCAGAAATCTACTTTAGATTGTTATCACCTGGCACTGTTCTCAAACTTTTGGAGAGAAACATGGATAATTGAAGTTTCCGCTTCAAGATATTTGGGCACAGCTTCTTAGTTTCAACAGACTACTTTCTTTTTTCTTCTCATTTCCATACTATGTTTCATCTTCTGTAGATTTCTCTGTTCCTGGGGCCCCATTCATTTCTCCCAGGGACCTGACACTGCAGGCTTTGCTCTTAAGTTTTGATACAACAATTAATTACTCCAGGAACAGAAGAGTTAGTGAAGCCTGGTTTTCAATGAATTTGTGTCTTATGGTTGGATTGTTTCACACCTAATAAATTTTGAGCTCTGATTGAAATTCTAATAGTCACAGCGTTCATATGTCTTTCTCCTGCATGGAGGACTTGCTGCTTTGAAGGACTTAAGCATAACCTATATATATTCCATTCATCTACCACCAAAAACTGTATAGGGAAATGAACATCTCTGAGAACTATGCTTTTTCAGATGGAACAATCTGGTGCTGAAAAATTTACTGAAGGACCAGAGGGACAAGACAGCAGGGAGGGAGACATAAAGCAACACAGGAATGTACCCAGGCTAAAAAAATCACAGCCATCAGCAGCAGGCAAAGAATTAGGACAAAATACCTACTAACATCTTGATGATGTTGATTGATTCTCTTCAGGGTGCTAGTTTCAGTTATCCTGGCAAGAGACTAATTTTTCCAATATAATACATATGGGCACATTTGCACAGTCTGGAAGTGAATCCAGTACATCTAAGTTGGGAAATGCTTCAGTGTGTATCGTAGACAAGCTCCTGAGCCACGTATTTTTTTAAATTGTTAGTAACTTGGATCAACACAATGATTTTCCTTTTAACAGGCACTAGAGTTTGAGATCCTGTTCCTACCCAGTCAACTTATCATATGTCTGCTGAAGAAAGGTTTCCAAATCCTTTTGATTTGCAGCCTCCCCCAGACTTCAGGTGTAAGTCTCCTGGTAGTAGGGTTACTTTTTGTTAAGAACCTTTTGTTGAACGTTTCAAAGCAATTCACATGCTGAGACTTTGGGATCTAGGAATACTTCCCAGATGCATGGTGTATGTTCCAGCTTTGTCTTCATAGCATTCTGTCCTCAGTTCAGCATTCACCTTGCTCTATTGTTTCCAGAGTTAAAAAAAGAAGGTTGCATGAGGCAGTCAGGTCATAGGATTGGCATAATCAATTTAGTTTAAATGTCTAGTGTAAAGCCCATGATAAATGTAAACTTGCTCATTTGTAAAACCTTCCCATGGAAACATTGCCATAACACAAAGATATAAATTTCTGATAATTATTTTTGGTCTAATAATACAAATGCTGCACACATTAGATCTTCACTGTCTTTTGTTGGTTGCACTGCAGCAATAAATTTTCAGTGCCTAAGGGGCACAAGGTAGAATTGTGCATAAAAAAATGTTCATAATATTTTTATACAAATAAGCTCATATTCAAGAGTTCACATTGCTTTTATGTAATTTGGAAATTTATGGGGTATTGTTTTCACCAGCTGTAAGTTTATACCCTGTGTAACAAAAAAACTCAAGGGTCCTTTTGTTAGGTTTGGTTGGTTGTTGGACTATACCACAGTTTCCAACTTCATTTAACAGGTATTCACTGGGGGAATTTACTGTTTGTGTCAGAGCATAATTTAACTTTGGAAGGCAGCATTGAAAGTTTATTTGGTTAAATCTCATTAGCTACTGGAAAACTTATCTGGAAATTCTTAATCCTCCTTACTTCAAAACAGAAATTTGATACTGTAAACTACCTTGACCACAGGCTATAATTCTAAAGCCTGTAATTGCAAAAGAGAATGAAGTTACACAGAAGGCTGTTCATTAGTGTCTTCACTCACAGGAATATTGCTATTGAGGTAACTAAAACCAATTTATACAAAGGCGATTGCACTTGCCTTGTTTTGTATCTTTCAGATGTATTTAGGGAACGAAGGAATCTAAGTAAAATATGTGGATATGTGCTTTTGTTTGCCTTGTAAATACAGAATCACAGAATGGTTGAGAGTGGAAGGCACTTCTGGATGTTATCTGGTCCAACCCTCTGTTCAGGCAGAGCCACTTAGAGCCAGTTATCCAGGAACATGGTGAAGACAGTTTTTTAGTATCTCCAGGGTTGGAGATTCCACCCCCCCCTCTCACTGGGAAACCTTTGTCAATGCTGGGTCCCCCTCATAGGAAAAAAACTGTTTTCTGATGTTCAAAAGGAACCTTCCATGTTTCAGGCTCTGCTCATTGCCTCTGGTCCTGTCACTGGGCACCAATGAAAAAAGTCTGGCTCTGTCTTCTTTATAAACTTCCCTTCAGCTATTCATACACATGGATGAGATCCACTCTGAGCCTTCTTTTCTCCAAGCAGAATAGTCCCAGCTCTCTCAGCTTGTCCTCCAGTGCCTTCATCATCTGAGCAGCCATCCACTGTACTCTCCCTAGTAGGTCCATGTCTCATTTTGAGGGGTCAAGAACTTGGCCAGGCCCTCCAGGTGTGGCCTCACCAGTGCTGAAGAGAGGGGAACAATCACCTCCTTCACTTGCTAGCAGCATTTCTCCTAAATCAGCACAAGATACCATTAGCCTTCTTCACTATAATGGCACGTGGCTCTCTTTTGTTCAGGCAGATGTCCAGGACCTCCAAGTCCTTTCCAACTCTATGGCCCCCAGAACATACTGAAACCTTGGAGCTGTGCTTACCCATCATAGTTATGGACTACATAAACTTAATAATGTTCCTGTTACACCTTCAGAAGAAATGTGTGAATGTATGTGTTTTCTCTGTCATTTATATAACCTCTCTGACACTACAGCTAGGGAAATTTGGGGAAGAGAAACAATATCAAACATCGTTATAAATTTGTTCATTCCATATACACTTCAGCCAAGCTGTGATAGACACTTCTCAGTAGTGTCTTTCTATAAATTCAGACATACAGGGTCTCTGACACCTTTAGTTACCTTGTTTACTTTCTGCTCTATTGGCAGCCATTAGAGCAGTTGGACAGCACTAAGAATCATTTCCTCCTTGAAGGAAAAAACACCAATTGATGTATCTAGACTGCAGAGCAGATGTGATCTCCAGCACCTTGCAGTCCTGCTCCTCCAGTTACTCAGAGCATCAGCCTCTTATTCACAATCAAGCTGACTGTTCTCACACTGGTATATCACTGAGGTGGCTTATAAACCATCTGCCTGAGACTTTCATTAGGGAAGGAGAAGCAGAACTTTTATATAGCATTTGGCTAAAATGGCTGAAGTCACATCCAGCTACCATTACTACAAGTAAAGAAGTATAAGATTATATATATATAGCTCCCTTAGTTCCCAGTGGCCAGCACAGACTTCCAGCATAAGCCCCAAAGTGGGTTTTCTTAAAAAAGAGCAGTCCTCAGCTACCACACCACATCCATATTATGTGCATATACATCCTTGGCCCACCCCAATATAGGTTTAGAGCTGCTTACTTTCTGAGGAACAGAGGCATATAGTTAGGCCTGCTCTGTAGCATCATACAAAAAAGCTATGGGCTTCTTTTGTATTAATTCCAGAATGGCCTGGACTGAATCCAACCCAAAACAGATCTATTCAAAGTCACCATTTCCCAAGTGCTATAGGGTAGAATGATGCCAATTAAAAAGCTCCAAAGGGCTTGTGGAAACTATGAAATGTAAAACAGCAGTGGATTAATAACTTGCTGACCCAGCCCAATAAACCTGCTTCTTTGATGGATGATAAAAGAGCTTTGAGGAATAATGGTTTTAACTGCCCATAAGCTTTTATAATCAGTCACTTAGCCACTATCTCTGTTATTTCATTCTGACCCACTTACCACAGAATGTTACATGGGGCCTTCTGCACCTTCAGAACAGATATCTCACCTTAAAATCTTTCTCAAACTTTGAAAATGTTCAGGGCTGTCTTTAGTAACCTAGCGGGGGAAAATGTGTCGTGATGAACAAGTACTTTCTGTAGGTAACGCTACCAGTCAGCTTAGGAATGCTGTTTGACCTTTTTTTTAATCTAGTCAGTATATCAACCCTGGAGCCTGAAACAACTTTTCTCAGTAGTGTTTTATGTTGGGTTTCTACATGCTTGATATAAAAGGGAGGCTCAACTTTTACAGAATGAAATCTTGGGACTACACCCACATGATACCTAAAAACACCTGGTTAACAAAATAGATGGACTGCACTGTAGTTTGAAACACAATTATTCCATTATATACTATAATTTATTCTTTGCAAATAGCTGTATAAATCACTAAATGATTCATGTAATTTCTGCAAATCTGTATTCAAGTAGTCATTTCCATATGCTTTGACACCTGCATGTTTGTTTTTCACACTCACTGGATGATCTGTCTCCGAATTTGTATGTTTTCAAGGTCTGGGATTATCCCAATGCTGCATTCATATAATACTTAGGAAAGCTGTGATCCAGTTGTGTGTGAAACTGTTTATTACCATCACCATCCAAGTAATAAGTAATAACTGTGTGAAGCACTTAGCAGCTTTCTCTTTCTTTTGAGATGTTAATATTAAAAGAATTGACTCTGTTCCCAGAACTGCATGTTCCCTTTTCATTAGGCTTATAAAAAAAACAAACCCTCAAACTTCTAACTTGTCTTGAAAAGAAACACTGCTGAGTTTGTCTGAGTTCCCCTCCACACTACAATGTCATTAAAAGTAGAATTAACAACAAAAAAAACCACCAAACCACTTTTCATTCCCTTTAGAAATTAAAATAAATAAATAAATCACATTTTAACTGTCTGTGCATCCATAAATGTCATTATTTTCTCAAGATTGTCTAGAGCTTTGTATGACTGAGTTGGTACGCCAATGCAGTACAAGAGTGGTACTCTACAGGAACATTCAGAATGATCACCAGAACAATTCCTTCCAGGTGAGTATCAGTAGCTGTAGGATGCAGCTGGATGGTGAGGAAGGGCATGCACAGCTGTGCAATTCTGTGCTACTCTCTTGTCTGCACACAGGCTTGTGGGTTTGCAATTTTTTCAGTGTTTTGCAACTCATTTCCTTACCTCAGTCACAGCGGTTCTCTCTGCTTGGATCTCAGTGCCCAGAGCCCACTTCTGTCCCCACAGATCATGCAGTGCAGTGTCACCTCTTGCAGAAAGATGACTGTGATGGAAATTAAGATCTCCCCTTCCCAGTTTTGGTACAGCAGCTGGGTAATTGCATGTTCCTGATGTGGTATGGAGGAGAAGTATGCTGCAGGGGTGCCATGAATTCTAAGTTCATAATGGTCATTCAGGTAGACACACATGCACATTCACATTTTTAATAATTTTTAAAAGTAATTGAAAATGTCATAATTTTAAAATCCCCATAATTTTACCAGCTGTGGTTTAGTGAAAACAAAACAAAACAAAAAACCCCAACTGAATTATTCTCATAAAGCACTTGGAGAACTAAATTTGAAAAGTGCAGTAAAAGAGACAGGATATATTGCCTGCAAACCAGCCCAGAGAGGATTGCCATTAGCTGAGATCACACTCTTAGCCTGATTAAGATAATGACCTGAAGGCAGATAGATGCCTGCTTTCTGATCTATAGCGTGCTCCTAGGAGTCAGCACTCCAACTCTATCATCCCTCTGGCTTTTTTTAGAACATTTAGCAGCCGCTACATGCAGCCGCTCTGCTGTTGATGCCAGTCCTTGGTATGAGGTTGTGAATAGGACCATCTGTATCCTGAAATAAGCATCCCTGCCATTAGCCATCAGAAGGATGTGCCTGGAGAACTGTATACTACTTACAAGGCACATGCCCACAGGAATAGTTGAGATATGACAAGCTTATGCTCACCCCCCTTGCAGGGAAGTGAGATGTTTTCTGGCTCACTCTGAAAACAACATGAACACAGCTGACCCTGGTGTCATGTGTGACAAACAGCTGGCCCTGTAGAGACCACGGTCAGGCTACCTCCCAGGGGATTCCAGCCTCCTCCACCATTAAGTTCCACAAAGCATCCTGCTCCTTTGCTCTCCTTTCCCTGTCTTCACCAATTGCATCCTGCCACAACATGTTTCTGCAGTAAACGGGCCTGAACAACTGAGCATGGTGCCAAGCAAGGTGCCTTACCCAGGCAGCTCGATGGAGTCACAGATTGTGCAGCTTAGCCTGGGGCAGGGCAACTGCTAAAAGCATCTTGCCTACCCCTACAGGCTTGTGGAATCAGTGTTGTGCATGCAGATGCCATTATGGAAAATCCTGCCTGAAAACAATGGTAGTTTGAATTGTAGAGAGGGAATAATTCTTCTGCAATACTCTTCAGCTTTCATGCAGCACTGTTCTGCTATAATTTTTTGATGGCCAAATTTATTCCTGGTACAAAACTCCTGTTACTGGTTGAGTGGTTACTACACAGACAAATTTGCTGCTACATTGTGGTATAAATGATGATATTTTCCTTCTCTTTTTTTCCACAGAGCTACAAGTAGTGGAATTCAGAGGCAAGCAAAGTAGATCAAATACAAATCAAAGGAAACAAAAGTACAGAGGAAAGGAGTGGCCTTATAATTCAAGCACAGGGCTGGGAATTGGGAAATTTCAGTCCTTGAGACTTTCTGAATAATGTCACTTTGCCTCTCTGGATTGCAGGGGTTATTCTTAATTACTCTGAACACCATTTTACCACACTTGCCCTTAGAAGATTCACACATTTGAATGAATTTGCTCCTCACAATAAGGAGGTGTTAACCCATGCTAACTGTGTGGGTCTCTGACTGAGGTCAGTTTCTTTAGTGTGTAAACATGCTGTATTGCTGATTTTAAATTATCAAATCTAGTAACTTAATTCAAGAACATCTGTTCTTGCAGTCTTCTCCTGTGGGAGTGTGAAAAAGAATATCCTTTAGATGTGAAGGCCATAGTACCCAGGGGGAAGGTTGGGTTGCAGAGGCAGATTTCTCTCTAGATTACATGGCTGTATTTTACTGGCAGGGGAACACGTTTTGACACGTGAGGAAGGTGCCTGCCATTACAAATACCAGTCTGCAGTTTGCAACAGGTCACAGGAACTTTGGATGGAAGCTGAAGTGGAAATGTAAACCATTTAAAAGTAGCTGCAATCTTGTTATCCTACACGGAGGCAAATCACGTAACTATTACTTGAGGGAGAAAAAAAAACAATCCCCAAATTGTTCATTTGCCACTGCAAAGAGACATGTGCAGATATGGAAAGCACGTTTGGGTACAACTGAGGCAAATCGAGCATACTGGGGCCAATGGTGCTTTCAAAACACGGGGGACTGGAGGTGACAGCGTGACACGCGTTTTCTCTACGTGTGTGCCACGTCCGTCTGCCTGTCCTGGCAGGTCACGACCCAAGAGCCACCACGACAGGAGGTGACAGGTGATCCCTGAACCTCCTCAGGGGCACCGAGGGGAGCTGCGGACGCTTTCCTTCTCCCTCAGACACGCTCTGTGGGAGACGGGCGCCCTCCAAGCAACCTCTAACCCAGAGCAAAGACGGAGGGACGGACGGGCAGGCCCCGCAGCAAGCCCTCCTCGCCTCTTGGCCCCGCCGCCGGCAGAGGCTGAGGCGAACCGGCGGTACCGGCCCGCGCATGCGCTACTGTTGACTGCCGAACCGCATCCACCGCGGGGGAAGGGGAGAGAGAGCTGGCGGGAGCTGCTGCGCCTGCGCGGGTGGTTCCCGGGCAGTGGGAGCCGAGCGGAGCCAAGCCCGGTGGCGTGGCTGGCGGTGCGGGCGGCCGGCGCTGCGTGCCCCTGCCGCTGGGCATGGTGAGCAAGGGGCCGGTGCTGCGCCTGTTGACCGCCATCAACCGGAGGAGGATGAAGCTGCTCATGTTGCTCGCCTTCGTCGCCTATGTCGCCTGTGAGTGAGAGGGGGGTGGAGGCGGGTCTGGCCCGGCCATTCATTGCCCGCTGGACGGGTGCCTTCCCGGCCCCCTGTGCCCTCCGCCGCCGGGGTGGGGAGGAGGAGGAGACGGTGACGGCGGCGGCGGCTTCTCCTCCTCCCGCGCCTCGTTGCGTTGCGCGTTTGAGCGGCGCTGCAGCGCGGCACCTCCGGGCCCGGTGGGGAAAGGAGCTCCCCGCAGCCCCCCGCGCCTCTGGGTGTCGGTGCCGAGGGGTTCCCTCCTTTCCCCGCCTCGCTGAAACTTCCTCAAGTCCTGCGGGTAGCCGCCTAGGCCGTGGCCGAGGGCGCCCGGGCGGGCCATGGCGGGGGTAGCCGCCGGGCATCTTTCCTGTCAGAAAACCCACCCACCCCCGTGTCCTCCCTCGGCGGCCGTCGCGGGGCTGTTGGCAGCGAGGGCTCCGGGGAGAGGCAGCCGTGCCTCCCCTCCCTGCCCCGAGGGAAGGGGCTCCCCGGGGGCTGGCGGGCGGGCAGGCAGCCGGCCC
>JAAWXA010000003.1:19907231-20025165 GCA_038090715.1 Florisuga fusca | reverse complement strand
ACTCCCTCCTTCAGCCACGTCTGTGTCTCTCTCCCGGCGTGAGGTGGGGAAGGCTGCCCGGGCAGAAAGGCAAAGGGGGAGCGGGGAGAGAGAGAGAGACGTGGCTGAAGGAGGGAGTGTTTCCGCAGCCGCTCCTGCTCAGACCCTTCTTTGTCCGCCTGGGTTTTAACCTGGTAGCTGTGTGAGGTGAGGCTGCGAGGAAGTTTTCCAGGGCAGGCCTCGCGTCTGTGTTTTGTAAAATCCTCTGGTGTCCTTTGGGAGCTAAATAAGTGCTTGTTTGTTTATTAGCTCAGCACTCAGCTAGAGCCTTAAGAGAGGCGTAAAGGTATTTGGGAAAATACTAGAAATAATACTGACAGGGGTATTTATGACTTCAGTTAGTAGGCGTGAGTCAAATAGAGTCTCAAATTTATAACTTTTTCCTGTCAGCTCTCTCACTTTTCTTGTCCAGATTTTGCTGTTGCATGTTTCATATTCAGTTTATGTGAGCCTGTTGTTTTTAGACTCAGGTAGATTTTATGTAGCTGGAACACCATGAGAAAGGATCTTTGAAGCCTTGTCAGCTTAGCTAGGAACAAGTGATTCTCTTGATCAAGAATCTCTTGATTCTCACAGAGGTGAGCTAGCTTCAGGGATGGGTGAAGCTGGTACACCCAGCTGGTACATCTGGTTTGAAATCCTTCCTTTGCATTTAAGAGCATGAAGAGGTACAACTCTGAAATATTTCGGCAGAAGGGGTGGTATCTCCTATCCCAGAAACACAACACTGGAATTCCCTTTACTAGCAAATGTTACTGTGTTTGCAGGACCTCACTATTTAGATACTGCTGTTACTGTTGAAATTATATGCCAACTCTGCTTGCTCTTAGGACAATTTGTCCAAGTAACTTCAGGTCCCATGCCTGCTGAAGCAGGGCAGCGTAATGTCCTTATTTTGAAAGGACTTGGTGTTTTGCCAAAAGTTATACTTAATTTTAAAGACAGAGTTACTAGGCTCCTATTAAAGTGCTGCAGTTGACTGGCAGTTGACCTGGTCATTGGGATATGGCTGTTGATTAGGTTTCATGGACAGTAGCTGGTATTTGCCATCTAGCTTTGTGGGTAAAAGCTTTAAGAAAGGGAAAAAAATGCCATTTGATTTTTTCTGCCCGAGCTGTAAGTCACAGACATCTTCTCACCACTTGTTACTGATTGTTCTTTGAGATTTGGAAAAAATGGAGGAGAGGGATTGCACATGGATGTGGTGAAAAGTAGTTTAAAAGGGAATAGGTTAGTGTCTGATGGGTCTGTGTTTTTTGTAAACTGTCAGGTTGCTGTGCTTTTCAGTCTTTTGACTAATGGCTGAAAATAGTGGAGTCATTAGTTAATGTCTCTGCTGTCTTCAGTATAGTATGTACGATATGCTAGCAAATGCCACTGGTCTAATAGATTATAGAGAGACTTCGTTGTTTTCTTTCCTATGGAAGTGATTATGAGCCCATCCCCCTATCCTAAAAGTCTGCTCCTTGCAATATTACTGAATCATCACTGTATTCTGGTTGCAGGCAGATAATACCAGACTAAAATAGCACAGAATCTGAGAAAACTGAGCTGCTGTTGTAGGTGTATGTGCTGGCACTTCTTAAATTCCTTCTTTCTCAAGTGCTCTCCAAATGACTAAGTGTTTTCAGGCTGTGCACCTCCTTTCCATGAATTTCCATTCAGTGTTAGTGCATGAGGAATCAGATTTGGAGCACATCAAGTTACAGGGAATGAAATACTTGGCAAGTATGGTATTTTTTATGAACTAGGAAATAGGACTTTTTTGGTAGTGCTGTTTTGTCAGTTCATGTGTGAAATCCTGAAGAGGGTGTTTAGGGAGTATCTTTTCTAGAAGTAGCTTATTTTATAAAACCTTCTGCCTTTGAATGCACATTTATTACAAACATGCCAGAAAATCATCTTTATTAGAGTTTGCAAGCTAGAGGAAGAGCTTATTACAGGTGACTGAAAGGCTCTGAGCTATGTCACTTTAAGGAGTCATTGAGGGACTCTCCTGGTAGTTTCACAGTGCAAGGTTTTGGATGGCTAGGCTGACTTGGGTATCCTTGCTCCATATCTCACATTTCCCACCAACATCCACCAAGGTCAAGGACTTACTGTGCACCAGGTAAAGAACTGGTCTGAACTTGGATCACCTTTTCAGGTTATAACTATACAGACAGTAGTTTTGTCCCATCTGAGGAGGCCACGCAATGATGATGCTGTTGGCAGTGTTTCCATCACATGCTTTGCAGATGTACAGTTAATGTCTCACCTATGGAGTCTTGATGTTAGCTGAGTATGACCATGACATCAGGTGCCCAGGCAGGCTCACATAAAGATACCTAGAGCTCTCTCTGGGCTTCACTGGTTTCCCTAGTGGCTCTTAAAGTAAGAATGATCCTTGTTTTACCATTTGTTTTAAATTCATGTTTGGTGTCTAATTTCCCTAAGTCTAGTTTCTATTAATAAAAAAAAAAAAAAAACAACAAGAAAACCCCAACGCAACAAACCAAAACCAACCAAAGAAAGCCCCATCAGTTGAAAGAGCACAATGTGCATAGTTTGTGTATATAAAAATAGGAACTCAAAGGATCATTGCCAGTCAGCAGGCAGTTAAAAGCTGTTGTAACAAGTGATGATTCCCTGACAAACTAAGTGAACAGAGTTTAGCTAACAGTTACATTTACCTTGTCTGTAGGCCTTGGGTGAAAGGGGCAATTTTGTTCCCCATTGCCCAAGTCATGAATCTGGAGATAGTGCAGCTGGTGAGCTGTCAAAAACACTCTGTAATCCAAAAGAATGCTACTTTATTTTATTTTATTTTTTAAATACTTTTCAGAATTAGCTTAGTTGACTCAGTTGCAGTGCTATCTCTTTCTGTGAGCACTGCATGGCTATGTTGTGCTATATATAATGGGAAGCCTTGCCTGAAGGTTGAATTTGCACTGCCTTTGTAAAAGGACAAAGTCTTCTGCTACAGCTTTTCTCTCTGCAGAAGGATACTTCAGGGAGTGCTGGTGCTAACCAAAGGGTTAGCATAGAGGGGGGGCATATGGAGGTGGACTGAAACAAATCCTTTCAGTCGTAGGCAGTTGAAGCAGTTGTGAAAACACAGCTTAAGATCATGAGGTGATTATAAACACAGCTGAAGTGGATTCAATTGATTTTTGTTGTCTGTAAGGGGAAATGTAGACAGATCATAAACCAGCAGCCAATTAAATAGATATTGTTAATATGTTAATGTTATGTGTCACCACAATAAGAATAACTGCTATGCAGGCTGAGATTTCTGTTTTGT
Organism: Florisuga fusca; assembly: GCA_038090715.1. Classification (NCBI taxonomy): domain Eukaryota; kingdom Metazoa; phylum Chordata; class Aves; order Apodiformes; family Trochilidae; genus Florisuga; species Florisuga fusca. The sequence goes on along the minus strand of JAAWXA010000003.1, from coordinate 20,021,843 downwards.
TTTTTAAAAGCCCACCTGTTGGTGGGTTGGATTGTCACCTTAAACTTGTTTCCTTTGAAATTTTAGATGTTTATTCATCTTTATATGAACACACAAGATGCTACAGTGGGCCAGTCTTTGTAGAGTATGGATCTGACTTGTTTGAAATAAATTCACGTGGTTAGGTTTGATAGACAGAGTTTGTCAATCTATATTGTTTGTTTCAGTCTTGATGTTACTCTTAACTATCTACTATTGTATAATGAGGGAGTTGCATGTTCTTAATGGAAAAAAAAAAGTTAAGAGCTCTATTTATGGCACAGTAGAACAGTTGTCTTTGCTCATTTGTAGGTCAGATTGTTCTCAGGAAGTATGTCAGTAGCCTCGTTCCTTTTCCAAGGGAAAAGAGAAGAAATTGTACATCCAAGCTTAAGACCTTGTTACCTTTACAAGATACATTACAACACTGCTCCTGAAACAACTTAAAATGTCAAAATAATAGGAGGGAAGTACGTCCTGCAGTGTAGTGGGTTGACTTCAATCAGCATTGTTAGGTTCCATGGTTGTTATCCTCTGTTTTACAAAGTTAGCCATTTGTTTTTGTCATATTTCCATCAGCTAGGAAGAATGTAACATTCTCTTCTCAGGGTATCAAGGTGTGCGTTAGCTCTTTTGCTGGATTTTCACCAGTCCCTTTAATGTCACTTATCTCCTGTCTGTTCAAAGCAAAGGTTAAATGCTACTTAGTGTTGTGTTCTGATAAGCTTTTACTTTCACTTTTCATAATAGGAAAGTAGATGCCAATTTGGATCTGTCCTGTTGCTTCAGGCTAGCTGTCTTACTGACCAGAAACTTTCCAGCACTCCTGTGGAGAATGTAAAAAGTGTTTCTTCCCCAGGTGTTTACAACTAGACAGCAGGACTGACCGACCATGGAAAAGTTAGAAATGGTCTGATGTGACATCAGGCTTGGCTGCTTTTTGTGTCAGCATGCCAGGGATTCTCCACTAAAAAAATCCAAATGAAAAACATTCAGTTTCTGGCTTCATGTCCTGCAGAGCTGCCTTTCATCTGCGGGTTTATGCAAATAAGTTTACTGTCTTCAGCAGCTTTCAGCTCCCTGCTCATCGGGCTTCCCAGCTAGCCAGAACTCTGTAGCTTACGAAAATCTTTCATGCTTCAGCTGAGTTTGTCAGGAGTAGATGGACTCCAACTCCACTTTGCTAGCCATGTTTTAAAGCAGTTTTTTGGCATCCTTGATAAACTCACTCTTACAGTTGCCAGCTTATCTCCATTTAATGTTTGTCTTTAATATTTTATCTGCACTTAGTATTTGTCTTTTCAGTGACATGCAGGAGGTGGTGCTGTCACCATTCAGCTCAAGGACAAACATTTTTGGAGCTTCCATCTTCTTTCTCCTCTGTGTTTTTGCAAAGAGGAAATCTTTCCCTACCGTTTATATTGCTTTTTTCTTTTTTGTGAGATTGGTTGACCAAAGCAAAGTTTGGATCTTCTGGTTCATGGACCCTAGGGGCGTAATGGGACAGTAACCCTAGCTGAGGGGTTACTGTGCCACCTTACCTGAGGAGGGTTATAAAAGATAACTGGTAAAAATGAGTTGTTTCAGTTACAGTGCTGGCCATTGGAGCATGCTGTGGGTCTGGTGAAAACAGTCTCAGCAGTTAACAAACTTAAAATAAAATGCTGAAAATAATTTGAGTCACGATCCCTCATTTGACTGCCACCCTATTTTGACTGGTTACCTCGGGCAGCTGCTCAGTTTCTGGGGTTTGGCATGTGTGCTGGTGTATCATCATTATTATGGGAGCGTGGAATATTCTCTGCCTCTGAGTGTCTTGAAAAATGCTCCACAGTCCTACTATCCATGTCTGGGAAGGTCAAGAGCTAAATTAAAGAAGACAATGCCCCCTGCTCTTTCTCTCTCTCTCTCTTTTTTTTAAGGCATTTGAAAAATCAGGGCTGCTGTCTGGATTGGAGAAAGCATGATTTCTGCAAAACTACATATTGTATATTCCAGTTGTCAAGATGATAGTTCTGCTTTCTTTCCTTTGCTTGAGATGGGGAGATGTATGGCTCTAAGAGCTGCAGGTCCAGGTTAGTTGGCTTAGAAGGTTTCTGTTGTTTTTAACGTGCCATGTTGCTTTGCAGCAAAGGGATAAAATGATTTTCTCAAAAAATCTTGTGCATTTGAATTGTGCAGGTAAAATGTATTTGGAGATGTTGTTTCATCGGGCTTTTTTCATCAACTACTGCTGCTTAAGGAAAGACTCTTAGGGCTTTCAGTTTTTTAATATTAAGTGAAAAGGAGATGCAGGGATGTTGGCAATTTAGATTGCTTACCTTTCATGTTGCCAAAAATAATTTTAACTCAGTTCAGAATATAATTATTGCATAGTACTACAGTGAGGTAGAGGTCAAAGTCCTTCCATTGTCTCTTTTGTGAATTCAGACCTCCTGTAGGCAGTCAACATATTTGCAAACCACAGTATTGTTTCAAGCCAGTAAATTCAAAGCTGGTAAGTTTTATGGTATCTGTGCACACTCGAGCATATGTCATGGCGAAAAACAAAGATGCTGTTTAGAACTTCACAAATATGATCAGTAATATGCATTCTGCTTTTTTTGTTGTAAATATTGGATTGCTATTTCTTCTGTTTGTAGGAACTAAAAATTGGAGTGTGTTAGCTTGCTTGTGGCAAAATACAAAGGATAGACAATAATGGATGAGTAGTGGTAAAGAATAATGTGCTGAAAACATGAGATAGGAAGGAGTAGAAAGCCTGAACAGACAACTGGAAAAAAATACTTAGCAGAATAGTTGTAAAGAATTTGTCATCTAGGAGATAAACAACAGAATCATAGAATGGTTTGGGTTGGAAGAGACCTTAAAGATCATTCAGTTCCAACCTCCTTGCATGGGCAGGGACACCTTCCACCAGACCAGGTTGCTCCAAGCCCCATCCAACCTGGCCTGGAACATTTCCAGGGAGGGGGCAGCCACAGCTTCCCTGAGCAACCTGTGCCAGAGTCTCACCACCCACCCTCACTGTGAAGAATGTTTTTCTAGTATCTAACCTAAATCTCCCTTCTTGCAGTTTAGAGCCGTTGCCTTTTGTCCTAGCACTACATGACATTCTGAAAAGTCCCTCTTCAGCTTTGTAGGCCCTCTTCAGGTATTGGAAGGCTGCTGTAAGATCTCCCTGAAGCCTCCTCTAGGCTGAACAAGCCAACCTCTCTCAGCCTGTCTTCATAGGAGAGGTTCTCCATCCCTCTGATCATCTTTGTGGCCTTCCTCTGAACTCATTCCATGAGCCCTGTGTCCTTCTTGTGCTGGGGACTCCAGAACTGGACACAGTGCTCCAGGTGGGGTCCCATGAGAGCAGAGGGACAGTATCACCTTCCTTGACCTGCTGGCCACACTTCTCTTGATGCAGCTCAGGATACAGTTGGCCTGGGCTGCAAGCTCACAACGTCTGCTCGTGTACAAGTTTTCTTCCACCAGTATCCCCGAGTCCTTCTCTGCAGGATAGTTCCATTTCTGTAACCCAGTCTGTATTGAAACTTGGAATTGCCCTGACCTGTGTGCAGGATCTTGCAGTCAGCTTTGTTGAAGTTTGTGAGGTACATATTGGCCTCATCCTTAAGCTTGTCATGGTTCCTCTGGAAAGTATTCCTTCCCTTAATGCACTGCTCAGCTTGGTGTTACTTGCAAACTTGCTGAGAGTGCACTCAGTGATTAATAAAGATACTAAAAAGTACCTGTCAGAATACAGACTCCTGAGGGACACCACTTTTTAGTGATCTCCCTTTGGATGTTGAGCCACTGAGCCATCTCTTTGGGTGCAGCCACCAGCCAATTCCTTATTGGTTGAGCAGTCCATCCACACATCCATATTTCTCCCATTTAGCAACAAGGTTGTGAGGGCAGTAAGTTTCTTAAAGGAAATATTAATTTTCTTTACATTATTATATATCTAATTGAGATCTGCAAAAGAGTTTAATTAAGTTTTTAATGCAACTGTGATAATAAGCATTTTATGAGCTCCCTTTTCCTACTTTTTGTCAGTTTTTCTCTGGAGACACAAAGCTTATATCTACCAAGAGACTGAAGCTGCTGAGTGACTATGAAAAGTCAGATTTAAGGAATACAAGTATGCTTTTTAATGCCATTGCATCTCTCTGAAATAGAAAGTAGCTGAAGCAGTTCACTCTGGAACTGAGCTTACAGTTTTGCTCTAGTAATTCAAGTTATGACAGTGTATCAATAATATTGCTTCTGCATGAAATTTCTGATGATAGATGCTTTTGAAATGAATATCATCTTGTACTTTTTATTCTGAGGACGAGAGGTTGTAAGGATGGCAGGATGGGGGGAAATTGCTGTGTTTTTAGCTAAATCTACTTAGACAAAAGTTTGTGTGAAACTATCAACTCCTAGAAATGAGAACAGCAAAGCCTTTTGAAAGAAAATGTTTGTAAAAGAAAATACATACAGAGATTGATACAGGCAGATGTCTGTGGGCATCACGGTCTTTTAAAAACATGTTCTAGAATCTCTGTGATGCTGAGTCCAGTATTGTCACTATTAATTTCAGATTATGGGAGATTCATTTCGGATTATGAGAGTTCATTATTGTCCGTGCCTTGTGATAGTCTGTGAGTTGATTTCAATGTCATTTGAAGAGACCCAGAGAAGAAGGATCATCCCAGGGTAAAGGCACAGACTTCTTTTGAGAGTCTGTTACTTCACAGCTTCAGGTTGTGATAAGTGTTATTTTTCTGGTTCCTTAGCCTACTGTGGATGAGTTAATCGAGGCATGCAAGGTTCTCAGAGTAGTAATCTGTGTTTTATGGAAACCAATACATTAAGTTTTATTGCAAATGAATAGACTCTCAAAGGACATTCAGGTGAAAACATGCATCTTGTTCTTGCTGTGTTCTGAGGATCTAGAAGGATAGCTCTTGCCTGCAATAAAGAGCAGCTGGTCAGAGCTGAAATGGGAAATGTCCATTAAGTGGACACTTAGCAGCAAATTGCTTGGGTTTTCTGTTGTACTTTTTTGAGTGTGACTTAACAGACACTGTAGTTGTTTTGGGATTTCTTTGTTTGTTGTTTTTGTGGGTTTTAATCTTTGTTTTGGTTTGTTTTTTACTTCTTGCAGGCAGGGTTGGCTTGTATCCAAAAGGATACCTCTTGGAATATTCCTTTGCTGAAAGTAGCACTGTTGTCATACCACTTTGCATCCATCATAATTTCAGAAAGGGTCTTCTCAGGAAAAACCAAACCAAACCTTTAAATTTCTGGGAGTAAAAATGCAGTAAGTAGAAAAAAGAAGAAGAAAAAAACCCAAAAACTAAAAAAAACCCCCAACAAAACAAAACAAAAACAAAAAACAACCTGAAAAAATGGATTGGAGATTTCTGAAAGCCGTGAGTGATTGATGTTTAGTTGGCAAAGTGTAAATACCTTCTTAATTCTAGTGCTGTGATTAAGGCTTTAAGAAACAAATCTCATCTTTTCTAGAAGTACGGCTCTTTATCGCTTCATCCAAGGCATGTCATTCTTCTTCTCTGGGAGCTGTCACTTTAAAGTGTAATATCTGTGGGAATGATTAATGCCTCTGTATTTTTAATCTACATGGTACTTGAGATTAATCAGTGCAAAAGCACTACAATAAAAATGATTGTTCTTATTATTTCATGGAAGAGATGCAGCAGGGAAAAAACATCACATAACAGATAGAGTCAAAATAGAATTACACCTAGATTCTCCTGCAGGCTATTAAACCAGGCTTTCATGTATCTCAGAACAATTCAGGTATTCTTATCTCTTCCCTAATGGCAACTTATTATTACCTTAATCAGTCATTGGGTGTTGTTTACACAGTCTTTGATAGAAAAAGCAGATCGTCTATTTCTTCTCCCTTGTAGGTGAGTATCTTAATTGTTTGGTTCCAAGCCATGCTTCTGTCTGTCTAGTCCAATTAATCATTAATTATTCCCTTGCACAGTTTCAGTAGATGGCAGGAAGACTGTCCATGAATTCCTTCGAGGTGTGTGAATGGGAAGCTTGTCAAAGAGCACGTAATGGATGGGGACGTGGGGGGTGAGGGTGTTCAATCTCTAATGTTTGAGAATTGGCATAGAACTATTATCCTGGATTAATACCTCTTTGCTGAAAAGATTTAGCTTTAGAGTTGGGATTTTCTCTAAGTGTGTTTTTTAAAAACTGGCTTTTACAGTGAGGCACTTAGTTATGTTAGCATTTGCTCAAATTGGGTCCATTAAGGGTCTGATGCTTTTGAAAACTGGATTTATGCATAGTGCCTGATTCATGACCCTGCTGGTTTGGAAGCTTTTTAAAACATCCGTGTGTCTGAAACTTCTGGTGCCTGAGCTTGGTGGCTGAGGGATTTTATGGTGCCTGTGAGAGTTTTCCTCTTGTATTTAGGCTTGTAATTCTGCATCATTCTGTTTGTGCATTTGGGCTCACTTGCCTTGGTAGGTTTTTATCATTTTTACCTGAATGTCAAAACTGGCTTTGGCACATAACCTCTAGGGCAAGGAAGCCTATGCAACCACCAGTGTGGTTCATTTTGCAGTTTTATTCTTTTTTTCCATGGTTCCTGGAAGTTTAACGGAAGGTCATTTACACCTTCAGAACTGGGATATCAAGCACAGTGTTTCCAAACGACAGGAATGCCTTTCTGAGCTCCCCCTTCCCTGCTGGGGACACAAAGCACACACAATTAACATTTTCTATAGGAAGCCAGTTTGCTGCACACCGTGTAGTTGCACTGTCTTTGCACCAAAACGGGCAGGGTGGTATTTGTGGTGCAGCTGGCAGCTCACTTTTTATCATCAATTTCTGCTCCAACAACTAAGCCCAGATGTTTCCTGCCATGGTGTAAACAATATTACATTATTTGTATGGGTTTCTGTAGCTGAGAAAAATAACTGATTGTAAGTACAGCTGAGTAGTGTATAACTTGAGAGTTCTGTATCTGTAGTTGCCAGCTGGTCATCATTCACTTAAAAAAAAAAAAAATTTGCTATCAATGTTATAATAAATAATTATAAAATCCTGCTCAGAGGGTAAATAGCTCTACATTCAACTCAGTGCTCATTAGTGTATCCTTTTTTTCCCCACAGAGAATGACTTTATCTGATTAACATTGAATCCACAGTGTTTGTAAATGCAGTTGGATTTTCTTTTTCATCTGCTCTAATATAAAGCTTCCTTATCTTTTCCCCAGAAGACAACAGAGGTTTTATGATACCACCACAGATATTGCTGTGCCCTCCTACAGTTTATTTGATAGTCTGTCAGGGATTCATTTTAGTTACTCTTTGAATTACTCAGCAGCACTCAGTAGTTAAAAACAGTTCAGCAGCTTTGCCACCCCCTTAAAGGGTGGAATAATAACTGCATTACTGCTGCCTTGCTCCTGTCCTCCTGGCTTTTCTTTCCTGAATGTTTCCTTTCTTCTCTTGCCAGGAAGGTGCCTGTGACTAGCAGCAATTTTTTGTTGTTCTGTAACACCTCATTGTCTGTTTGAGATTGAGAACTTGTAATCATGAAAGTACATGTGCAAATCTTGAATCTAGGCAAAATACTTCCACTAGCTGTTACTTGAGACCTGAAGCACAGCTTATGAAAACTGAGGACACTTCAGCAGCTTTCTGTGTGTTTGTTAGTATTTCCTACAGGCTCGTCCTCCTTAAGACCTCATGTAATTTGGATTCTTAGTTTGAGCCTTGTCCTTTAAATTAAGGGCAATTGCAGAATGGTTTTCTGATGATATTCTAAATATATTTCCATGTTGCTTATTGTTGCAGACTCCCTTATATAACTGTTCCATATTATCCTTGTTTGCTTTGATCTGAAGTTTTCAACTCTGTAGTATAGCCTGTATGGCTTCTGATTTTTTTTCTCTTCAGACTACATTCTGTGTCCTAATTGAAGGTTAAAAGGGAAATAAATGGTCTGATAGTCTTTGTCTTACCACTTAAGCCTGAACCAGTTTCAGGTTGGGTTTGTTGTTTGGTTTAGGGTTTTTTTTTGGTAGGAGCAATTAAATTGGACAGATGAATCATTTGTAAACACAGAACAGCAGCTGATACTTGTTTGCTGTGCTCTTTTATACTGTGATTTCATAGAGTCAGAATGGCTACGGTTGGAAGGGACCAGATCAAGTTTCTCAAGGCCCCATCCAGCCTGGCCTTGAACACTTCCAGGGAGAGGGGTTTTGTCTTCCTTAAAACTTTGTATGGAACGAAGATGTGTAATAAATGATCCACACAAAATAAATTTTGTGTGGAAAAAAGAGTGTAATAAATGATCTTAGTGTGCTCAGTAAGGCATTTACTTACATGGCTTATGTACCTTTTGTCTTTGCATCCCAATATATGCATATTTAGAGTATTCACATGCACAGAAGCACTTTCTCCCTTAAAGCAGGGCTGTTGCAGCATTACCACTATCCCCTGTAGTGCCCAGCTTGTTTTACTCTTGTTGGTCTGCCACATCTGTTTCTTGTGATTCAGATCTGCAGTGCTTCTTCCTTCTTCTTGCCATATTTTCAATATCCCCCAATAAATAACTCCAGAGCTCTGGCTTGTTCACTCTAGGTACAGTATCAAATTAGAGTTCAGAGAATTCTTGTATTTTTTGTTTATGTAATATAACTGTGGCAATAATGGTAGGGTAAGTATATCTGTTGATTTACTGGTCAAATAATTCCAGGTGTGCACTGGAACATTCTAGTCCTTTTTTAGAGAATTATTGTATTTTCCTACTTTTTTACAGTCTCATATAATTTAATCAGAATTACCCCACTTTTAAACTATTGTAGGTGTGTTTAAATATTTATATATAATATGTGTAACTTATTTAGATATTTTGTGATTAACATAATTAGCATAAATTTCAAATTCCTTCTGATGATAATAGGAAAAATTGACTTCATGCTGCTATATGACACAGTAATTTTCTCTCTTCTTGTTTTCCAGCTGTATGGGGAAACTTTGTCAATATGAGGTAATGTATGTAATTTTTGTATTGAATATCCTTACCTGAAATGAAATTACCTTTCCCATCAATTTGTATCACTGTCTTTCAAGTAGGGAGAAAATAGAACAGCAGCTCACACTTGTTGGAACTGTTGCTAAGCAGCTGATACCAATTCTTAAAAACAAGGTGTTCAGTCTCAAAAAACATTGTATGTCTGCTGAAGATCTCACCCGGGTTCTGCCTTTATTTACACATTCATCTCATTTTGGAGATGTTGTCAGGGAGGCTGGTTGGCATAGGTGTGTACATAGGTTTGGATTCTGCTTTTCCTCAGCATAGAGCTGACCATATCTCAATGGCAATACAGACCTAAACACTGAAGAGCAGCAGATCCTCCACCACTTGTAATAGTTTCTAGAATTAGAAATGCAGTTTCGAGGATTTTTCTTCCTCCACAATTCATTTGGAGTGAACTGAGTGGTCTAGATTGAAAAGCAAAAAAAAAAAAAAAATCTGGAACTGAATTTTTTGCCCCTAGAAATAGGAAGGCAAGCAAAGCATGCTGATTTCCACAGCAATTTTGCTTGTATGTGAGTGTTTGTCCTCTGGGAAAATTCACCAGGAAGCCATAACTGAGAAAGAAAGTGAAGAGAATATTGAGAGTCTGTTCCCTACAATAGTCTTCGTTCATAGAGGACAAAATATTTGACTCTATTGTTTTGATAGTAAATAGTTTTGGTACTCTGTTGCCATGCTTAGCAGCACAGAGTAAGGAAAACCTGAGGCAAAGTAAGAAAATGAATGGATTTCCTGTGGGCTCTGATTCACCCAGGACAGCTTAGTCTGGGCTCTATTCCTGGCCCAGGCTGTCCACTTTTCTTGAAGTTTCCCACCCTTGCTACGAAATGTTCAGCTGTTAAACAAACAGCTGCTGCAGATTGCAGATAGAGATACCATTTAGATTTTCATGTTATTGTGACCAGCAAACTATGGCAGCTTGGCAGCTCTTACATGAGCTGCTGAGCATTTTCAAAGGAAGGCCATGAACCTCAGAGAGAGGTTTGAGAAGGGCAGGTGGGTGTGGGATCCAGGGTGTTCATTCCTTAATAATCTATTTTTACAAATTCTACCATTAACTGTATCTGAATTCTTATTTGAGATGATCATTATAAAGTATGGAGGAACAAAAGTTTATTTCTGAAGGTCTGATGTTGGTCTTCAGCCAGTAAGATTGTTTTTGTTAGGAGAAAGAGCTCATTAAAAACTAAACTACAGTGTGCCAGTCCTTAAGCTCCAAGATTTGTGAATAAACAATAGTAGGAGGGAACCTTGTAACATTCTGAGGGGTTTTTGAAATTTTCCTTGCTTGTTTGGCAGAGAGGAGACTATGTATTCCACAGATTGTTTACATAGCTTTTTGTGGAATTCTATTCTTTGGGAAAACATTTGAAAAGTTCACCAGAATTACTTTATATTGCTTCTTTGTAGTAAATTCATACTGTTGTACCTGGAGGGTTTGTACTTGCCACTGTTACATTAAATTACTACTTGTTCAGGGGCTGTGTGTCCTAGTTTAAGAATTTACTGAACTCTTTGTGCAGTAAAACTATTCTGGTAAGTAAGAGTTTTGCATCAGTAATATAGTGACCTGAATTTTTAGTATGAGTTTTATAGAGGGATATGAAAGGAATCATTGCTGTAATAGTGTGGCATACATATATCTGCTTAACAAAGGATCTTCTGTTTCCCTAGGTGTAATGACTTCAGGTCCCAAGTAAAGGAGCTCTGTTCTGTTTGAAAAAACTCTGTTTTAATTTGGATACCCATGAATCCGCTATTATGCAAAACTTACTACTGTAAGATAAATAATTCCTCTTTCAAAAGGTTTAATTGGAAAAAATACTATGCAAACTTGAGGAACATTACATATGCTAGATGCAAGAGGTAAAATTTAAAAATGCATGTTCTCCACGTGTAGAAGTTTACTCAAAGACTGAACACAACTAATGAGATCCATTACACAGATAAATAACACCACAAAGATTTGTGCAAGACACCAACTTCTTGGTACTCTGTTTTCACTAGTTACTTTGACATCTGTCACCCTTCAGTGTATGTAAGCTTGGCTTAATTTCAAGCAAGTAGCATTTTTATGCTAAGTCAGTATTGCCCATCAGACAGTCACTTAAAACACATTTTGGTATAGATCTTTGTCAAACCAGGACAGGTTTTTTCCTTGCTTTTGTAAAAGTTCAGCCAAAGCTAGATGTAGTTGCCCTTCTCTGTTTTGACTGAAATACAGTTACAGTTTTGGCATTAAAGGAAAATGTTTTGTTAGCATACTTGCAGCATATAGTAAACAGAGACCCTCAAAAAGACATCTACGTATGTAAGGCCACATTCAAAAACATTTCTTCCCTACCTTAGCGCAGCGTTAGATGCTTTTCTTCAATGAAGTTAATGTTCCCTGTGAAATGAATTTTTTGTTATCTTTATTGTTATCTTTATTGTTTATTGTTTATTATCTTTATTGTTATTACCCTTTCCTGTGGGCTTGCTTCCATTTCTGCCAAACTTGGTTGCAAGACTACCTGGTTTCAATGGGAATTGGACCCTTTGCTTTCATTTGCTCTAAGTATGTCTTTGAAGTAATCCAAGCGGGGTGCTTTGAAGCTATTGTTACAACTGGCAAAGCATGATGCAAGATGCACTGGAACAGCTATTGCAACTGTATGGATTATGTGTTTCCTTTTCTTCCCAACAGGTCTCTTCAAGAAAATGGGGATCAAAAGGTGGAAAGTAAAATAGAGGAGGTTAGTTTGCTACAAGTTGTAGTGTGTTTTGGTTTGAGGGCTCTGTTTCACTCACTCTGTATCAAAAGAGCATATTTAATCTCATTAGTCCCCATTTCACTAAAACAATTGAAAGCATTGGAGTTGAGTATGTACTTTAGTTTTTGAACTCTTCTTCAGTATAGTGGAGTTCCTAAAATAGTTTTGTGACCCTCATCTTTTAATTCTTTTCCTTCTGAACCTTTCTTGAAAGTGATAGCTCTACTGTATTGTTTGCTGCAGAGACTATTGAGTCCTGAGAACTGTTTTTTGTTACCGAGTGAAGAATAGATACGTTCTTTCCTCTGTCACCCTTACAAAATGTTTGGAATAAATAACTTTCATTAGAAATTTGAAACCTCCCAGACAATGCTTTACTTTGTTTTAAACTGATGAACAAAGGTAGCAGTGTTTGTGGAGGGGGATAGTCTGCAGTAGCAACATTGTGAGGAGAGGTCTTGGCACTTTCTGTAGTAGACATGGGTATTGAGCCCTGCAGTGGTTTTGAAATTCTGTACCAATACCTCTGAATTTCCATTTTAACCTCAGTTTGATGTAAAATATAAAGAACATGTGGAACAGATCATTCTCCAGACTGCCAGTATATAACAACAAAACAAAGAATTTAATAGATAGAAAAGTCTTTAAGGTCAATACCCCCTACCCCTTGTGTTGGTGTTTGTGACTGTACTGGTCTAGTCTGTTCTGCCTAGAATTCTAACAGGTATACGTAGCAATTGTTCCTCTCGATGCAGCAAGAAGTCAAATGAAATTGTTTAAAATCAATGGAAAGATTGTGTTCTCAGTTTGTCTTTTGCATTCCTTTCATTCCTTTTTGGGTTTTGGGGTTTTTTTGTTTGTTTGTTTGTTTTTTTCCCAGTTCTGGTAAACATTACAACAAGCATTCTCCAAATCACAGTTTTTTAAGAACTGTCAAATGATTGAACTTCAGTGAGTAGATCAGTGTTACTGTAAGGTCTGAGAAGCTGAGCGTTTCTGGATCTTGTTTATGAAGCTTTAGTTCTACAGTATCTTGAACCATCAGAACGAGTTTAACTGTTTCAAGAACTATTTGGTGCTCCACAGAGGTAGATATCTTATTAATATAAATGACAGTACTGTATTTCCTCTTAACATGAACATGCAGTTTACTTCAGTTCATGAAGTTCCTGAATTGTCAGGAGTATTTCTATAAAACACATGATTGGTGGTTGGTGATTTGATGCTATGTAGTACCATTTCAAGTGATAACCTTCTGATAACTTTCAAGTTATGTGTGGTATTAGGTGGCAAATTTGTGACAAAGTTTCAGTAAAGTTAAAACAAGTTTAGGGACTTGTTGAAATTTGTCAGGACTGTTAGAAATTTTGGTCCTGTGATAAAGTGAAACTGGTGGCAACTTGAGTATTCTCTATTTCAAAGCAGTGAAAATGCAATCAGAAGGCTTGGTAGGTGAACTATATTTTCTGACAAATTTCCTTTCAACATTTTTTTTAAAGCATACATATAACGTCAAATCATGACGTAAAATGTATCTTAGGTTTTTAGACATGTTTCTTCAAATTCACATGCTGTGAGTTTGCAAGAATTATAGGTTTTCCTCTGGACCTAATGCCTCTGTGTCTCTACCCTTAAGTTTGTGTGTATGCTGTCCATTTAAATCATTGAGGTTTTACTGAATGTTCCATTGTGCTGTTGCTCAGTATAGGTTGCTTTTGACAACCTCAGACAAGTCACTTTTGAATTCACTTTGCCAAATAGAAATGCCAGCATTGGCTGTCCTTATCAACTCATAGCCATGTGCTCATAGCTTTAGGTGTTTTGTTTTCAGTGGTAAGTTTAGGAGTTTCACACTACTAGGTGATTTGATTTTTGGTGAAAAAGGTTCAAGGATTTTATTGACTTGAAGGATGCTTTAAGATGCAAATTTCTTGGGGTGTCTTAACTCCCAAGAAAAGAAGAAGCTGTTTATAGGAGACTGTTTGCCAGGCTTTTTGCTCTGAAATAACTTCCTGATGCATGTTTTGTGATATGAATCTTGTTCTGTTCTTCAAAGATTAAATATTATTCCTTTATTTTAGGCTGTTGCACCTCTAAGGGAGAAAATCAAAGATCTAGAAAAAAGGTAACAATCTTTTGCTAAAATTGAGAAGCAATTAAAAAGCACTTTTTTTTTTTTCTGTAGCAATCAATTCTGTAGTTGTAGGTTTAATATAAGTATTTTCAATACACTTAGAGTACCTTTTGTTTTATATCTGTCATGGCTTATCTGAGTGAGGATATTGCCTTGAATGCTGGAAGACAGTAATGCAGAAAGTATTCAGGTTGTTAATCCCACTAAAGCAAGCTGGGAGTGCTCGATGTTTGCTGATTTAAATCCTGTGGAGGAATTCGCTGGTTGGAGTCCAACTGGTGAATGGATTACCACGGTTTAGTAACTCCAGCCCTGGTGTGTGCCAAAACATATACTGGTTTCGACTTCAGGAGACTGAAAATATGTTTTACGTCACATTTTCCACTGTTGTGATGAGTACTGTGGTTCAGCTGTTGTACAGTGCTTTGTTTGTAATAAATAGGAGTGGGAATTGTCAGCTCTGGCAAAGATGTTGCAGCTTTTGACAGTGATACTCTTTTAGAGGTGGCACTTGTTGATGTGCCAAGCAAACAGCTAGCTGAGAATAACTGCATTACAAAGAGCCAAGTCTGGGTTTATCCAAACAGAACCAGTAAGCCTGGATGGTGATGCATGGCATATTGATGGTTGTGTGCTGTTCCTCTGGGGAGGGGTCAGAATCCAATTGTTCTTGGCTGCAGTGTTTTGAGTTCTCTCTTCCCAGTGAGAAGTTGTTGTTCTTTCTCCCAACCCCCCCATGCTGTTTAAAAAAAAAAAACATTGTCAATTCTGTTTTTTTATAATTGATTTGAAAGATTCAGTGACCTGCCACATTCATTAAGAATACTGATGTGATTGCTCATCTCTTAATATAAGCATGAAATTTGTGGATTGAACTGTGTGAGGTATTGGCAACAAAAACATGTGCAGACTGCATCACCTGTAGTAGTTGCAGTGTGATACTACCATACCAATTATACGTCAAATTATGAAGATGATAGGTTCAGATGAAATATTTTTGTCCTAACTCTGTTCAACTGAATTATTTTGAATTATTTATTCTTTGATAGTGCAGTGTTTCATCTTCAGCTTCAGTGGTTGGCAATTCAGGTATTCCCTTTTGCCATTCAGAGAGGACCTTTGTGGGATGATATCCTGCTTGTCTGATTTTTTTGTTTTGTTTTTTGTTTTTGTTTTGTTTCTCTTTCTCTTTTTTTTTTTTTTTTTTTTTTTTTTTTAATGTTTTTTCAAAATGAGCAGTGAGGTTTTGGGTGCAACCATTATGTTAAAACTTCTTCAAGGAACCATCAAAATACCCATTTATTTTTGAGTTGTGTATGCAGTGTATTGATGAGTCTTGTTTCAAATTTCTAGCAAGGAGGAAAAAGAAGCAAAATATTTTTTTTTACCTCTGTATAAGCCAGTCTGGGAACCATGGCAGAATGTGGGCTTATGTGCTCTTTGGCCCAGGTTCAGATGCACGTGGGTTGTTGCAATTAACAATTTTTGAATTTTATTCCCATTGTAAAGTGACAGTAAATAGCTACTCACTGTCAGATGCCTGAAGGCTGATCCTGTTGGAAAGCTTTACCTCTTTGTGTAAATGTTTGTTTGGTTTTTTATATCATAAGCTGGTAAAATCTGAAAGCAAGCCATCGTTATCCTTTTGGGAAGCAGGAAAGGCCAGAATTCCTTAATCCTAGTCTTATGACAAGAGACTGTTTAGCTGAAGCTAAAGTTGGAAAGTTTTTATTAATAATTTGCATAGGAGAAGCATTGCTCCATAGTCATGAAAGAAAGCATCAGGTCAAGATAAACTCAACCTTGCTGCCAAAAGATGAACATGAGAGGTGAATCAGTTCCAAATTCCTACCCACTGCCTCTAAGCTAGTGCTGCTGTAATGAAAGGAGCAAAAATTGTTGGGAGGTCCCTTTTGTAGCAGTGTTCCTCCATGCTGGATTAATGTGACCTTAAAATAGTGGTCTTAAAAATGGAAGAGACTGACTTTCACCTTGTACTGTTAGGTAATGGCTCAATTTTTTTTAAACTTCATAAGCCTTTTGTTGTTACTGGTGGGTTTGCCTTTCTCTCACAGGAAGGCCATGTTTTGCATGCCTGCATTGTATTTATGCACTACTATTTCTCATTGTTTCTCAGCCTAAATCAAAGAACTAGCATTACCATTAATGATCCATGTGGTGATAAGTCAAGTCTAGGTAGCTTTTTATTTCAGTCTTACTGTATAGGTAACTTGGGAAGATTCTGCTGCCATATTTCACACTGAGATTGGACATTCAGTGTGAATGCCTCCTGTGTTCATTATGCAATTGCATCTCCAGCATGTAGACATACTGGAGCAGAGTAATCATACTTTGATATCTGTCCATAGTCACACCAATTCCTAGTTAAGAAAAAACTAAGCTATTAAAATACTGCCATGACTACAGTGCTAATTACTGAAATAAATAAAATAAAATTAACATGTTCTTTCACACCTTACTTTAAAGAAGTTTCCTGAATGCAGAATCCATACGAGTGTGGGGATAATTAAATTAAATAATTCCATGTCCATGAAATCATCTAAGGTTCTGAGCATCAATTTTAAACTTGAAGAAGCACCTAGTGTTTGTATATCACATGATTTTAGGATGTTTAGTTTTGATTTAGTTCAGGTAAAAAAGAAGGTGCAAAAAAATCAAAGTGAAAATAGCTTGAGGACTGTCAAAACTGTGGCACTGTTATTTCTGAGAAGGAAATTTGCTTTCTTACTGAATAAGTTCTCTGGTAAAAATTGTTGAAGTGACCATCTGGTGTCTAGGTACTCCTTTAGAAAAAAAACCTAAATGTACCTGTAGCACAACTTTAAAAATGAAAGACTATCAGAGTAGTTTTTCAAATTTTAAAGACAAGATATGTGAAAAAGAAGCCAGGCTGAAACTTACATGTTGTTTCTTCTTTGTTTTGAAATGTTGTGTAGTTTCACTCAGAAATACCCACCAGTGAAATTTTTATCAGAAAAGGATCGTAAAAGAATCCTGGTAAGTTCTTTACTCTGTGGTTTGTTTTGGGAAATAAAAAAGAGCTGTGGAATGTGATGGGTCTTGTAGAATTAAAGACATGAGTGGGAATGAAATTAGCTGGTATGTCATGTGCTGCAGAGGGTTTGGAGTAGTGCTTCACCTACTCTGTGCTGGTGTTCTTGGGTTCTGGTTTGAAGGTTTGGCTTGCCATTTAAGCTCCTGTTGTCAGCTTGTAGCATCTCGGGACTGCATTGCCCAGGGGTCTCTCATCTTGTACTCCCAGATGGCTTAAATTTGCAGAGACTGGGAAATATTTAGATTCATCTTGGTAGAAAACTTGTGTGACTGAACTGGTCAAAAGCTAATCGTAAGGGTAGAAAAGTAGCTGCTCTGGAGCACTGTTAAGAAGGACGATGTAATTTGGCAGAGGGAATGTTAATTTGTTGTCTTCTGTGTTGTTCCTGATATTTTGAGGCATCACAGGTGTTTATGGTAGAAGTGGAAGTCAGGTTGAGTCAGGACAAGTATTCAAGTCATTGTTAAAACTCAGCAAATTGTGCTGCAACATCTGCTTTACAGTTTTGTCTACAAACGTTTTTGAAGTTAGCTGTGTCCTATTTTTTTTCCTTGTTTGTGTTTCTTCTGGGGAAAAAGAACTCCCCACATTTTGAAGAGGCATAGAAAGTATAGCTGCTTAAGATGTGTATATACAGAAGTATGAAGTTCTGTCTCTGTAGTAGAGAGCAATGTCTGGGACAAATCTATGCTAAAGTACCTAACTTATTTGATGTTCTCTCACTTTGACTTCACAATTATCAAGAAAAACAATTAAAAGTGCAATTAAAACCACATGGGGTTTTTTTACTTCTTTATTAGGCAATAGTCTTCACTGCTATTGCAAAACTTCAGAGTGTTATCAAATTAGTTTAGTTATTTAGTGTTGTTTAGTGTTGTTTTATCATAATCTGAAGGAGAGAGACCTGCAGGCTTCCTGTTCCTTTGTTGAATGTGGAAGGTACATGGAAGAAAGACATCAGAGAGAGGCTTAATTCTCAACATTGGTAATTTGTGTGCTCATGTGTCCAAGTATAAGAAAGTTACCTTAAGGTCATGGGTCTTATGTAAGCAAGAAGGTATTTTCAAGAAAAGTACCAGTGCAAGCTGTTAATAGGCTATGGAGCTCTTAAAATATTTAAACTTTGCCTCTTGAAGATTCTAGATATTTTGATGAAGCCTTTTGCTTCAAGAGTGATGGCCAAGTGGTTGGACTAGAAGTGTTTCCTAGTGATCTGGAGGTGAACAGTGTTTTGGTGTCTATGTATTTTGTAGAGTTTAGAGATACTAAAGAGAGAGCTGGCCACAAGGACCACTGAGTTTTTCAGTCATTGCTTCTCTGTTGTGGCTGGGGACTAGTTCAGTGGGAACTCAGATGGGCTTTCACAAGCCTCCTGCCCACATGGCCAGTTTCATTCTGTTAGGTTGTTGTCATGATCTTACAGGAAAAATATTCTTTTGAGTAGGTGAAGTCAGCTGATTGGGGATTCCTGTAGACATTGCGTGACACTTGAAAGTTGCTTGGGAGTAAACACAAGAATCAGCAAGCCAAGTGAACTTTGGTATATTTGCTTCGTATATTGTTGGTAGTGTGTCCTTTCCTGGCATCCATTAAAAGATTCTGATTTTTCTCTGAGTGCAGCATCCACAGCACTTACCTGATCAGACAACACTTCTAGCAGTTGGTATTTATAATACTGCATCTGTCTGGAGATGATTGCTAGTATGGGTGGCATTTCAGCTGAGATTGGGTACTCTGGCACTTTCATTCAAGCCTCTTCATCCTGTTGTGCATGAATTATCTACTTCCTCAGTTCTCTGAAGTGACTAAGCCCCAGGCTTTCATATGCAGGAGAAGGAATTCTGTTAATTATAGTGTTGACATTGGTTCAGTCTGCTGTGTGGTTTTTTAAATGAATTGAATGTGGTAGACCAACTAAAGCATAAAAAAAAAAAAGAAAATAAAAAATACCATTTACATATGGGACATTAAATGTTTTGAGTCTGACTGCAGACAGCAGAAATGAACCCATCTAGCAAATACACAAACTTTTAAGTGCTTCCAGTGGAGGAAATTACCAATAACATTTGTGCCTTTTAGCAGATGCTGAAGTTACCAACCATATTGGCATTACTAAGCAATTAAGTATTTTTATTAATGATGTTTTATTAAAGAATGTCTTCTTAAGCCTCAGGGGCTGGTTCTTCACTTCTGATATGGAAATGATTCACAGTATATGATTTTGTAGATTAATATGTCATTGTGATTTGCAGGAAGTCATATTTAGAAATGAAGTAAAATGACCCTGTTTTTATGAGTGATTGCAGGAAGGTTATACATAGAGTTTCAGTGGTAAATAATTTTTTTTTTTTTTTTTTAATGCAGCCTCAAATAATGAGAAAATTAATTTATACAGTTGTTTTCTTTTCCAGGGGAAATTCAGCTCCTTTTCCAAGTAGTTCTTTATCTAATACCTGTGGAGGTGCTATGTTAAGAAAGCTAATGTAGATTTATCATAAAAACTACTTCCATATTTGAAGTAATTGGAAACTTCTTTCCAGACAAAATTGGCTTGTGCTTTTTTTTTTTTTTTTTTTTTTTTGAATTTAGCATAGAAGTGTGCTGTAAGCAGTGCTTGTTGGGTTTTTTTGGGTTTTGTTTGTTTTTTTTTTTCCAGAAGGCAGATTGGCAAGAAGGCAGATTGTGAGCATTGAGTTTGTCTTCTCCGGAATACTGGAAATAGTAGCAGTAGGGGATTTCCTTGGTTCTCAGTTGAATTAGGTTTATTTTGTTAACAGAAAATTTTTGTTGGTCGCAACAAAAAGGCAAAGCCCTTGGAATATTTGGCAAGGGCAGTTCTGCAGAGGGGGCAGTTCTATCTCAGTTACTTCCCCTCTTCTTTCCGTGTTCACAGCATTCTGCCAGAAACACATTATTCCCTCCTGTGTGTTCTGGGATAGTGGGAGCCCTGAGCTTTTTGTTCGTTTTTGTTTTTTTTTTCCAAGTGGGCTTCTCCTAAATCATGTTTCTCCTTCAATATTTGTCAAGGAACTGAATCACATGCTGAATATGCTACAAGGAAGCCCAGGTAAACCAAAAAGAATACTTGATAACCAGACTGAATTATTCTTCTATTGACTGGTACTTAAAATATCTTTGACACACTGATGACCCTGAATTTTTAAGAAGAAAAACAAGTGTGAGAATTCAAGCTTTTATGGAAGAGAACATGTAGTTAACTTTTTTTCCTTTTCATTTTTTGATGGCTTTCTATTTGTCTTTACCTTTCCTGCTTGGTGGGTTTTGTTGTTTGATTGTGGGTTTTTTTTTGTTGTTCAGGTGGTTTGTTGGTCTTTTTTGTTTGGGTGTTTTTTGTTTTAGTTATTTTGTTTTGGGGGAATTTTGTTTGTTTGCTTTTAGAAAAAAAGAAGTCTACTCATCTGATTTTTTAATAGTGGATGGACGGGAGTGTGCAGGATAAATATTTAGACTTTTGACTAAAGCACTACGGGAAAGAACTTGAGGCATCTACAACCTTTTCCACACTGCATTTTTGTCATTGGAGCACACCCTGCATTCATGATAGACTCCTGCTTGACGATTTCATTATGTCCTTTTGTTGTTTGGTTAGGAGTTTGTAGCTGAAGAATGGAGATGGTGGCTGAATCACTTTGAAAACGTGGATTTGATCATGTAGTCATTAGTCATACAGTGTAGCTCATGCCACACAGGAGTTGTACAATGAGATCTTCAAAAACTTGCTTTCATCAGACAATATGCTTGCTTGATGGATTCCTTCCTTCCATCCATCCATCAAGGGTGAAAGAATATGCAGTGTTTACATAGAACGTTATCATGTCTTGCATTTAAACCAGACAAAATCTGGGTTTCACATTTCTGATAGTACAGTTCTTCCACAAAAATAACCTGGCATTTTGTTTTGGTTTTTTTTCTGAGAAATCAGAATCACAGAGAATCCTCTTCTTACCTTTTTGCTTCTTTCGAGGCTTTGCACAAAAAAGGGCACAATCCAATTTGTGGGGGGAAAAAAAAAACTATACTGAAAAACTGGATGTGAATTGTTAGCTGAACCTCTAGCCTGACAGTGATGAAATGTGTCGAGCATCTCTCTTGACATTTTAAATTCTGTAAATATTGGATAAATATGCTGAAGCATGGAAATGGAGTTGTTTCCCCTGGGATAAGCAAAGATCTGAAAGCTACTGTTCTTCTGTCTTCATGTTTGTAGACTTTGTCTGGTGTTTCTGTAAAAAGAAAAAGAAATTTATACCAACTGTCCTAACGCAGATAACTGGAGGAGCAGGGTTTGTGGGTTCTCATCTTACTGACAAACTAATGATGGATGGCCATGAGGTTACAGTTGTGGACAACTTCTTTACGGGCAGGAAAAGAAATGTGGAGCACTGGATTGGTCATGAGAACTTCGAACTGATAAATCACGATGTCGTTGAGCCCCTCTACATTGAAGGTGAGTACTCTCTGCACTTTGTTGTGTTATACCCTTGTAAGTATGTATCTCTGTAAAGAAACTAAATTAGTTAACAGATTTCCGGACTAATCTAATTCTGGTATGCTTTGTTTATTATTTGTCTAAGTTCTGTGACCAGTGTGGAGTGAAAGGTTCAGAGTGCTTTTATCTTTGAAACCGGTTTTTCATTTCTGAGTGTCCAAGAGTAAGGAAATCTGTAATACAAACTTCCTGATGTGACTGGTTCTGTGAGAAGGCAAGATGGCAATGGGGTCAGTCTGTCTGTCCCATCCATTGTCTCATGTCCCTTTGTGCCTGCAATGGCTGACAAAGCACACAGAATCTGTGGCCTAGATGAGTCATGAACTGAGAAGTTGAATTGAGAGCTTCAGTGATGCTGGATGGCACATCCTGCAACTGTGTACGGTCAGGTGAGAGGGGAATATGCTACTTCAGAGGACAAGTGCTCACTTTCTTCAGTTGTCTCCAGTATATTCTGTGGAAAACATTCCACCCACTTGAGGCACAAGCACTCTGTAGCCTGTAGAAGAGGAAAATGGCAGCACTAAATTTCCCAAGTTTCAACAAATAATGACAAAAAACCCTAAAGAAAGAAATAAAAGAACATCCTGCTTTGAAGCAGTAACCTTAAACAATTATTCCATATTGTAAGACAGCATTAACGTAGCCATATTTGAGAGATCTGTGTATTTATAGACTTCAGGAATGTCTAAGCATATGGTGAATCAATTAAAACATTACTCAATTAAAACATAACTCAGATTACACTGCACTTCTTCTGGGTTTGCTCCATCCCTTTGAAACCCTGTATGTGGCAATGTAGTTGTTTAATGTCTTTAAACAAAAAGAAATCTGTTGTTTTGCTTTTTATTCTTGCTGAATTCAATCGAATGGACTTTCAGAGAAAATCTCCAGCAATTACATCTCTTTTGTTATGACTTGTGATGAATTTCTGATTACTGAAATAATCCTGCAGACGTGTGTTCATGCTCTGTTCTGGCAATGCACTGGTTCAGTTGGTGTCTGTTGTTATGCTTCAAACTTTTACTTCCCCTGACAGTATGATGGAACTGAGTTTTTATTAACTGATTAAGGTGCTGGTCGCTTACACCTCAGTCAGTTCAGTTTGTCACCTTTCCTAGTATTTCCCCTGCATTAACTTCTTTATTGCACATTGATTACACTTGAGACCTCAGAGAATTATCATAGTTGCTAATACTGTTACCCAATTACTTGGCACAGATGAATGGGAATTCTGAGATTCTTCAGCTGCCTCTCCCAACTTCTGTGTAATTAAGTCAGCAATTCCCCATTTCGTACTGATAACAAATGGGAACATGCTGTTCAGTGGGCAGTTTAATGAATGTCTTCTCCAACAGCATAAATTAAAGCTGATATGGCTAAGTGTTAACATAAAAGTAACTTTGATATGCTGGTATGTGAAGATTATTAAATTTCACTTCAGTGCAGAGTTTCTATTGCAACACAGGAAAATGGAAAAAAGAGACAGCAGGAGATAGTTATTGTAACAAATTAAGAAGTTGATATATAGGTCAATACTTTTCTTAGTCCTAGTTTCCCCATTTTCTTTTTAAATAGAAATTGGAATGACTGTGAAGTCAGAACAAAAGTTTGAATCTAAAGAATTGCTGTTTATTTGCTATCCTGTTTAATCAAGGTCATGTAAGGATACTTGACACTTAAATTCCAGAGAGACTTATCAGGACTTTATTTCTGAATACGACCTCATTTCTGATCTAGAAAGAACAATGTTTGCACTTTTGATATGGAAAATGAGTTTAGTCTCAAGGTGCTTAGCTTTCATTAAATCTCTTGATGCATTTTTTTGTTTTTTATGGATAGACATCACTGTGAAGCTATAATGGGTCTTATCTGAATCATTAACTTTGCTGCATGACGTGAAGCAACTCTTGGCCTCCTTGGATCTTGATCTGTGTTGACCAGAAATAGTAATAAATCATATAAAGACATTTTATTTCTCAGACCTGGGATACCTAAGTTAACTGCAGAGATACTTTCATAGAATGTCAGGTTAGAAGGGATCTCAAGGCTCATCTGGTTCAGCCCTTCTAATACTATAGTTTACATGAGATGTAAGTTTATATGAGACTTTCATCTCCTCCACTGGGATTTCCTTTACTTTGTCCAGTTCTGGGCCCCTCACTTCAAGAAAGATATTGAGGTGCTGGAGCAGGTCTAGAGGGGAGCAAGGAGGCTTTGAAGGGACTAGGGGGAAATTGTCTTATAAGGAGAGACTGAGGAAGCTGGAGTTGTTGAGCCTGAGAAGAGGAGACTCAGGGGGGACCTTATGATTCCCTGCAACTACCTGAAGGGAGGCTGTGGCCTGGGGCGGGGTCAGACTCTTCTCAGGGCAGTGGGTGACAGAATGAGAGGACACAGACCGAAGCTGCACCAGGGGAAGTTTAGGTTGCATATCAGGAAGCACTTCTTCACAAAGAGGATGATCAGATACTGGAATGGACTGCCCAGGGAAGTGGTGGTTACTGTCCCTGGAGATGTTTAAGGAAAGGCTGGATGTGGCACTTAGCACCATGGTTTAGCTGATGTGGTGGTGCTAGATCACAGCACCATCTGATTCTGTGAAATTCTACTTAATTTTTATTTGTCCAAAGCCAAGTGCAGTGATGCCTGAGTCTCTGGTGAAGCCCTCCAAAACTATTCCACTACAAACAAACAATATGGTAAACCTTTATAAAGTTATTCTAATTTGCCTTACTTTACAGTCAACATTAGCATGAGAGGAGAATGGATTTGCATATATAGTCCTTTGTAGCTCAGTGCAATAGTATTTTTTTTTAGCGTGGATCTGCGGCTAAACTGAAGCAGTTTGTTCTCTTTTCTGATGACCCCTCCTTAGCTGAGAAATGGAACTGGGAAGAGTAGAGAAGCCCCAGGGGTTGAATAAATGTCTTTAATGAAATAACAAAACTAGTACGAACACCAAAAGTGTCTGAGCCTATACTCACCCTGATTCTCAGGAGCATTAGGAAGCATCTGTCCACCCTGCTCCAGCATATCTTCCCTTTTATAATGACCATGATGCAGGTTGTATGGGACACATCAATCAGTCAGCTCCCAGCTGTCTCAGGGCTACCAGTGGCCTGCTCTCCACAGCTGGCATGTGGTTCTGTCCTTGTGAAACCAGGACAAATAAAAATGTCTCATTTCACCTACAGTAATGGAGTTGGCATAGCTGTTCTGTACAAGAAAAATCTGTTTGTTGAAGCTGTAGAAACTCATTTGTATGCTTCTGATCAAAGCTTTTCTGCTTGGTATTTTCTGAATAGCAAGTGCTGTGATGGATGTAGCTGCTTAGTAGGGTTAGTGACCCCTTTAGTCCTATGTACTAGTTCCTAGTACCATGACACGTGGAAGGCAGAAACTGAAGATGAAGGTCATTCCTTTAGAGTAATGAATGTCATTTTCTATCAGAGGAAAGGTCAGTTCTACCCTTAAAATTCACTTAGGAAGCATGCAGAACATGTACAGTGATACTGCTGGGAAATAAAGATAACTGATATAAAGGAGGGTGATTTTACTGCAATATTTTGTAAAAGTGAGTGGTTATATTGATGATATGTGTTTAGCATTAAGGAGACCATATGTTTGTGCTGGTTTTAAGTGTTAAAGAATCCTTATGTATGAAATGGAGGGGGGGGGGGTGAGCTATTCCAACCAACAAATTTTAGTTGATGCTGACCTTGCAGCATGTTTCTAAAACTTTATTTATGGATTTCTGTATTTGCCAGTGGGTACATGATGGCTTGAATGTTTATGCTAGCTTCTTTGTTTGTAGTATTTTGAAACGGATTTAGTTTTTTTCATTTTTTCCAGCAAAACTGTAACATGTTTTTGTTTTTTTTTTAATGTTTCTTTATCACTAGCCTATCATCCTGTGCTGGGTAAACTACTACTTACCCCTGTGCTCACAGTGGCTTACACAGTTGTAGCCCTTGATAGGAGTTAAATACAAAACTTGCAGACACTTATCATTGTCATTTGTTCTTCTTTTATGATCCTTACCAATCTACATAAAGATTTGCACAACCATTCACAGAGTCATTTTCAATTAATGGCACCACTGCTGAATTGCAAAGCTAGCTAAAAGCTTCTTAGCAGGCACTATTAAATGTTGTAAAACTTTCTTCTGTACCTTGCATAAAAGGAAGAGATATAGAGGTAAATTTCAAGTTGCTTTTGTTCCTGTCCTCCAGC
Source organism: Florisuga fusca (assembly GCA_038090715.1). Taxonomy (NCBI): domain Eukaryota; kingdom Metazoa; phylum Chordata; class Aves; order Apodiformes; family Trochilidae; genus Florisuga; species Florisuga fusca. The sequence goes on along the minus strand of JAAWXA010000003.1, from coordinate 19,996,044 downwards.
AGGTGCTGTTGCAGTCACCCAAACAATTGATCCTCTAGGAGAGCTTTCCATAGTTCTAGGTCTAGGAGAATTGCCTGCTATATCAAATAACTGAAGATTTAGTCCTAAGCACACAGGGTTATCAACCAAGCTAGGTAGATGGCTTTGTCTGCATGTCTGAGCTGGCCTGATGAAATTCCAAGACAAAAAAATTCTGTTTTTTTAGATCCAGTAGTTGAAAAAGAGAAGGTGGAAGAAGTAACTGTTCCTTTTTCAACATTCTCAACTTGACGTCTCAAATGGGTCCAGTTTAGGAAAAAAATCTATCCACCTTTCTGGAATCCAGCATACTCTAAATGTTTTGGAAAACAAGCAATGTTTTGAATTGGTCTAAAGCTTGGTACTCTAAAGATTCCTTCCTAGACAGTGGGGAAAGATCCTGGAGCTGCCTTGCTGCCTGATCTCTTTGATGGCCATCTGACACCTCGCTCTTGCTGAGCCTTTTTATCACAGAAAATGCCTTTGTGAATATAGGAGGAAGTATGTTGAGGCAAACCAGAGTTGGACAGTCAAGAGCAGGTCTCTGGCAAGGAAAACTTTCTTTGTCTCCCATCTCCTCTTTGTCACATTAAAGCAATTGCCAGCTGGGGAACAAAGTGAGGAGGAAGGACCAGGGGAAGAAAAGTGTCTTCCCTTTTTACTTCTCTCTTTCCTTTCTTTTTTTCCCTCCTTTGTTTTTCCCTCCTTTCAATTTTCCATTCTTTTTTCATCCTTGTTTTTTTTGTTTGGTTTTGGGTTTGTTTTTGTTGTTTTTTTTTAGCACTGTCCACTACACTTTTTGTTTAAAAATGAATAAAACTGACATTTATTAGAAACCTTTGAGGGGCTGCATTTTGTTTGCATTTGTTTATAAATTTGTTTATATATTGTTGCTAACAATTATACTGCCACTTGAATAATCACATGCGTAGCTGTATTCCAATGCAACTAAAAAGGTAGTTTTTTGCCCCGTTCATCTCAATTGCCACATGCTTTTAAAGGTGGCATTCTTGTCACAGCTGCTAGGTGGCTAAATTCAGCACCTATTTAAAAATAACAAAAATGGATGGAGGTAGGGAGGCAGGAAAGTGGTCATTTCTGCTTTGACAGACTAGGACTGGGCGATGAGTTACTCACAAACCACAGTGCTTTTGACGTGACAGTTTCACTGCAAAAATTCCCCCCCAGTCTCTTTAAAACTAGATTTAGAAAGGGTTGTGGAAGAATAGCTAGAACATCATGAAATTTAAGTCAGAGTTCAACTTTGGGTTGGCTGCAGGTGGCTTTAGCTCTTAATTTGATAATATTTCCGAGCCACTGTTCTTGAATTATCTGCTATCTGCAAGCAGCTGTCAGCAGCTTCTCTGAGCTTTTCTTTGATCAGCTTCCAGTCTGCCCCTTTTGTTTGGTTTCCTGACAGTACCACCCATTGGGAAAGAGATATGTTTATGTTCAGAGGCGTAACTGGAGGCAGCCATGTATTTAATCTATATTGGTGGCTCACCTGTAGGAGGCATGTCAAAGTTCAACAGACCAATTATACTTTACCCCATGCTATATCTTTGCATTAATGCCAAAACACAGGAAGTCCTGCAAAATAATTGGATTAGATGTTATTCACCTCTGAAGCTTACAGTGTCAACAGAGCCCAAAATAAGGAGAAACTGTGCCACATCACAGTTCCTCACACAGAACAATTAGCAATTTTCTTGCTGCAGAGAGAAACCAAAAAGTCAATTGCATTAACAGTGTCTGCAGGGCTTTGAGTCAAGTCTTGAGTTGGGAGCTCAATTTTTCCAGCACTCACTGTGTCAGACTGTCTTTGGATATTAAATGCATTACTACTAGAGGCTGCCATCTGTGAAAAACTCTGTAGTTGGTAGTGAATGGAAATACCAGTTTCTGTTGATACGAGAGAAAATAACAGAACTGTATGCTAAATGAAATTTTATTTCTCTGTGCTTTTTTATGTGAGAGTAAGTCCTCACCAATGTGACACACGTGAGACATATGCCACTGTTTATCTCCAGCTTTTTGGGCTCTTTCGACATCGTACAGGCAGCTGGTCATCTCTGCTCTAGATTAAAGAGAGCACGTGTACATATAAAAAATCCCATGTTTGCCACGAGTAATGCCTTTCCACCACAACACATGTTGAATATGTAATATTTTGTGGCATTTGCTTGGTAACTGTAAAATACAACTCTCTCAAGACAGTAAAATGCGGAGGTGATGGACTCAAGCAGATTGGCTTAGGAGTTGAGCTTGTGTTTGTGGTGACATTAATTATTCTGTGTGATGTGGTTTGACTTTATGTGGTTAAATATTTTACCTTGGCAATTTACCAGTTTTTTTAAAGCAGCATTATCAGAACATGAGCTTATCTTTAGAAGGCTATGGTGTTTTAATATGGAGGCATGTGCTTTTGACAGCTTGTAACTACTTCAGATCTTTTCATTGCTTAAAGGATTGCTGAAAGGTGATGGGTACCTTCCACATAGATAAATCAAGTCACTTACAAACACTGTCACCTAACAGCTCTGCTTTTTCACATTAGAGGTAGAGCAGGAAGCAAGGATTGTGTGCTTGCTTTGTCAAATGAAACATCCCTCTAACATTTTGGTGTTCTCAGCTAGTTGAGAGTAGGTGGAAACTTAGTTTTCCATTTTTTTTTTCCAGCTGGTTGTACCTGATATACCTGTGCTGCTTAAGCAAGTATTATATTCAAATGAAAGAGAAAATTTGGTGCAAAACTGGATTTTATTTTGTATTTTAGTTGAAAGTCAAGGATGCTTCCACTATGGTTTTGATAGAAGAATTAATTTAAAACTGGAGGAAAAAAGCTCATTGTGTCACAGATACTGTGAAAGTTAAACACAAGAGATGGTTAGTGGTAATCAGTACATTGTCAAAATTGAGCTTCGTTTTATATTGCTCTCATTTTCTCTTGATTGTTAATTATAAGCGAACATAAAATAGGCAAAAAAAATATGTTTTGAGTCTATCATTTGACTGATAGTGTTCTGTTCCTCGGGCAACACAGCCTTATACCATGCAATAGTGTCTTCTGTCAGAATACCAGCTAGCCTTGAATTTTCCAGGTTCTTTCAAGTTTCAGGGCTGAGTCTTCTTAAAACCCCCAAACTTTCCTTCTGTAACCCAACCAATTACTTTCCTTTCTTCCCTTCTATGTCTTACATCACCTTTTGTGTACTTTTCTTGGGTGATCTTGCAGAGGATTTGTTCTGTTTCTCTCTTAAGGGTTTTTTCTATTTCTTTCTTTCAATTGATCTTATGTTAGATTTTTCTTTTTTTTTTGCTTAACCATGTTATCCAAGTGGCTAACTGTGATTTGTCATACATGGAATACAGAAAGACTTTTTTAATATTTATTATAAGTTGTGTTATGAAAGGCTTGCAGGTTGAGCTTTCCAAATATCATACTCTGCTTGTGAAAATGAATCCAGTTTTTATTGGTTTGCTTTTATTACAATTTAACAAAAAGCTTTTCCCCCTTTTTCCCTGTAATACCTGTAACCTTTGCATCCTTACTTCGTGCAGCACATTTTGCAACCCTGATACACTCAAGCTGTTCTTAAATTAGGATTTGCCTAATGTTTTCATGATTACCAATGGCAATTAACAGATATCTTGGAATTGTTCTACATTTCATGTTCAAGACAGATTCTGGTTCATTGCAGAGCTGTATTTTTCCAGCTCTTGAAATTTGCTGGGGTGAGCTGAGCTCTTTGAAGTTCCAAAGCACAGACACAGCAGCTTTCCTGGTGGCCTGCTACAAAATCAAAGTTGATCAAAATCTTGTGCACTTGTTTTCCTTGTACCAAATGCTATTTGTGATACCCATACATGTTTTCTGAACTACCTTGGTAGAATTGACTGCCATATGCTTGTTCAGAAAAGAGACTTTTATGAAAATAGGTAAATAGCTGCAAATAAACAAATAAGCATGGCTACAGGATGAGTAGACAGCAAAGCACAATTGATTTAGCTTAAGAGAAATAAACTGAAGCAGAAGAAGCTGGAGAGAGAAGGATATCCTGATTGATGATACATTTGGTCTTTGAATAAAAGCTGTTACAGCCTATATTCTCGTTTCTCACTGTGTTCACTTGTGCTGGGAATAATTGTTAAATTAAGTATCTCAGAATCATAGGATGGTTTGGATTGGAAGGGCCCTTAAAGACCATCTAGTGCCAACCCCCCCCAGCCATAGGCAGAGACACCTCCCTGCTAGACCAGGTTGCTCAAGGCCCCTTTAGGTTTGTTTCCTGCAATCACAGAAATGCAGCAAATTTATTTAGTGAAGATTGGGACCTACACTGGGCAATCTGAGTGTACCCAAGATACCTCGTTTTAAATTAGCTTAGGCTTCAGTATAGTTTCAGTGATTTCAGGGCATGGCCTACTGTGTTGGTTAATTATAGTTAATAACTGGGGAAGCTGGAATTTCTTTACTGGTGAGGCTCTGGGATTTTTTGATGAAGATGAGTATACTTGTTTGCTTGGGATTCCATTTGAGAAAAATATTCTGATGGTGGTAGTCACTTAAAAACTTGAGGGTAATTGAATGTTGCATATACCTTCACAGCTTCTAGAGATCTCTGAAGTATTCCTAACTAAAGTTTTAGAAGTTAAAACTGTAAACACCCAGGCAGACTTCTGCATCTGTGTCAGTAGTGTTGCTATATACAGTGCTTTACTTTTTGTTTTACTAGAAAGTAAGTCTTGCTTTGGGTTACAACAGGTTTTGCCTACCTACATATTATTTGTAGTAAGCAAGATAGGAAGTGCTGAGTTCCAGTGTTAGGAAATGCAGAAAGAAATACTTTTTACATGACCCTGATGTTTTCTTATTGTACATATTATATAGTAATATAATTACTATACTAATAATTCCATAATTACAGAATAATAGTAATAATAATGCTTTCTTTCCCTCCTGCTTCTGCTTTCTGGTAGTGGACCAGATCTATCATCTAGCATCTCCTGCTTCTCCTCCAAATTATATGTATAATCCTATAAAAACATTAAAGACCAACACTATTGGGACACTAAACATGCTGGGTAAGTGGAAATATTTTTTTTTTTACTTAACATTGTTAGAAATAATATATCCTCAAGAAAGTTACTGTAGGGAGAGGAGGACTGGGCTGATGAGTTGAACATTTTTAGAAGTTGATTATTTAAGAAAAATAAGGGGTTTTTTTCCCCCCTCTTTGAAGATTTTTGTACTTTTCCTTTGGATATATCTGCAGATGAATTCTGACAATGTGTAAGCTCAGCTAGCAAAGCCCAAGAACTTCATGCTGGTAACTTGGCTATGGAGTAATAACTGTGCAGTAATTATAGAAGTCATAGGACCAATTAAAAGAGTGTGGGATTTTTATAGCAAAGTTGTGTCCAGTTCTCACTTTGGTAACTGAAATATTCCCATGTTTGCTATGAGTAACTGGTCCTTTCCACCACAGCAAATGTTGAAGTAGGTGGAACAGCATTGAGACATCCCAGACATCAAGAGCACTGCACCTTCTGTGCATGCCTTGGCTAGCAAATTCTGCAAGAATGTTTAATGTGAAGCTTCATGCTAGTTAGAAGACAATACTTCAGCTTTGTCTGTTGGTTTGATGCTGGGAATGTGCCTGTGAAAGAAGACCTCAAGCCTTCTCTAACTTTTTCTCCCATCTTTGATCCATTTGGCATATGCTGTAGCTTGAATGGGGTGTCAGTGACCATAAGCATTACTAGGAGGCAAAAAATGTGCTGGGCATTAGCTCAGATGAGATTCTCACTTAAGTGATAATCCAGTGAGTACAGTTCCAAGAATTAAGACAGATTTCTTTGGTTTGCCATGCCAGCTTGAAGGCCAGAAAGTCATTCAAATGTGATGCAGAGTAATCTCAATCTGGGCGGTTTAGAGGGACAGGGTAAAAGGGAAATGATTGATTTTGTCCTGTCACATTTTATTCTGTATCAGTTTCTTTATGCAGTTTGTCTTTAAGTTTTGGTAAATATAATATCGTCTGGTGTATTAAGATCCATATTTCATAACTGGAAAGGTTTATGCTCACTTGGCCTTTGTTTAGAGTGTAATATATGAGGTTCTTGGATCTTGGTTCAGTGTAATTTTTAGTCCCAGAAGCAAACACATCAGACACGTTGGTGCTGCTCTGCTGTTTCTGAAATCTTCTACCTTGGAAGCGAGAGCTGCGGGTGTGATTTACAGCTAGATTTGTCCAGTGAGAGAAATTGAATTCTCTTAAAAAACATGTAAAATGGGATCACACTAAAGCAGTTAATGTGACTGAAAGATTCTTGAACTTGGTCTGATTCTGTTCTTCTTTCCCTGTCCAAAATTTAGGATTAGCCAAACGTGTTGGAGCACGGCTGCTGCTGGCTTCTACATCAGAGGTATATGGAGGTAAGAGGGATAAAGCAGTGTCTAGAGCTCTTTAGACATGACTGTGTAAAAAGGCATTTACAAGCCTTTCTGGGGGATAATCGGTAGATTTTTATCATTGTCTTAGCTTGGTTTCTTTATCAGATGTACTTCTCACAGCTTAAAACATTGGCATTAGTACTTGCTTTAAATCTATAGCCAGAGTGGTGGAAGGAGGCTCAGACTTTGTGACTTTCCTATGTCTCTGTTTATGGCTCTTTTTTAAAAGGGCTTGTGGGGGAACTCTCATTCAAAGCCAGATGCCATAATGAAAGAAAACCTGTGAAGAAAGATAATTTCAGTAGCAAATCTGCTTCTGTCTTCCCTAATTGTATTGTTACAATTTAGCAATCACCTAGTGTGTGCAGCAGGGTGCAAGGAACAAGGACATAACCTCCAAGCTAAGAAAGCAGCAGTTCTGCATGCATGCCATTGTGGTGTCTCTTAAAACCTAATATTGAGCAATGGTGCCATCTCTCTCCTCCTTCCTTTGGCTGTTACTAAGTGAAGTAGTGAGAGGATAAATGACTGACAGAACTGATAGCTGGGTACTAAAATCTTTAGTACTTCCCTGAGGTGAGTGACAGACTCTGTGCCTACTGGAGAAACTTTGTGCTGTTGTGAAGTTTTGTCTGATTGACAGTGTTGTAAGGTTAATGGAGATAAACAGGCACAGTCACCTTCTCAACATTAGTAGTTGTGCTATAGTTCGGTTTAAAAAACAAGCAAACAAAGATACTTGTCTTTAACAAGATGTATAAAAGTTGTATGAGGAAAAAGAAAGACAAAAAACCTACCTCAAGGAGCACACTTTTGGTGGAATAACTTCAGTCAGGAAGATTTAAAGCAAATACCCGAGCAAGAAATCCACTAAGGTGACCATGCAGCAAAACAAGTGGCACTGGCCTGTGCAGCATTCCTACTGCCTCCCTTGCTTTTCATTATTCATTATCATGTTCCATAGAGAAAAATGGTAGCCCCAAGCATTCTTCTGTAAATGAACAAACTCCTTTCTGGAACAGGAGACCAACAGGTGAAAAAATACCTGAGTTTTGGAGCCTCGTTGCTCTGTAGCAGTCTGCTTCCTGAAGTGGAGAACTTGAAACTCCCATGATCAGGCTTTGATGTGTCAGTAAAGCCAGTGGAGAGAGTCTACTGGTATCATCCTCTGACTAAACAAAGTCATTTTGCTGAAAAATGAAAGACAGAAAATTACGTCAGAAAATGTTAACTGGTTCCAGAGCAGTTCTCAAAGCAGTGTTGTTTACAGATCTTCCAAGTGATTCATAAGGCTTCCTCTGCTAGAAAGGAGACAGAAACTGAGGTGGCTTTCCAGATTGCAGCACTTTCTAGTGCTCTTTTAAGAATGCTATAGGTGTTTGTAGTCATGTAAAACCTCTCTGCATTTGTCATTGCTCTGTGGCTCATTTGGAAGGAATTTATCTGTAATCATGTCAGTGAGCAGCATAAAAACTGAAAGGGTTAATCAGATAACTTCGAGCTTGGAGGATACTCGGCACAGCTTGGCAAAGTGGAGAAAGGTAACAAAGTGATTGTATTGTTTAAAGTGTATACCTAGATTTTTTTTTTTGGTTGGTTGGTTGGTTTATTTTGTAATCATGAAGCACATTTGTACTGGATCAAAGCAAGGGATTTTCTAACCTGATTGTGCCGGTGATAATAAAATGCTTAGGATAAAACAAGAAATACAGCAAGTACATTTTGGTACAGCACTCTACTTTCCTCTTTAAGAAAAACAGTATTTCTTAATTATGTTCATTTTTCTTTCATTCTTTCTTACTTTTATAAAACTTGCAGATGCTTTACATTTTTTCCAAATGCAGTAAAAAGTGCTGCCTATGTAACCTATAATATTTCCTCTGAATTACATTAGATTAGAGTCTTATGTGTTCCCTTAAGGTAGCCTGTCTTTGCAGAGAAGAGCTGAATGTAATCCTCTGTTCACCCAGTCCTTCAGGGGAAAGCAGATGGTGTCTGTTTTTTGCTTGTACTCAATTATCTTACCTGAGGTCTCGGGTGTCTTACCTAGAGCCTCTCACCTGCTGTAACTGTCATTTTAAATGTTCTAGTGAATATACTTTTAAGGAAGAGTGTTGAAACTTAATATCTTTTAAATGCATAGTTCTGAGAAAAGCTTTTAAACTGTACCTAGCACCAGTGATCTCCTGAAAGATTCATTATATTTAGTCACCTTTTTGATAAAAGGTCATTTAAGGTTTTGGTTTTTTCCCTTTAGATCCTGAAGTTCACCCTCAAAATGAGGATTACTGGGGCCACGTGAATCCAATAGGTCCAAGAGCCTGCTATGATGAAGGAAAGCGGGTTGCAGAGACCATGTGCTATGCATACATGAAGCAGGTATTAAACTTGTATCAGATACAGTGGATTTTCTGTAATCATGAAAGGCAAATGTGTGGCAAAAATGAAATATGTGAATTTGGGGATAGGAGCAGAAAAGAGAATGTCTTGAGTCAAGCATTGCTGCTGTAGCTGTGAAATCTGTTTTCTTTAATCAAAAGTTTTATTGCTCCCATCTGTTGTGGGATTTTTTAGATGAGCAGTGTACTTCAAGAAAATGGGCTCTCTTCTTCTTGACATATTATTTCTTTCAGTATTGTAGACAGTTCTTAGATTAATCTGTGGTGACCTTAATAATTTGGAAGCCAGATAGTAACATTGCTCTGAGTTGGTCCTGTGCTGACAAGTGCTTTGTTGAATAGGGCCAGTACTGATAAATGTGAAATGAGCATAACTGAAATCAGAACATACAGATAAAAATGAAGAAGTTCTTTAATAAGTACCCATACAGGAGCAATGTATTTTAAAACACTTCAGAAAGGTTTTTAAATTACATAGGTGTAGATACAACCTTGACGAAAGATACTAATAATTAGCTAAGGAGATGCTAATGATAAACTAACCCAGTATCTACTCTCTGTCTGCATCTGAGTCTTACCTTAGTTAATTGCTGCTCAGCTATTCTCTGGGAGGCTATGTGATTAGAAAGTGTGGGATGCTATAAAAAAAATTTATTGTTGTTTCTGAGTGTTAACGACCTTCATATACAAAGGTGTAAATCAATCAAAGGTACATTCTATAGAATTTTAAACCTTTAAGTAATAAAATGTTAAAGGCTTTCAAAACAGAATTAAACTTAAATGGTAAGGCTTTCAGTACAGTATTTTAGTTCAAAGGTTGTATCAATTTGCTTTTGTCACTTCTGCCAGACAGAGGAGGCAGCAGAGGTGTGTGTTTCCTTTGTTCCCTCTAAAATCATTTAAGGTACAAATCTTGTTCAGGAAGATGTCTTCTGTACTTCACTGTAGCAAAATATACCTTGTGGGTCTAGAAATCCATTCACAGATGAATGTTGTCGTTTTTATGAGAAGTTGTTGTGATGTAGAGGGTTGAATTTTTTACAAGTTTGAGATACACACTGCACTATTATTTTAGAATGGCAAGACTGTAGGTTATTCTTAAAATCGTGAGCTACATCTTAAAGCCACAGCATGAGTTATGATAATACTATCTCATACATTTTATGTTATCTTGAAAAAGATAGTGAAGATTTGTAAGGTGGAACTGCAGTGCACACATACATTAAATGAAAACTCATGATGGGAATGTGTAGTAGGGGCAGCTCTCTGAGATATTTCTTGTACTTTATTATGGTCTAGTGAAGTCTGCCCAAGCTTTTCCCACATTCAGGTAGGTACATATTGGAACACTGCAGAGCTGGATTATTTTTCAAAGTTTAAATAACACACCATTAGTAGTGGAAAAAACATTATCTAGTGGAAAGCTCTGACTTCTGCTATGAAAATAAGTGCTGTGCATTTAAGATGTTTTCAAACAAGAGTAACCCGGCCCAAAGTAATTGGAATTATAGGATTTAAAGCTAAAATATTTCCAGAATCTTATCAGCTACAGTAAAAGAAGAAACAGGAAAACCTATTTCTACATTTTTTGTCATTTCTTTTGAATATTTCCGTCATCATGCACATTGTTAGGTACCTTACATACCTAATCATATTTCAAAAAAATATAAAATAAAAATTAAATAATTATGCTTGCAGGCAGGGCATTTGAATCAGAGCAAACAGTTCTTGAATTTGGCCATAGACAACACACAGTTTGCAGTTGTCAGAGTTCCTCAGTAGCCTGTCCTGACCTTTTGGTCCACTTTTTACTGCTGGCAGCGTTGTTTTGTTCACTCATTTTGACCCTGTAGATAAAAAATTTCTTGACTTTGTCTTCTCTTTATCACTGCTGTCTTTAAACAAGCCCAGAAATGCTTCCTTATCAAAGAGTCCAAGTAGCATTCACCTTCTTCATCCTTTCTTTTTTTTGTTTCATACAAACTGTGTGACTCTGCAAGCTTTTAGTGGTGGCAAATGAGCTATCAATTCAAATTGCCTAAGAAGAGCTTAGATTTTCAATAAAGAATTCCACTGTATTCCTTTCATAAGCAAATAGGAGTCAACTGAGATATCATAAATATTAAGTATAACCTATAGGCAGACAATTGTTTTGCTCTGCATTATAGAATGTTCTCTAACCAGGACTGTGAAGACTCAAGGTGCCAAAAAATCTTAATAAGTAACAGAAAAAAGCATTTTAGAGGTGACTTTTTTTTATTAATGTGAGAGAATAGCACCTGCAAACTGATTTTGAAATTTGCCAAATATTGAAGTGCATTGCAATTGCAGCACGAGGCTGATTTTCTGTTTTACAGCAAGCTGTACTTTTCCTCTAATCTTTAATTCACAAATTGAGCTTGCTTCAGTAATCATAAAAAGCCTTGATGTAAAATGTAGGAGTAATGAAGACTGTTGATTGAATTGCAACTGAAAAGGCATTGAATAGTGAATAACCAGATAGTTATTGGGTTATTAGAGAGAAAACAAATAGCTGTATTAAATTAAAGTAGTTTGCTTGAATGTCTGTTGGGAGTTTAATCTGTATTCTCTAATTGTTGCTTATTGTTATCTTCCCTGATACATAACACAGATTATTTTTAAGTATGCAGCACTCTTTTTTGGCACTGTCACATGAAGTTTGCTAAGCAGTTTGCTCAAGGAAAAATGCAGAATTTATGTTTTTAGGGGAAGAATGGAATTGAATTGTTTGTGGTTCTGGAAGCACAGGAAAAAAGAGGAAACATTGCACCTCCTCAGTCCAAAGCTCGGAGAACAATCTGATGGCAAAGATGGTGGTTACTGTTGGATGTAGGGAAAGCAAAACTGTAGTGGGATCCCTTAGCATTTTAGAAGCCATGCAGAAGAGTTTCACATCCAGGAATATTACTGAGGTGAAGGCTGGAGATGCTACAGGCAGTCAGCCACCCTGGGCACTGTATGTAAGGTAAAGCTGAGATGCTGCAGCCTCTCTCACTGCTGACTGAGAGGGCATTGACACCCCTGGCATGTCAGCACTGCAACTAGTGTCTCATCTGAGTTACTATATACCAAGTCAGTGACATTCAGAAAGAATATTTTAAAATCATCCACAGTTCCTTTCCTCTGCAAACTCTGAGAAGTCAAGCACTCAGAGTTATATTAATATTCTCAATAAATGTGGTGGTTCCTTTGAAAATTTCAAGTAGTAGTGTTAGTCAGTTTTATCTTGATTAAGTGCATGGCTCACAAATAGGCTTTTTTAGACTCTGCTAGAGAAAGGCATAGTCTTAAACCATGAGGACAGAAGCCACTTGGTCACATTTGATCTCAACGTCAAGGATTAGTCTCAAGCTCTCTTTTATCTAGGAGTATAAATCTGGGACAAAGAACTTTTTCGCCTTTCTCTAGGATATAGTAAAATATTGTGTGTGACTTACTGCTACAAATCTGAGGAAGTAACTGGCTTTGTTGGTGGGAGTACAGTGGAAGTAGTCACTCATAATTAATGTATTGTTGTTGATAGTCAGAGTGTCAGTATGTAGTAAGAGTGTACTCTAAGTATTCTAGGCAGTTAATACAAAAAGTAGAGTTACTCAATGTGCAAAAAGGATCACTTCAAAGGAGATGTCCATGAAATGGTGAAAGGAGACTTAGGAAAATATTACTGGCTCAAAAATGTCTTTGTCTGTGGAACAGGGTTGTTGGGTTTTTTTGAGAAAATAGATCCCAATCTTACAGGCACAAATGAAAATTCAGCTACATACAAACAATAGATTTTTCTAAGCAGTAGGCTGCAAGGAAAAGCTTTCCTAGGTCATAGAATGGTTTGGGTTATAAGGAACCTTCAAGATTGTCTAATTTCAACCCCCTTGCAATGGGCAGGGACACTTCTCACAAGACCAGGTTACTCAAAGCCTCATTCAACCTGCCCTTGAACATTCCGAGGTATGGGGGGTATCTACAACTTCTCTGGGCAGCCTGTGCCAGTGTCTCACCACCCTTAGATAAAATAATTTCTTCCTAATGCTCAATCTTAATCTACCCTCTTTGACTTTGAAACTCTTTCCCCTTGTCCCATTGCTACACACCCTTGTAAAAAGTCCCTCCCCAGCTTTCCTGTAGGCCCCTCCAGGTACTGGAAGGCTTCTTCTTGGAGCCTTCTCTTCACAGCCCCAAATCTCTCAGCCTGTCTCCACAGGAGACGTGCTCCAGCCCCCTGAATGTCTTCATGACCCTCCTCTGAACTTGCTCCAGCACCTCCAGGGCCTTCTTATGCTGGAGCCTGAGAAATGGACTCAGTGGTCCAGGAGGGGTCTCCTGAGAGCAGAGTAGAGGGGGAGAATCTCTTCCCTTGACCTGCTGGCCATTCTTTTTTTGATGCTTCCCAGGAAACAGTTGGGCTGCAAGCACACATTGTCTGCTCAATGTTGTTTTGCCTCCACCATTTAAAGTTCTTGGAAGAATATGCATATTCAGAAATCATCAGCTGTTCTAGCTGATCTGCTTTAGAATTTGCATTACAAATACTGAGAACTTGTATAAAGTACCTTGCTGTATGCACTACAGGTTTCAGTAGAGTTGAGGAGAGGTGAGAAAACAATGCTCATTAAAGCTGTAAGAGGCATTCTTAAGAAAACTTTTGGACAGGGGAGAGTTAAGTTGCACTTCTAGGAAGAAAGGCACTCTTATTAAGGTAATAACAATTGTTTTTTCTTTGCCTACAGGAAGGAGTTGAAGTGAGGGTTGCCAGAATATTCAATACCTTTGGTCCTCGAATGCATATGAATGATGGTAGAGTTGTCAGTAATTTTATTCTACAAGCTCTCCAGGGAGAACCACTAACAGTAAGTAATGACCTCTTCGTGATGTGAAGAACTGTTCATCTCTGTATCTTGTCCTCATGTGCTAAGAAAGAGGATGGATTTTAGAAAATACTGAGTTTTTTCTCAGCCCTCTCTGTTCTAAATATCTAATCTTTCAGTATGTCAGGCTCATATGTATGGTATTATACATCCCAAGATCTGTTCTGTTAATGATAATGATGTTCCTTTCCCTGAAAGAAACAGTTGTGTTCGACTTACTCATCCTGAACTTGAATCTCTGTCATAACTCTTTATGGGCTCAAGGTGTGACAAGGCTCACAAAATCAAGTGTTGGTACTTATAGAGTCTTAGAATCTGTAAATTGTCCAGGTTAGAAAAGACCTGTAAGATCATCCAGTCCAGTCTTTAAACCTTTTTAAAAGCTACTTACTCCTGTTGAGGAACTTACTCAGAAGTTCAAAAATTCCTTTTTGGAATTTAGGGCATCTAAATGTCTTTTTGCAAGCTTGGAGATCAGCCTAAATTTTCCATGTATAATGTAACATTAAAGACTTTCAGGCTGTACTGCATATTAGTAAGTAAAGCCAGCTAGGATGGTTTTTTGTGACCACTTGCAAATACCTGTACAGCTCATTTTTCCTGATAAAGTGAGTTGCGACATCCAGATTGGTTGGTGTGAATTGTCCTTGGCTCTTGATAATGCTTAAGCAATGTCACAGCATTATTTGGGACAAAATGCTGTGGTAAAAGATGCTGCTGGCAATTGAGCAATAGAGACGATGCCTGTCCTATGTTCTGATACTGTGAATTGCTATAAAATAATAAGGATATGTAAAGCAAATGAGGCATACTGAAACAGGGAGAAGCAGTTTGGAATTTGAGATCAGTTATGAGCTCATGGAAATGTTAACAGTTATTGTGACACAAGCAGAAATTTCATATATATATGTACTAATATTCCCAAGGTTAGAAGAGTAAAGTGCCAGGATACAGAAAAATTGTCGTTGGAAAGGACCTTCAAGATCATCAAGTCCAACTAGCAATATCACTTAGTGGCTTCTGGTGAATTCCTCTAGGAAGGAGCAGACAAGCCTAGGAGAAAAAGTATGAAAATTTTATGGCAACTCCCACTACCATGAATCTGATAGAGTGAAATCTGAAACTGTACAGAGCATTGAAGAAGAAGGGAATGAGTCATGCCCAGACAAGATGAAGCTCAGTCTCCTGTGAGACCTCCCCTAGCTTTAAATCTTTTTAAAATAATAGCCAAAATATGGCTACCCTTTGCAAAACTTGGGTAATGGACACTACCTTACTGACAGAGTGAAATCTACAACTCTTAAAATAAAACTAAAAGCACTTAAACTGTGTATATTTTGCAAAGTGATGCACATCACCTGACTTCCTGACTTAAGTACAATGAGGATTTTTTAAAGTTTGGTCTTCTCTGGAGGTCAGTACTTGCTTACTTGCTCTCTGTTTAGCAGTGATCCTTGACTTAGGCAATTTGGTGTTGTTTTTTTTTAATGTCATCAGTGATGCATCTTGGATACTCTGCTTTTGCTTACTGTTGCTGTATTTCTGGTTTAGGCTTGTGGTTATTTCAGAGTAACAAGCATGTAGTAATTTGAATGCCAAGTTCACTTCATCTTCTAAAGATTTGCCTTTTCCCCACTTAATTGTTGATGCTGACAGTGATTTAATGGCCAGTGTTTATTTGGACATACGACATTTAATGGGTCATATCAGTCTTAAGACTGCAGATGGCACTCAGATTCCTGCAGAAGAAATTGAATTTTCTTACCCAGGCATCACCCCAAAGCTGCAGGTTGAGGCTGGTTCTGTTTATTGCAAGACAGCATGCAAATAAAAGCAGGCAAGAAGACAAAGCTTTTTGCTTTGACACTTTAGGTCCTTGTAGGAGTTGGTTGTATCAACACAAGAGTGTAACTGTATACAAATTTGTCAGTATTGTGCGTTCCCAGATTGGCATCCTGGGGCATAAAATCTGAGCTTCCGAGTGCTACTTGGAAAGTTTATCTAGCCTACAGACCATCAGAAAGTCATTCTGTTTTTCAAATTGGTTCTCCAATGCATGTAGGGAGCTATTGCTGTGTTTGGCTTCTCAAAAGTTTTTTTCATTTATATTTAGTTTCTCAAGTTTTATTGAAAGTAGTGCTGTAAATTTTTATAAGGAGAACAGAGTGAGACCATTAAGTGGAAATTTCATGAAGCCTCTCTGAACATGAAGCAGTTACCTTGTCTTAAAGCATAGAGTCCCTGGGATATTTCAGAGCTTCAGTAAGATAAATCTGGAGTCAGTGTTGTTCTTTGGGAGAGAATACTGAAAGTTTTAGGGTTTTTTAATCATTATTATTTTTGTAGCTTCCATGCTGTATAGATTTTACCAAGAATGTAATAGAGGATAAAGTAGAACATTTTGCCTGACATTACTGTTTTGTAGGGAGTAACTGATACTGAAAATTACTGAATATGAGATAAGGTCTGTGGGGAGAGTTGTTTAGTTGACCTGGTCAAATAAAATTAATTATCAGCAATAAAGCAGTATTTGAGACAAAAAAGAAATGCTGCCCTTGTGTCATCACAAAATTGGCCAACAGGAATACCGAGTGTTGACCTTTTCAGAAACTGAATGTATTCAATCTTTTGGTTCAAGGTAGCTATTCAATTGGAGTACATGATGTCTTGAGGAAACAGTCTCTTTAGTTTGAAGAAATTCCAGCCTATGCAAACATGACAATTGTTGCTTTTTATTATTGTAAAGGAAGGGTTTGTTAGCAGAAATTGAGAGGAGGAAGCTACATTGTATTTTCCAGCCACCATCTGCAGGTGGGGAAGGTGGCTTTTCAGAAATCTTGCACAAATGACTTCGTGCCATAAAACTTATCCCACAAGCTAAAAGGAAACAAAATGAGGAAGTTCTGTATATATATACATAGAATCTGCTTCCTGTTTGCTCTGGGAGTCCATCAGGCTGTCACATGCTTTCCTGGAGCATTCCTCTCATAATCAGGTATTGAGTAAGCTCTTAAACCTCTCATCTAACCCAGTGCCTACTGAAACTGAGTCCACCATTAGCAAATTCACAGATGACACTAAATTGGGGGGGGGAGTGTGGATCAGCTGGAAGGCAGGAGGGCTCTGCAGAGGGACCTGGACAGACTGGAGAGTTGGGCTGATTCCAACGGGATGAGGTTCAACACGGCCAAGTGCCGGGTCCTGCACTTTGGCCACAACAACCCCATGGGGAGCTCCAGGCTGGGCACAGAGTGGCTGAGAGCAGCCAGACAGAGAGGGACCTGGGAGTCTGGATTGACAGGAAGCTGAACATGAGCCAGCAGTGTGCCCAGGTGGCCAAGAAGGCCAATTGTATCAGGTCCAAGATGATTCTGCCCCTGTACTCAGCGCTGGTGAGGCCACACCTCGAGTACTGTGTCCAGTTCTGGGCCCCTCAGTTCAGGAAGGAGATTGAGGTGCTGGAGCAGGTCCAAAGGAGGGCAACCAGGCTGGTGAAGGGACTCGAGCACAGATCCTATGAGGAGAGGCTGAGGGAGCTGGGTCTGTTCAGCCTGGAGAAGAGGAGGCTCAGAGGAGACCTCATCACTCTCTACAACTCCCTGAAAGGAGGGTGTAGCCAGGGGGGGGTTGGTCTCTTCTCCCAAGCAGCTCCCAGTAAGACAAGAGGGCATGGACTTAAGCTCTGCCAGGGGAGGTTTAGGTTGGATATTAGGAAAAAACTCTTTACAGAGAGGGTGACCAGGCATTGGAATGGGCTGCCCAGGGAGCTGGTGGGTTCTCCATCCCTGAAGTTTTTAAGAAGAGACTGATGTGGCACTCAGTGCCATGGTCTGGGAACCACAGTGGCAGTGGATCAAGAGTGGGACTTGATGATCTCAGAGGTCCTTTCCAACCCAGATGATTCTGTGAGTCTGAAATGTGAACTCTTCTGATTCTGAATTGGCCTCAGAGAGCAGAAGATTTACCAGATGTCAGATGATGGCATGTGTACCAATTGTATTGGCTTTCCCATCCACTAGGAGGACAAACAAGCTTTCTATTCTGTCCTTTCGAGAAGCTTTGTTGTTGTAGCAGGTTGATGGTAAGATGTGTGCATACCCAGTTAAACTTACATTTGAAAATTTAAGTATTTGTGTTCTAGAGACTATAGTACTATACACAATTAAACTGTGAAAAAGATATTATCTGGTATCATTATGTACACTTTTAGTATGCTTTAAAGTCAGTTTGAAATTATCAACTCAGTTGCTCCAAGATGCCAGTGCATTACCTGAGAAAGCATTTTACTTTCTCCCTCCTAAGATTTGGTACAGCTCTGTAGAGGTGACTCTGGGAATCATAACCTCTGGAAATTACCTCCCATTTCTCCAGATAGTAATACTTATAGCCACGTGATTTGGGGTTTTGAGAGGTTTTTGTTTGTTTGGGGTTTTTTGTCTTGGTTGCTTTAAACACTTAAAATGCTATTTTTCTTGACAATATTTATAGAGACCACTAACATTTGGTGGTCTCTTTGAAGCTGGCTGTTGCTAATGAGCAAATAAAAATAGCTCATCATAACCACATCTTACTAGTCTGAGGTTTGCTTTAAATACTTGGTGCTCTTTTCTGGCCCAGTGCATGCTGCAGCCTTTTTCAGTGTTCCAGAAGACAAAGCACCACTCTGTCCCCAGCAAGTTTCATATGTGCAGAGTTCTGGTTAACAAAATGCCTAAGGGTGTATTTACTGGAGACACATCCAAAAGCAAAAAGACTTTCAAAGAATTAATAGTTTACGAAAGGTTCTTCAAGCACATCTTTTTCAATTCCTGTAATACTGAACTTGCCTCTCAGGTGTTTCTCCTTGGGATGTTTTTCTAGAATGGTGAAGAATATGTAATTGGGGCTACAGAGGACATTTATATTTATGTAACTGTTCAAATTTTCATCTGACTTTAGGTCTACGGACCAGGAACTCAAACAAGAGCTTTCCAGTATGTCAGGTAAGCTCTCTTTGCACTGTCAGGGTGGTTCCAAAGAGTGTTTATCAAATGGTGGTACACGCTTTATATATATATATATAAATATAAATGTAAATATAAGTATAAATAAATATAAAATTGATTTACTTGATGTTTTTTTGAGCTTGGCCATCTTCGTGGGCCATGAGTGTATTAGTTAAAGAAATTATGTTCATTCTTGTGTCAGCTTTCAGAAGGGAGACATGGGTGTTTTTAAAAGTACCAAGAAACAAAGCATTAGTTGGTTTAAAACTTTTGAGATATTAGTGTGTTCTTCCCTTTCAGACTCAGTAAGTTTTTAATGCTGAACAATTTGTCAGGTTTTGTTGTATTTTAAGGCAATGCTGCCACCGTGTGTCGTCTGGGTAAGTGTGTCCAGTGCACACACATGGCCCCTCCTAGGGGAGGGAATCAGTTGTGGGTGTATTGCTATAGCTAATGCTGGCAGTCTAGGCCAGGACAGAATGTATTTTCTGTAAAAAAAAGTAATGTGCTCCTCAGAATCTTCTGTTCTCTTGTGCTAGCTGAACTTCTCTGCCAGAATTCTGGGGATTTGGTAATCATTCTCTGCTTGGAAATGCTATAACAGCAGTGATAGATGTTACAAAAGAACCATCAGTTCAAAGTAGCCACTTCTTTCCTGATTGTAACTTATAATGAAAAAAATCTGCATTCTTATGTCCAGGGGCAAGCTGTTAAGTTTGTTGCTGATAATCCAAAGAACTTTGGGTTATTTTGCTGGTAGGACGTAACACCAAAATACCATTTTTTAACAAAATTAATAAAAGAACTTGTTAAAGCAAGAAAATTGAAACAACAAAGTGCAAAGCAGTTGTTGGTGTCATGTGCCTCTGTCTTACAACTTACTCTGTACTGTTTGAAATGGGAAACACTTGGGTGCTGGAGGAAAGAGGAAGTGTGAATTGTTTGTCAGTAACCTGTTATTTTTTATATTCTTTTATATGCTCAGATGAACTATAGCCAGCATATCCCAAAGGTAATCACCCTTTCAAACTAACCTCCAGTTCAGTATATCTTACATCAGGGACTGTGGAACAAGGAGCTGAGAAAACATATACCCATTGAAGTATACACTGTAAATCTCATTTCAGCATTTCTCAGCTGCCTGATCTGCTTTACTGGAGCTCTGAAGAGGCAGGTCTCTTTTTAGACAAGAGTGTTACATATAGGGAAATGGAAACTGCCTCAGTCTGTTCTTCCCTTTTTATAGTGATCTTGTGAATGGGTTGGTGGCACTGATGAACAGCAATGTCAGCAGTCCTGTCAACTTGGTGAGTATGAGAGCTCCACTCTAGTGTGTTTACTGTGCAGTTGCCAACATCACCTCTCTGTTTTTCCTTGTCACTAATGCTGATTTGTAGAATAAATAAGTGGAGTAAAAAAACCCCTTTCCCTTATGAATAATGTATTGTTTACTGTGTTTTCTTTATAGATAAGAAAATTAAGTCTCTAATTGTCAAGATCATGTAGTTCCAAAACCAGAGAAAATTTTCTAGAATTTTTCATTTGTTGCAGCAAAAAGATTTCTGCAATTAGAATATGGAAAAAAAATATGAGCAGAGGGAGAACATGCAAGATACACCAAGGAAATTATTGAAGTCTGGTTTTAGTAAAAAAAAGCGTACATATGGAGGAATACTTGGTTCCAAATAATTAGAAATCACTTCATACTAGCCTTGATTAGACAGAAATGGGATAGTACTATGATTGTTTAATTTTTTAATGTAAAGATTGCTTGAAACTTAACATTTCTAATAACATTTTTGTTTTGTTCACTTACTCTCAGCAGTGGATGTAAGAATAGGGAAAGGATGCATATGGCAGGTCATTTCTGTGTGTGCCAACTTCTGCCAAATTGGATGCTCCACTCTGCTGTGCATTTTTTCACTAGATTTTCCTTTTTTATTATGCCCGGGAATTAATTTCTATGTTTCCATCCAAATTCCCATATTTTTAAACCATGTCACATGTTTTTTCTCCAGAAAACTCAGTGTTTAAATCTATATGTACCTAAATGTTCAGCTTTAGGTCAAATAAGTTGTAATAAAGAAGAATTTTGCAACAAGGAAAGCTAGGGATGGAGGGAAGGTGAGATAATGCTAACAGGAAGCTTTCAGCATTTTGTTCTGAAAAACAATGTTCATGTGCAAGTTGGTTAAAAAAATGAGTTACAAAAAAGAATGTTGTATAGGAAAGCAAGTAGCCCTTATACATACTAGTATGTAAGTTGTAGTCATTGCAGAAGCAATTGGTTGCATCTTAGTTTGTTTTCTAACTTGGGTTGAACTGAGAACTTAGTGTACTTCTTCATTATATCATCTGTCCTTAACTCTGCAAAGTTCATGGATCCAGATTTCAAAGTAATGAGGGGGTTTTGTGGTCTGCTGGGTGACATTATGCCTTTTAGCTGGGTAGCTAATGCCTTTACTGTGATTGAGGTGCATTTGCCCATTCTTCACAGAGTTTTTTGAACCCTTCCCTACACACACTGAATTACCAAATGTAATGGAGAGCAACTTCTCTACTGAGTATAGAGCTTGTGAAAGTTACTTTTTTTTTTCATCAAAGTAGGGATAAGGCATAATGTTTAGCTTTTTCAGGGTTTGACATGACTCTGTTAGAATCATCTCATGTCAGAAATGTAGTATGTTGTTTAATTGTTATTGTGATGGATTTCCATTCTCTTTCTAGGGTAACCCAGAAGAGCACACTATCCTAGAATTTGCCCAGCTAATTAAAAAACTTGTTGGTGAGTATAATAAATAATTCTTCATAAAGCTTATGAAGTGCTTCTTGTCATCAGATGATTATTACTTGATAAGTTTATGGAATATATGGGATAATTTAATTGGTTTGTTAATAACATTATCAAAGGCATTTAATTGTATCCTGATCATATAATTAAATACTAATAAGATAATCCAAATCTTCTCAGCTGTATATAAATTATTGCATGAGCATGAATTATATATTCTTTCTGTGTATCTGTGCAATCTATACTCACTATTTCGTGTAACGTTTATGCAGTTTTTATTTTGCTTTGTTTTGGCACAAGGACAGTACTGAAAGGAAATGTAAAAAACATGAATGAAAATGCCTTGCATAACATCTTAGCTGAAATACAAATGTTTCAGCAGAGTGGTTCCTCACAATTAAGCAGGCTGTTCTCCTTCAGCTACCATTACAAACCTGATGCTCTGCTGACAGTCTTTCTCTGCTTTTCACTGATCTACCAGTGAGTTTTACAGGGACTGTCAGCAACTCCCTTGTATGTGGCTGGGAAGAAAACACTGATTTTCTCTTCATTCTTGCTCTGGTACCTGTAGCTCAGAGCTCTCAGTCAGAGCTTTCAGGAATGGAAACAAAGAGCTGTGCTTAGTCTTCTCCTGCAGCTTCCTACTGACATGAAGCACACTGATGCCACTAACCGAGGGGTGTAAGTCTGTAGGTTCTAGCAGTACTTCTGAGGGATCTCAAAAAGACAAGTTCAAACATAAAGTACAAAAGTGTGTGATGTTTCTAGTAGAGGTCTGTCCCTTCTGGAAAACATCTGTAAATCCACAGGTCAGGGAAAGAACTTGAAAACCACAGCACCAAATCCATCAGGTACACAGAACAATTGTTACCTCTGCTTGTTCACAAATGATTCAGTATGTTTCAGACTGTCCAGAGAAGCAGTTTAGTTCTGCATCCATAAAATCCCTCAGTAACATGGCGTGTAAACCATTTGCTGGATTTGGTTAAGGAAATTGTCCTGTTTCCTTGCAGTGTCATGGTGAAAGGCAACTACTACCTTGACTAATTAAATCAGACTGGAGAGTATGGGCAGAAGTCCTCTAACAGTAGAAAAGTGCTATCAGAATCACAGAATGGTTCAGGTTGGAAGGGACCTCTGGAGATCATTGGTCCAATCCTTCTGCTCAGGCAGGGCCACCTACAGCCAGCAGTGCCCTGGGGCCACATCCAGACAGCTTCTGAGTACCTCCAAGGATGGAGACTCCACACCCTCACTGAGCAACCTGTGCCAGTGCTGGCTCACCCTCACTCTAAGAAGGGTTTCCTGATGTTCGGAGGCAACACTGCCTCTGGTCCTGTCAGTGCACACCCCTGAAAAGATCCTGGCTCCCTCTTCTTTTTTTCACACATCATGTAGGTATACACATAGATGAGATCCTTCTTGAGCCTTTTCTCCAGGCTGAACAATCCCAGCTCTCAGCATGTTCTCATAGGAGAGGTGCTCCAGTCCCTTCATCATCTTCATATACATTCACTGTACTCTCCCCTGCTAGTGTGTCTGTATGTCTCATGTTGTCTATATCTCAGCAGAGCAGTGTGGGAAGGGAAAATAGAAGGGAAAGATCACACAGCCCAGGACACCACTTGTCCTTCTTTGTGGCAGGGATGCTTTGTTGGTTTATGTTCAGTTTGGTGTCCACCAGTTCCATCAAGTCCTTTCCTGTCAGGCTGATCTGCAGATGGTTGCTTCCCCCAACTGGTCCCTTGGGGTTGTTCCTCCCCAGGTGCAAGGACTCTGCACTTCTCCTTGTTGATCTTCATTAGGCTCTCTCAGTCAGTCCTGTTTTCTATCCTTCTTTCTTGAGGTCTCTGGATGGCAGCACATGCCCTGTGGTGTATCATCTGCTCAGTATTGACCCAATATTGAGTCTTGGGGTAGACCAGCAGTTTCTGGCCTCCAATTAGAATTCCTGTCACTGACCACCACCCTCTGGGCCTGTCCACAAAGCCAGTTTTCAATCCACCTGGCTGGCTGCTTATCCAGCTCTCAATAAGGGTGTTACAGGGTATGGTGTCAAAAGCCTTCCTGAAGTCAAGGTAGGTGATATCCACTGCTCTGCCCTTGACTGCTGAGGCAGTCATTTCATCATGGAAGCTTATCAGACCGGTCAAGCATAACTTCCTTTCTGTGAATCCATGCTGAAAGCTTTGTGAAATGCTTTGTGAATCCATGTTGCCATGGGACAGATGGTTCACCCAGCTGTTGCACACAGTGCAGCTGTGTCTGTGGAAAGCATTTCAGTGGTGAAATTATGAAGCAGAAAGCTGCAAAAAGACCTGATGCTCCATTAGGCAGGAAAGATATAAATGCAAAGCAGACTGAATTGTGGATGATAATGAACACTCTCTTGTTTAATAGGCAGTGGGAGTGAAATCCAGTTTCTCTCAGAAGCACAGGATGACCCTCAGAAACGAAAACCTGACATCAGAAAAGCCAAGTTATTGCTTGGCTGGGAACCTGTGGTATGTACAGCTGTATTTCTGTTGTTGTGTGCAAAAAACACAAGAAAGAGGGGGATGGAGGAGGACTACATGATAAGGATACACTGCAGTTACCAGAAGTGTCTGTTTAACACAGTTTTCAGTACAGTTGTTAAAAGGGTTGTCTCTTGTATGTTGCCCTAGCTCACAATTTAAGAACTGCTGGGAAAGACTGTATGGCCTGTGCTATGCAGAAGAAAGATCAGGTTAGCATTTGTAATAGATTTAAGTAGAAAAAAAGAAAAAACAAACCAAACATTTTTAGGACTGGCATTTTAACTTTTTCACATGCATGTTATGAAGTATCTACTTTCCTGTAAGCCCAATGAATCCTTTGGAATAGGTGATACATAATTATGGGAGCTAATGAGTTTGTCCTTGCTGCAGACTTCATTCCTGTTTTACTGTGGTAACATGCATTATGGAAGGAAAAAAAATGCTTTTCATTTATTAAAATATTTTGAGGAACTTTTGAAAGTAAGACTTCTTTGAAGGTGATGTGTAACATCATTATAACCAAAAACTTTGTTTGGACTAATAGGGAAAAATATGAGCATCAGAATGGGAAAGTCGGGCAAAACAGAAGCTAGCCAGAGAGTTATGACACATTTTGATTTTTTAAAATTTTTTTTATTCTGGTGGGATGAGGTAAGCCAGAATAAGAAGCCCTTGTTTTGGACTACAGGTATCATATGTAGAGATGTTCAGAGCCTGCTCTGTGTGTTGATAAGCTCAAAGCGTTCTCAGGGTTATCCTAATATCTCACCACTCACAACGGTGTCTGTCTGCCTCTTAAGTTTAGTTACCAGTCATCTCAGGTGATGTCAAGCTTGTGGTTGTGCTGCACAGCTAATATGAAAGACATGCTAAATGCCCATGGCTGCTGGTTTTTTCCTTTCTCAACCTTTTTTGTGAAGTTAGCTTATAACCAAGTTTATAACCAGGCGCAGATGATGGTAAGAGCTGAATGGTTTGGCAGCCTAAGGTCTACTGAATCCCCAGAAAAGGTGTGACTTTTTTTAGCCAGCTCCCCATTCTAGCTAGCATAGTGTTCTGTAGGCTTTTTTAGATCTGCAAAATTCTTTCTAGGAGACACATGGCCCTACCTAGTAAATATAAGCCTAGTAGAAAAAGGTAGCTCCAAACCCTTCTGAAATTATTTGTAGAGAGAGCAGGTACTAATTGACTGTGCCTGAGAACACATGGACAGTGGCAAGTGTTACAGTCACAAAAGTTTTAAGACAGTTAACTTTTGCATTTTTGATCATCTGTGTGGGACACAGTCAGTACCAAAACTTACTTTAAAGTAGGAGTACTGTGTTGGTACATCAAGGCAAGTTATTTTTGTGCTGTTATGTTATCCTCCTGATGGTATCAGCAAGCATGTCTCAGCATATAGCTTATGAGAAAAGCAGGTAATATTTCTGTTGTTCCTCTCTACAAATCACAGTGTTTAAATACAGGCATAGAATCTGAAGAATTACAGTTATTTATATAGGGTTTAAGAATATCAAATGAGACACGGGATGATGTTTTGTATTCTTTTTTCTGTGTATCAAGGGAGCACTGAAGAAATAAAACCTAAAAACAAAACCAACCACCACCTTTATACCATTCTATGAAAGAGGATCTTTAATCAGTAAAATTCTAAGGAGCTTAGATTTCAGTGTGGTTATCTCTTTCAGTGTATTATGAACTGAAAGTAAAATCATGTGAGTCTGTTTTTGATGCTAGACAGATCAATCCATAGCCATCTGCTGACATGTAGATTTGTTGATTTTCATTTTTTTTTTTACTTACTACATCAGAAAATGTAACTGATGTTTAAAAGCTAACATTCATTAGCAGTGCAGAGATGTAACCAGTATGTGGTGCTATTAATACTTACATTAGACTTCCTAGCAGTCTTTTGATAGCTGTATTAAAAAGGATACCATTGTGAAAAGAGCTGATGTGATACGGTTCTCTCCTCTCTTTTGGGAACAGGTCCCATTGGAAGAAGGTTTGAATAAAGCAATTCATTACTTCCGTAAAGAACTTGAATATCAGGCAAACAATCAGTATATTCCCAAACCAAAACCTGCAAGGATGAAAAAAGGAAGAACAAGACATAACTGAAGACTGTTACTTGGACAGGAAATTCCCTGCTTGACATTTGACGGATGTAATTTTTTTTTCTTTTTGTTGTTGGTTTTTTTTTGTTTGTTTTTTGTTTTTTTTGAGAGAGACTTTGAAACAGGTATCATGAAGAACGAACTGGAATTTCATTCTGAAGCTTGCTTTAAAGAAGTGGATGTGCCTAAAAATAACAGATATTTCCCCCCCCCCTGCAAATCTTGCCTTGCACTTTTTAAATCTGTCTTTTTATGTAAAATAGAGTAGAAGCATCTTTTAGTATCTTCAAGTTTTATATCTTGCTGTGAGATCGTTTTGTTGTGACTGTCCTTGACAGTTTTATTTACTGGTTTCTTTGTGAAGCTGAAGATAAACACAAACGGGATGGAAAATGCCAATTTATTTATAAAATGGGTACTATAAAATATGAGATGTTCTACTATGCATAAGAAAAAAGCTAGTGGTGTTGTCAGGTGAGAGACACTGACACCTAAGTATATAGGAGTTTAAAAGAATTCTGTATGAGAGCTTTATGTATTCTTTAAATGAGAGATTTTTTCAAAGGTTTAGTTTTAGTTGTACACTTGAATTTGAGATATTTTCATTGATTGCCATGGATAAGGATATTTTGAATCACTACTGTGTTGTGCGTACTCTGGGAATAAAGTTAATGTATTATTGGTTACAGTGGTTGAATATGCTATTTTAATAAAATATTGAAACTTCTATTTTCTAGTTCCAGAGTTTCACTGTGGCCACTTCTCTGACTTTACACATCTTTGCATTTATGTTATATTAATAAGAAAGTGACAGTCTGTAAATAAATGGCTCAAAGTTATTAACATTGGTCTTGTCTCTTAACAGATATATAGGAGTGGCTGCAAAATGTCTGATGAAATAGATTAGACAAAACTACAGTAATATATTTCAGTTCAGGTAGTTAGATAGTGATGTAAGAGTATAAGATTTTCTTCAAACCATAGAGGGTAACTTCAGCCTCCCTAACAGATGAAATGTTTCTATTTTAAGCAGTTACTGAATTACCAGTAAATGCTTTTAACTTTGGTAACTATGCCTGTCTTCCTAACAAAAACAAAACAAACAGTCAAACAAAAAAGATCCAGTTCCAGTTCCCCTTATTTTTAATGGTTCTCTTTTATTTTTAGTATCTATCACTAGATACCTAGGAGGCAGTGAGTTTTTAAAGAAAAAATAAATCCTAAATCTCATCAAGGAAAAGGACTTGACTTTAGTTCATTAAAGTTTGGTATTTATATTAGCTTTTGAGTATCTTTAGGTTGATAGTTGAAGGGAACTTATCAGTATGGGTTAGTTGATGCCCACACCCAGGAAAAACTCTGGGAGCAGAGTGGTATTTAGGCCCCCTTGTCCAAGTGTGCTATCCATCACAGCCTCCCAGTGCTTGGAAAACCATCCAGTCTGTCTGGTAAAGCTCCCAAGGACTCCAGCAGTGTTGGGGCTGCTGTGTTTGTTTGTGTGACCTGCCTGGACCAGATCTTCAGTGATCATTTTAGGACACAAACGGTTTCTTCTTCCCTGCTCACATGTGCAGGTTTTTTTCCAGTGGAAATCTGCCATGCAACTTAAGATGGTGAGCCAGGGAATGTTTTCCTGTCTGGACTCAGAGGTGGAATTTAGGTATTACACATCGCCTCCATCTTTTTACAGCTGAGCTGCTTGAGGTCTGCTTTTTGTTTAAAGCCTTTTCCTGGGTACATGATCTGGGCATTTATTCGAAATTAAGTTGCCTGGAAAGTACACTGTGGTGTGCATGCTGCAAATGTGCCTGTAACCTCTCATTACTGACAGACACACAAAGCACAGCCTCTCTCTAGACTCAAAGCCACAGCAGGACATATGGGAGAGTAGTGCCCACTGCTTTAATAGTTCTGTGGTGAAAACTGTTAATTAGCTCCCGCCACGGTGTTTTTAACCCTTGAGCTCTCCATTATATCTGAGGGAAGGCATTCTTTATATCTTTCTCCCTATGCAAATTGTGCCACTGGATGCCAATCTGTGAGAGGTGGTGCACAAGGATGCAACCCTAGTCCAGCATTTAGAGCAGCCATTGAGAATAAATGGGAGCTGTGGGTGACAGCTGTTACTTCCAGGGCTGCTTTTCATTTAATCCAGTGACTTCAGTGCTAAATACTTAAACTTTATTGGGACTAGCATGCTTCTGGAGACTGGCACAAAATGTGCATTAAAAAAAATAAAATTCCCTCAGGAAATCTGAACGTTTGGATGCTACAGAGATGAGTATAGGAGGTTTTTAGGTTACGTCACAGACTGACCTCCTTCATAAAAGGAGCAAATTGGAGGGAGGGCAAATGGCTGGGTCCAGTATGACCCTTCTGTGAGTACACGGCAAGGCTCCTGCTGGGCATGAGTGACAGACTGCATTGATTTGCTACTTTTCCTTGTACTGCTTCTCTTCTCTTTCAGAGGTTCCTGGTTTGGTTCCTGTATTGTTTCTGAAGAGTGACTTCCAGAAAGAGCAGCCAAGGCAATTCTGTGTTTGAAGCCAGTGACTGACCTTCTGGCAGATTTGAAAGGCACGAGTTGTGGGTGTTAAAAAGAGTCTGATGGTGCTTCAGACTGAAATTCTGTAACTAATTTCAAGTTTGGTCTGATCTGAACTGAGCCTTTGAGAAGGCAGGTGAGGGTTTGCACACTGGTGTTCTGTGCTCCCACCTGGGGTCACACATCTTGGTAGGAGAAAGAGGTACCAAGTTTGCAGGGAACCACAGGTAAGAGTGAGCATCTGCCTCTCCAGAAGAGCCACTTTTGATGGAGGGCAGTGGAATACAGCACTGAAAGCTTGGAAACATAGGACCTGGGAATAAATGAAGCTGAGGCGAGTTCTCATTTCCATGCCTGAACACAATGTATTGTAGTTGTAATTTTTTTTTTTTTCAAGAAATTTGAGAGTTGGGATTTTCTGTTGTCCAGGCAGGCAAGGTAAAACTGACAAGACCAGACTTGAGGTGCCTGTTCACTCACCATGATGTGCATGAGCAGGCTCAGCAGGTGTGAGTTGCAAGTCCTCCCCTCTCAGTGGGTAATATGCAATGTAGCAGAGGTCTGTGGTGAATTGGCCAGCTTGGTGCTGCTGAGATGAGCCTTCTCAGAGAGGCTGTGCATTCCCTGCTGTGGATTCCCTGAACCTCACCATGAGGACCCCTTGGTGCTGGAATTTATCCCAGTGTGAGACCCACAGTTGGATTTTTATTTTATTTTTTTTTAACATGATATACTTTTGTTTTATTTCTATACGTAGGCTGCTCAGAAGCTTTGTAAACCGCATTGCTGGTCTACAGACAAGTTACAGTGGGGCCTGATGACCTAATTTATTTTAAGTAATTCCATGAATGCATAGTCTAGAGAAGCCTCATGTCTGTCTTTAGGTTAGATTTTTTGCTAGGTGGGGAAATCATGATCTAACAGTCTTCCTGTGTCTAGGGTATTTGCAGCTTCTCTTAATCTATATAGATTCTGGCAGGTTCAGTAGCCAGTGAGCTCACCACCCTCTGGGCATTTATGATTGTCTCTCTCATCTATTTTTTCAATAATTTTTTAGAAATGTAATATATTTGAAAAGGCTTTTTTTTTTTTTTTGTGTCAGATAGGGTTGGAATTGAATTTCAAAGCTGAGAGAAAGAAGTAAGAGAGGAAAGGGAAAACACAAACACAATTGCATAAATTCATTAGCCTTAGAGAACAGGCTAGAGAGGGGAAAACAGGGCTTTGATGAGTGTAATGGATTGAGCTAGTCCCTAGTCTTATTAGTATTGAGTTTAATGCTACTTGAGGCCAAGAAATCCTCTTTAGGTTGTTAGGGGCTGATCAGAGAAGATCTGTCCACAAGGAGGACAGAAGATGCTTTTTTAACAGGAAATTATGTGCTCACCATTGCTAGCCCTAACGTCCATACATCCCTTCCCTGAAATCAGTGGCAATGCAGTCACCACAAATCCGTAATTGCCATGTCTTGAACATTTTTCCCTGTGCTTGGATCGCAAGTGGTGGGAGAAGGGAATGCCTGACTTGTGGCTCTGGCTCCTTAGAGCTACTGTAACAGCAGCAATAGCTCTGGGGAAAAGCAGGGCTCCTTGTGTCTGTCAGATTCATGAATGTGACCCCAGTCAACAGGAATCAATTTATTTTGTTTAAATAACAATTTGTGTTTCTTGCAAAAAACAGTTTTTTCTTCTCTATTCCTTTTCGGTCTCTTTTGTTCTTTCACTTGCCTATTCCATGATAGCAGATGTGGCAACAACTTTTCTGTCTACCTTATTTTTGTTGCCATTTACAGCCTGGAACAAACAACAGCTGGTTAATTCCTGCTGTGTTTTCTCTAATCTCTGACATCCTCTTCAGCAAGGAGGGGCATCCTCTGAATGCCTTGGTCCATGCCGTGTCTGGTCCATGCAGCTGGAAGGCCCAAAACATGAAGCCACAGGGAGCTTAAGTACTATCAAAAAGCCAAGCACAGCAATTTGGGGTCTGTCCAACCCACTGCAGAGAAAGCAAGGAAGCCTACATTTCCTACCTGGCAAAAAGTCCTGGGATAAAAGAGCTGAATCCCTCATCCCCAATATGTTTGTGTTCCAAGTAGGAACTTAAAAGGAATGAAGTTTAAAAAAGAAGGTGGCACAGGTTTTGGAGGGAAAGATCTGTCTAGATGTTGAGGAGTACATGAGAGTGGCTGTGGGGGCAGAGCTTTGGCAGCAGGGTTACCTGGCAGGTGTCCCTAGGGAAGGGGACAGGACTGTCCCATCAGTCTGACTGATGGACCTGCCTGGCCAACACCCACAAACTGGGGGACAGGGCAGCGTTGGGCCATGAAACATGAAGTGCTGGACCATGCCCAAGCTGTGCTGCTCTGCAGGGAGCTACAATGAACAATGGTCACACTCCTGTCTTGGTGACAGGAGAGGTTATGGGATGTCAGTGCCGGGATGGATAGGGGTGATGATGATGTGAAGCACTCTGTGCCATCTGCACAGCAGACTGGAAGGCCTGGGAGGGGGTGCACAGTTTTTATTTGTGTTTTTGGGACAGAAATAGTCAATTTTATTAGGTTAACTGGAAGCACTCCATGCATTTGTGTGAAGATTTTTTTTTTTTTTTCTTTTCCGCTTATCCAAATAGTCTTCCTTCTTTTGCCCAAACCTCTGACAGCTCATACCTGCTTTCTTTGTAGCTTATCACATGTACCTTTGCATCATTGCAACTTCTGCACTTAAGGCAGGTGCACCACTCTGCAAGAAGGAAGCTGCCCTCTCCTCAGAGCTTTGGCCTTGTGGTGAGTTGACCCCAGCCAGCAGCTAAATACTCTGAAAGCCGTTCACTACCCCTGCCCCAACAGAACAGGGGAGAGCATAAAAAAAGCAGAAGTGAGCAAACTTTAGAGCTGGGACAAGAGCAGTTTAATAAGTAAAGGAAAGAGCGGGGAAAAAGTGATGCAAAGGAAGCAAGAGTGATGCCCAGCCAGCCTCAACAATGGCTGCTCTGGAAGACAAAACCCCCACCTCCTTGTTCCTCTTCCCAGCTTTTAGTGTTTAACAAGTTGTTGTTATGGCATGGAATTGTCACTTTGGGTCAGCTGTCCCACCTGTGTCTCCTCTGCCAGCCTCATGCCCACCCCTAGCCTACCTGCTGGGGGACAGCATGGGGAATGGATGGCCTTGATGCTGTGCAAGTACAGTTCAGCAACAGCAAAAACACTGGTGTGTTATCAATGCTGGTTTAGTCATAAGCCCAAAGCATCATATATGAAGTTAAACTTTATCCCAGCCAGACCCCACTATGTGGTGGGAAACTTCAGCATGCAACACAGCTTAATGGAAAAGATGTTTTTCTAATGTTGTTCTCTTAGACAAGTCTGAGGACAGAGATCATAAGAATTTTTTGTGGGCCTGTAAGGCACAGGAAGCTGCTAGACTGAGTCAATTTGCAGGAATGGACACAGCTTATTAAGGCCTCCAAAGGGATGGTATTTATTTACAGCACTTTTGTTTTGTTTTTTTTCTTTAATTCGTCCTTAATCAGCAGATCTGAATTCCCAGTTGTTGTAAATTCTGGGAAATGACAGAAATTATCAGCATGGTTCAAACCTTGCCAAATTTGGTGCATTTCTTTTTTTATAGGACACAAAACCAAAGTATTCTTTTAGGAATAAGTGTTTTCCAAATGTGCAAGAGAGTGTGTGTACTTGAGTCAGAATATGATTATTCTGCCTTCTACTGGGGAAACACATCAGTAGAAACTGATTAAACTGGCAAGGATTCTAAGAGCAAGCCCTCCAAAACCTAGGGCAACGCTGAAGTTTTGGAACATTTTAGGCTAGCATTTAATTGTGGCAACGGAGAAGCTGCTAACATATTTGTTCACTTTGGCTCCCTTGGCAAAGAGCTTTCTCCCTGGAGGTGTTTCTGCAGGGAACTGGATAGTGGATATCACGCAACAGAGGGGTGAAGTGAAAGATTAGGGAAAACGCTCATTAAGAAAAAGTAAGTGAATATAAAGAATAGTGTTAGCATGATCCATGCTTTGGAAATTTCTTGTAAGCTTTAGATGACAGACATCTAAAGCATCCATGCTGTCTTCCCTGACTGCTATAACTTGAAGTATACATTTCATTTCTCTTTATCCTGATTCTTCATCTCCTGAAGCCATGGAGCCATCCAGGCTTCCTCACCTACCCCAGTCCAATCCTCTACACCTGTCAAGCTTCAGCAGTGCCCTCCCCCACCAGCCTCCTCCTGAGGCTCCCGACAGATGAAATCTTCATGGTAGGCTTAGGTCTTTGTCAGGACTTTCTCTTCCTCATGAAGGAGCAACATAGCTGAATTTGCTGTGGTAGAATTGTTGTTCTTAACACACATCAACCAACCCCCCCTTAATCCACTAGGCTTCATTAACAAAAGTCCAGTCTGATATATTTTTATGCTCAGCTTAATGTCCACAGATGCCAGATTGAATTGGGGATAGAGGCAACTTCATGGTAAGAAATTATGTCTAGGGACTATGTTGGATGCTGTCTGATGGTAACTTCATTTTAAATAGCTTTTTTATTATTATTATTCCTTGCTTCAAACTAGACTGAAAGTTTGCAGCTAAACGGAAAGGACACAAAGGGGACTACTGATCAAGGAACGTTTGGGTTATCATGCCTAGGAAGGGTTGGGGGCCACCCAGGTTAGATGCTCTACATCTCAGCACTTACTGCTGAAGTTAAACTCCTCCTTTGAGCCCTTTCTCTGGAGCACCCCCTTCTTTCACAGGCTTTGCAGGTAGATGAGCTCCTCTGCATTGAATTTAGTTTTTACGAACGTGTGTTCTTGCCCCAACAGGCAGGGCAGAAGTGCTGCCTCACACAAGTTTTGAGGGCTGTGCACAATAGATACAGAAACAGCAGAGGAGTCAGTAAGGCAGCAGAGGGATGTTTTGTTTGTTGGTTTTTTTCCTTCCCCAAGAATAATTTCATTTATTTGTTGACACAAGTCTGAATGAGCAGGGACATCTGAAATGTATTGCCTTGTATTATGTATTCTATATGACAAACTAGACGATAAAATTCAATTCTGCAGTTGATTGTAGGAAAGCAAATGAAAAAAAACCTGTTAAGAAGCAATCTGTAGTAATACAATGGGTATGAAACTTGCTGCTAAAAACTCTGCTAAATAACGGCAACCTGTTTATTTTATCAAAAAAAAGCTTTATTTCTATAACACTTTTTATATAGTGTACTACTAAGTAATGGTAATTGAAAAGAAAAATCATGTTGCTTTCTTCAAAGCCTGGCAGCTCCTTTACTCTTGCTGCTTCACGTGAATAGAAGGAAAGCAAGGATGCCCAGACTGAGGGAGGACTCAGCCTCACCCAGTGCAGCCTTGTAGGCACCAGCTATAGCAAGATAAATGGCATCAGTAATCATCATAGTTGACAGCTGCTCCATGCCTGAAGGTGTATGGATCTCTTGGACCAATTGGTGAATCTTCATCATAGTGGTGTTGGTAGTGCCCACCATAGTATTCATTACGAGCACGCCCCAAATTGGTCCAGTAGGACATGTCATCTTCAAATTTCTGAAAAAAAAAAAAAAAAAAAAAAAAAAAAAAAATAAAAAGAAAGTGAAACAGAAGTGACAGAAGAGGTACCTTTTGTCTCCTTCAGAAATCCGGATCCTTTGCGTATTTGTCAAAACAAAATCTTTAGATAGGTGTTGTGACTTACACCTACCTTTTCTATGGGATTATCAGAGCCCTGGTGCAGGAATTGTCCTGCCCAGCTCTACCTGGGAACCACCCCCACACTCTCCCTGCTGTAAGGTGCTTAAATAGATAGCACCCGTGACTGAAACAGGCACCTTAAACATTTCTATTACCTTTTCCGTGCTGGACTATAAAAACGTTTCAAGGTTTTGTACTTAAAAATCTAAAGGTTTGGTTCCCTGCTGCCCTGATGTCCCTGAGTCAAAGTGGAAGAAAAGTTTCACTTTATGCATGTTATCTTTCATTCCCATCTTGCAGGGGTAAAACCGAATATACAGCACAACCTTCTAGCTATGGAAATGTAGTAAGCAGTTCAATTCTACTCACAACAGCAGAGGAAAAACAGTGTGCAAGGATATCAAATACTTGCCAAGTCAAAGCCTTTCCATCTGAATGACTCTTTGGAAATATTTTTGGCTGAGACTTGAAAAAAAAAAAAAGGGGGGGGGGGGGTTTTAAGTGGATTCATTGTATCCCACAACAGGCCTCATTTCATTTTTTGTAATGCACACAGGAACTCAGAGGAAAATTCATCTTATCTGCATGGTTTGTCCTTGTCACCTCCGAGTATTTGCCTGAAGCCTTCAATTTCTGATGCATAAAACCGCTTCCTCTTTTTTTCCTATCGCTATTGAGAGGAGAGGGGCAGATAGAGCCATGCTGTTATAAAGTCATTTTTATCCACATAATGTCCAGGAGCAACAAAAAAAAAAAATGTACCCTTCATTCTTTCAATCCAAGCAAAGGATTATTTTTTTAATTGTTCCAGCTTTGAAAATGAGTGCATTCATCTTCTAAGCAATCCACACAGCATGAAGGTCCAAAATGTACTCCAGCTTGCCTGTGCCAATGCAATCCCATTAAACGTATTCATGCAGCTGACACGAGCCAAGAATTCAACATTTATAACTATTTTTACCTCTTGTTAACATAAAAATTATTCTACATGTGGGACTGCGATTAAATACACGTTTTTCACCCAATTTCAGCATCCCATTAGCAGAACTTGATTCCATTCTAGTTTTTTTTACAAATTAACTGTTTTTTTTAAAGAAGTATTCTTCTTGTTTGAAGAGAGATTGGCTGCACGTTATCAAATGTTTTTTCCTTTCACATTTAGAGTCGCCCCACAGCTGCTGGTGCATTGCAATAGTCAGGAGCTGCCCACACTGTGGAGGCACCAGGCATGCATTAGGTACATATTGTTGGTGCAATTCCACTGAGGAATGCCAATCACAGCCAGCTTGGTGTGGATTTCTCAGCATGTTGAAAACCCAATTGATTAGCTTGAGGCTGCCAAGTTAATTTCCTGAAATACGATTGATTGCTTTGGGTCTGGCCACCTGTTTCTCAAAGCAAACTTTGTCTGGTTGCAACTTATTAAGCTAAAGTTCAGTCGCAGGCAAGAACTCCGTGCGAGAATTTAAAGTTTCTCTATTAGCAAATTAACTCAGAAATCTCTAATGAGTACAGATACAAAGAAATCACTGCGCCTGTGACCAGAAACAGGGCAGCTTCTCCCCGGGTGCCCCTGTGGCTGTGCATCCATCTTCTCAGCCTCTCAGGCTGAAGCCCTGCCAGCTCTCAAGAGCCTTCCACTCACTCATTCACTCACCGCCTCATCGAATCCCAGGTACAGGAACTGCTGGTACCACTGCTGGACATCGGGCTGGCTCCGGTCCCACAGCTGGCGCCGCTGGCGTCTCAAGCTGCTGAGGAACTCCTTGGCCACCGTTTCTTTCACTGACACCTCAGCCTTCGTGGCAACGGGGGCTGAAATTAATTCCCCCCCCAAAAAAGGCACGCCAGGAAATTTTTAGTCAGCCCGAAGTGTTCTGCACCTGAAATTGCTTCTCATGCCATGCCATTACCCAGGAACTGACAGTGTAATAGGACTTCTCAGTTACCCTCACTCTCCTAGATTTTTTAAAAGCTGCTCCGAGCTCAAAGACAGAAATGAAGTAAGGAACTTAAATAAAGAAGCCCAAACTGAACAAGAATAAACACACTGTATTTGTGCTTTGAGGAGGGAAGAGAAGACTGGCCTCTGCATGCTGCTGTTGCAGAAATAGAAATGAAGATGAGAAGTGAAGTTAAAGAAGCTGGAGAAGCTGGAGACATGCTACTAACTTAGGCTGAAGGGAGGCATGCATAAAAAGATTTTTTTTTTCAATCTGTTGTACAAAAATGTAGCTTTTAAATAATGAGTGATACTAAATGCTCTGTATGCCTGAAAATAAAAGCCCATCAGGCTTTCATAGCACACATCTTGGTGAATATAGGGGAATGCTGTTGACGTGCCAGGCCCAAATGTGCTGCTGAGCCTGCCCCACACCTGAGAGGCCGGCAGTTTGCTGTGGCTGCTAAAACAATTTACTTGCCTCCAAGAGGTATGGGTCCAAAAGGACTGGCTAAGAAAATGCTAAGAAAAAGGAAATGGTAGGATATGGTATGATGTTTGGTCTTCCTGTAAAAGCAGAAGCATGTGTAGGAGCTGGAGGAATACCTTAGCTTCAGAGGGTTCATTGCAATGAGGGAGAGACTGGGAATATGGGTGTGGAAAGGGATTTCCAGAGGATGCAAGGGATGAGACTGGGGCTGAAGGGGAAGCTGTCTGGAGATGCGGAAACTGCTGAGCAGAATCACAGGGGGAGGCAAAAGGTTGCATCAGGAAAGAGATGGAAGAGGTAAAACCCATAGCTGAATTTTTGCAGGAAGAGTGGGAAACAGCAGGCTGCCCTGCAGTGATGAGCTGGAAAATGATCACTCACTGTGCACTCGAGCTGGGTGTGATTACTGGGAAGGGGGACAGCTGAAAAAATACCATGTGAATGAGCCTTCCACAAGGGATACTGACAGCAAGGGAGCCAGAACTCTGTACTTGGCCTGCTGGCTTTAACACACAACTGGAAAAGTGGAGTGAGGCTGGAACTAAGGGGCTGCTTATTTCCTCCACCAGACATTTGAGGCTTTGCAGTTCTTCCCGGGTTGGGCTGCTGTGTCTGCACTCCCAGGAGGCCTCTGCCTGGGCTGTCTCTCTCACCAGGGCACCCGAACAAACCAGATGACTGCTGCTGGGGTGCAGAGATGGGCAGCTGCTGCAAGTGGTCACTCTTATCTGCATGCAAGCATGGCAGAACGGTGAGGTAGGGAACCCACATGCAAAGCAAACAGCTGTGGATGGGGCACACATTTTAGGCCTGGCAAGACGCGGTGGGTGATGGTGGGGGAAAAAAAAAAATCAAAAACAAGAAGTGAGGCAGGCTTGCAGAGAGTTTTAGTCTGCTCTGGGGGGTTGTGTAAATTCTTTGCCTCAGCCATAGAGAAAGGTGAGGGGAAGTAACCCAAACTTTTGGGGTGTTTCAGCCCGTGAACCATCTGCTGCAGTGCTGCTTATCCCTGGCCAGCTCTGTTTCTACCTCCTTCCCTCAGTCTGTGAGCTATCCAGTGCATCTGCCCGCTGGGCCCTCAGCCATCATCTCTCCCATAGAGAGAGCAGTCTTCCAAGCAGGAAGCACACATGGGGCCAAGATGACAAAGGGAACAAGTCAAGGCATCACAAGCAAGCCCAGTTTGCACATTTTCTCCTCTGCACCTGAGCCAGCAGTATTTCCATACATTATAATTCCTTAGAAAAGCTTGTGACTTCTCAGAATAAACCAGACAAACACCACGCCTGCCTTGCATACACAGGAAAAGGTAAGAGCCACACACTGCACAGAGCAAAACGCAGGCATGCTGCCTGAGGCTGGGGACCTTGGTTGCCAGAAGGGGTCTGTGATAAGCAGAGCATCCAGTACCAGAGTCCAAGATGGACATGCTCTCTATGCACAGGAGCTTCTGGTGTTGTACGTAATAAGAGCAGATGTGCACTCCTTGCTTGGAACCTGGTGCTTGTACACTGCTCCTCTGAGAGCCCTTCTTCAGCTGGAGACAGTGACAACAGATTGGGTTGGTGGCTTTGACTGATAACAACTGCCTCAAAGGAAAAAATGAGGGAGAGCACTTTGCTGACTCTTCACTTACCTTCGCGTTTCTGAAGCATCAGTTTAAGCTTATTTTCCCTTGAAACATCTAGACAAGTAAAAATAAAACAGACATTGAGTAAGAAGGAAATAGGAAGAACAAAGAAAAAGATCATATATTGAAAAATACTGAGAGTATTTTTGTCGTAGCTCCAGACCACCACACAAAACTTCAGCAAGTTTCTCCCAGTACCTCCCTTTGCTCCCGTTTCCACAATCGAGCGCAACATACTCTGCAGGGAAGCTTTTGACACTCCAGCATCTTCTCCCCAGCCCTCCTTGGCAAGGAAACCCTGAAACTGGCCTTATTCACCAATTAAATTATAATAATTTGCAGCAGAAGACCGCAGCCTGTGCCAGGACCATGCCAGAGCATCCAGGGTGGTGTGATAACCCTGAAAAGCCCTTGTCACTGAGTGAGGGGCTCATTAACTACTGGACCACTTCCAGATTTTTCCTTGCAGCCTGTCCCTAAGCACACTGAAGCTGTCGTCCTGCTGCAGCCCTTCCCCAGAAGGTATACGAGGCTTTAGCCGGGCAGGAGACCTGTGAGTGCTCATGTGCTCATCTGCTCCCAAATGCTTTTATTGGTTGGGGAAAAAGCTCTTTAAATAAGATGCTGAACTCGCACAAGTTTTGGAGAAACTGAAAACATTCACCCCCGCGTGATGCCAGGCTTTTTTACTCTAGTGCCCGGGATTTGAAGAGGTTCCTCCTCCCCGCACTCCCCATCCCCGCCCAGGCTCAGGCTCTCACTCACCGGGGGCTCCGCAGAGAAGCGGGAGGAGGATGAGGATGAGGATGAAGATGAGGAGGGCGGGGAAGGCCCGGGGCAGGGCCCGGGGGGGACACGGCAGCGGCATGGCGGCGGCGGCGTCGGAACCCACCTGAGAGAAAGGAGACGGACACGATGGATCCGGAGCAAGAGCAGTGGAAAGGGGAGCGAGTGCCCGCCCCACGCCANGATGTGGGGAGGGGGGTCAGGGGCAGCCGCCGGGCGCTGTGGTCCGGGAGCAACCCCGGCACCCCTCCTTGGGTGTTTTATATTTTGTTTGTTTGTATGTATTATTGGTTTGTTTTGTTTGAGGGTTTGGGTTTGGTTTGGTTTTGCTTGTTTGTTGCTTTTTTTAGGGTTTTTTTGGGGGGGAAGGGGTTGTGGTTGCACATAATCCGGTGTAACAGGCAAAGACCTTTTACAAGGGCACGTAGTGAGAGGATGAGGGGGGACGGTTTTAAACTGAAAGAGAGTAGAATTACATTAGGTATTAGGAAGAAAATCTTTCCTGAAAGGGTGGTGAGACCCTGGCACAAGTTTCCCAGGGAAGTTGTGGCTGCCCCCTCCCTGGAAGTGTTCCAGGCCGGGATGGATGGGGCTTGGAGCAACCTGGTCTGGTGGGAGGTGTCCCTGCACTAAACTAAATGATTTTTAAGGTCTTTTCCAACCCCAACCATTCCATGATTCTATGATCAGACCTGTCATCAATTAATTCAGGATATTCTTACAGTGGAATTAAATAAATAAACAAATAAATAAACAAATAAATAAATAAAAATAAATAGCTGTAGCATGTTATTTCTCTGCACATTCAGCTAGTCTGTTAGTTGCCTGTCAAAGCAGATGGAAATTGAGAGATTGTCTTGGTGGGAAAACAAATCAGAATCAACCAAATGTGGCTTAGTTCAGAGGTTTTTTTCTTCTTCTCCCTCTCTGCCTGCCTTCCTTCCTCCCACCGTCTCTCCATCCCTCCCTTGCATCCCCCACGTCCACAGAAAACCACATTTTAATGTTTAATAATTTAAAAATTATATAAATTAATATTAATAAATCAAATAAATAATATAATAATTTTTAAAAATGCATCTTAACTGATCAGCTTTAAATAAATAATTCAGATTTATTTTTCTACATATGGACAAGTTTAGCTTTATAGTAAGAACTCAGGGACCAAAAGCCAAACTGACATAGTAGAAGTCCTTGCTCAGCAGGGTCATAACTGTAATGGTGCCTAAACTTATTCTGCCTTTTCCTAATTCGGGTTCAAGCTGCCCCCATTGAATTCATCTTCTCTCAGCTGCTTCCCCTGCAAATGCCAGAAACACCCCAGATGAAGCTTAGTGAAACCCTTGCCCATCCTGGGACACAAAGCTCTCTCTTTCCTCACAGCAGAGGCACACAGCACTGAGGAGACCATGGGTTTCTTGGCTTCTGCTGAAGCTGTGCCAGGTAAACAGCAAGGGGGGCAGGAAGGGATTAGGGGGGGAGGTGAGGGTGAGCTGGGGAGAGCTGGGCTCCCTCTGTAACCTGTTTGTGATATATTTGGTAAGCACAGGGGCCGAGGCTCCCTGACCCGAGGATTGTTTCCAGACTGGTTGTAGATTAATATACACACACACACAGTCTATATATACTGTATACAGTCCAACTGTATATAAATATGTGTATTGAATAGATGTGAGTATATGTACACACACGTGTCTATGCGGCGAGGGAGCCGTGCCGTGCTGTGTCAGTTCCCTTTGATGAGATGTGGAGCCTGAAAGTGCTATTTCAGGCACAGCTCATTAACTGTGGGAGTGGGACAAGGCACTGTGGATGGCTTCACTACTCACTGTGAAATGCAGAAGTGCACAGGATGGTCCCTCAGCAGTTCCCCAGCCTGAATCGTCACTTCAAGTTGCCACCCCTGATTGCCCCATGCATTGCTCCCCTTGTGAAAAAAAGCACTTGGAGCTGCACCCAAAGCCTTTCCTCTGCTTCCCTCCATCCCCCAGCATCGTCAAACCAATGCTCAGGCTTCTCTGCTCATCCCAGTTAAAGTGGCAGCAGCAACAGCTTAATGGGAGCAGGGGAGAAACACCTTCCAGACCCCCATGGTGGAACCAGCTCAACTCCTGTGCACCTGAGAACCAAAATTAGTCTGCCCTTTCTGCCACTCCTTTTGAGGGGCTTTTCTCTTTAGCCCCATGTTTAAAGTCTCAGCAGACTTAATGCCCATTTTTCAGAATCTATGTGCCCTTACATGAGAGGAAGGTTGACAGCCTCTTGACTAAAACCACCTGAGGCTGTTGCATAGCTAATTGCAGAATACAGCTACAACAGACAGATGTGTAAAATACCTACATCATGAAACAGCCATGATGTGGATAATATGTAAAACCAGGTCAGCAGCTCATAAATATTCACTGTCCAATTCTATATTGCTAATGGCAAAGGGTGTTCTGTTCAGCTCTTGGGTTTGTAAGAAGACTTGTGTGAGAGCTGGGGGTCCGCAGAGCTTCAGGTACTTGGTGCCTCTGGGCCAAGGGAATACGAAGCATAAAACCTCTTCTGGATAACAAATACATCATGATGACTCAAGAAACTGCCAAGATAAAATGCTATCTGGTGAAAGCCAGAGAATGGATTGACTCAGGTGCAAGGTTATTGTAGACAATCATTGCTCTAGTGGTGGGAGAAGTGATTGACAGAAGAATATAATGCTCAGGGTTAAACTGGGCACTGCATCTTCCCAGCAGAGGTCACTTTCTCAGTTCAGGGAACAAAAGTGTTTGACATAAAGTAAAAAAAGTTGTTTAAAAATATAACATCATTTCTTTTCAAAGGCAGTGGTGACGAGAGATGGTGTTTTCCCAATAACAATTTTTGTTTCTGCTCCAGGTTTTTTTAATGGACTACGACAGTGTTGCCCTGCTGTTGTAGACACATCTTTCTTCTGCTGAGCTTGCACCTATTGCATCATTAGTAGAAGCATTTACCTTCAAGTGAGTATCCATGCTTATTGACATGCCTGCAGTGCCCCTTTCTGCTAGTTGCCATGTACTAACACAGCTGCTGCACATGTGACTTGGACACTGCCATGTTTTCCTGGGAACTCTCCATCAGCAGTGACATCTCTTTCTTTAAAACATGTATTTGTTCAGCATGGAGGGGTTCAAGGCTTGTCCTAGGGCTCAGTTTGCCTCAGCTGGCATGCCAGTGCTGGGATGTCTCTGCCAGCTCAGCTGCACAGCATCATCAAGGGCTGTAGGTAAGCAGCTCTGCTCTAATGATGTCATTCAGCTAAATGTCTCTCATCACCACTGGTACCAATGACAGACTCCTGGTGTCTAAACTTTGTTGAAAGATGTTAATTAAGGTTGTCAGCAGCACTGGTCCCCAGTCAGCTCTGGGATGAAGAGTGGTGAGCAGTGTGTAAAATTTTGCCGAGCCCCTCAGCACAGTGGGGACAGCAAATTGGTGGGACGCCAGTGGCAGGATAGTGGGATGGAGCTGGTGGGTTTCACCCCTTCCCCAGCACAGGGCTGAGCTACCATCCTGCAAACCTGCATGTTGAGGCAGAAATCTGGGAGCAATCCAACAGAAAGCCACGCTGAGCCTGACCTTGAGAAACAAGAGGCAGGAACCAGGCAAGGAGCTCACTGGAGCTTACTGCCAACCAGCATTGTCTTTGGAGCCTACAGGACTTCGTGTAAGTTTTTTGGAGTAAGCAGATAAGATTCTAGATGATTTTTTTAAACAGTTCTGCAACATGCTGCTTGTTTGGTGAGTGATCAGCAACACAGTTTCCCTTGTGTAATTTCCAAGTTTATGCCTGGTGCTTTTAATCCAGGAGCCATTGAAGTTCCCTGAAGTGGTCTGGGCAAGTGTGGCTGTTTAACTAAACTGAGCTAAACTGGGGGGGGAAGAATCTTGACCCCAAATCATCACTGAATTTTCAAGTGTCTGAATTCCTTTATTTTTGTAAATACTACCTAAAGTTAATATAAAGAGGTTCCTAAATGGCAGGCACCCCTGCTTTTGCATCTCATCACAGTAGCTGCTGAGACAACTGTGTTGTACTCATTAAAATGTAAGAGATAGTAAGGGCCATTCAAGGATATCCAGTAATTCAAAGCACATAAAATGGTGCTAAAATGTTGATCTTGGTTTCTTCTTCCTTTAATAGGTTTCATGTCTTCAAGCATTTCAACCCAATAATGTTCTTAAATATACTGTAGATTAAATGCTTAAATAATCACAGGACTCCCAAAGCTGGATTTTCAAGGGTAAAACCCAAGAAATATAATAAGGCTCATGATAAAATAGTGAAGCCTGGCATCAGCTTACTAACTTAGCCAGCAAATACATAATGTGGCAACTGCCCAGGGATTGCAGGAGATGACACTTCATCTTTTGCAAAGAAGGACTATGAAGATTTTAATAATCCACTGAGACCTCCCATTTGATCAAGAATATGGAAGCACGGAACAGTGTCCCCAGCACCCAGAAAATTGTTATTTTTCTGTTAATGAGGTTTTTACAACATCTCCCAGCCAATTTACAAAATGCCCTGGTCCCTAGCCTTAGGACAGAGGCACTTGGCACTCTAGACTGTTTTCTGCAGCCTGTTCCAAGAAAACCACAGGAGTCATGTTTTTCTTCCAAACAGAAGGAAGAACATTTAAGTCATCAGTTAGTTCCTTCCAAAACATTTTGAGTTTCATACTGTTTTTTCCACTGCTTCAGAGTCCTCCTGATAGTGATAGCACCAGCCTCAAATCCTAGGTCAAACACCTTTGCATTATGGAAAGTTTATTTGTGGCTGGCTGTGAGTCTCCTTGGCCTCACACATTGTTTGGGAAACATTTCATCCATTGCATCTCCCCTGATAGCACCACTACTTTGGCCCATGTCATTAAGAAACATTAGTGATTATATTTTCCATAGAAAATAGCTTAAAGTACAGTATTTTTTCTCCTCTGCTTGGCCACTGCTGGGTTTTTTTGAAGCTCTTTGTAACTCTATCAGATGAAAAATGGTGTCGGTCTGTCCATCCTCCTGCCTTCTTTAGCTGCCTGAGATACAGAATTAAGCTTATTGCTCTCATGATAAGCACAGTGAGGAGCAGGTTTGTTCAGCAACATTATGTTACTAAAGCTGCTTCCTTTCCATAAAGGGATATGAAAATTATCTCTCTAAG
This sequence comes from Florisuga fusca, assembly GCA_038090715.1. NCBI lineage: Eukaryota > Metazoa > Chordata > Aves > Apodiformes > Trochilidae > Florisuga > Florisuga fusca. The sequence goes on along the minus strand of JAAWXA010000003.1, from coordinate 19,951,589 downwards.
AAACCCCTCTCCCTTTCTTCTTCCACTGCCTTCAGGAGTTTAGAATAACCCTGGAAGCATATGGCAAATCTGCAAGTTAGTTCTAGCAGGAAGGGAGATGGGGAAGGTCTGTAGTACATTAAAAGGTCTCTTTTTACCACAGCCTGCTTTAATTTGACTCATCTTTCTTTCACTGCTGTCCATAGGGACTCTTCTTTTTTCTGCTTCGAAACCTTTTTTCTTAACTCTCATTTCTGGTCTAGTTTTGACTTGTTTTCATTCCCTTATTTTATTATTCACATCCAGAATACACACACACTTAAAAAAAAAAAACAAAACACAGAACCAACCAAAAAAAACCCTGTAAATACTCAAATAATAGTGAATGAGAAGTCTTAAAAATCTTGATTTTATCAAATTGGTTTTAGCATCCTTCTTCCTACACATAGTGGATTATAAACACTTCTGCTCTTCCCCCAGAACTCTGGACTTACTCACAGGGTGCATACTACTTAGGTAAAAAAAAAACAAAACCCAACAATTTGACATTGTGCTACAGCATGTCATCAGTGACTGGGAAATACTCATAGTGCTCAAGCCCTTCCTGGAAGAGCATCCCATGCCACTTCCAGCTGCTCTGCTCCCACTGCAATGGTTTCCCCATCTTCTCAGGCCCCCAACCAAATCCTCAGCATGAGATGACTGTTTCCTCCCTCATGCTTTACCGGGAAGCTGCCTTGGGCACCCAGCACCATCATGTCAGCAACTCCAAGAATGGGGAAGCAGCAAGAAGAGGAGTTTCTTGCAAGCCTAGCTGCCTTCAGACACTTGGGCACTTTCACAGATGGAGGAATCATAAAATGGTTTGGGTTGGAAGGGACCTTAAAGATCACCCAGTTCCAACCCCTCTGCCATGGGCAGGGACACTTCCCCCCAGACCAAGTTGCTCCAAGCCCCCTCCCACCTGGCCTGAAACATTTCCAGGGAGGGGGCAGCCAGAGCTTCCCTGGGCAACCTGTGCCAGGGTCTCTGCCGGCATATGGAAGTTTACAAGCAGAAACTAGTTTTCTTCCTGAGGAGCAAAGGGCTTCCAACAGTGACAGGTTAGCTGTACCCAAGGTTTCCTTCCCTGTGCCTTGGTTCCCTCAGTCCCAGCAGCAATTCACGAGACCCTGGGTGGCAGGGCAAGACCTGTGCATCTCTACTGCAGCCTCACTAGCCTGGACATAAGCTTCAGGGACATGCAGTTTTTTTTTTTTTTTTTTTTTTTTTTTTTTTTTAAATGGGGCAAAGTGGGGGCATTTTCCTGGGGAAGGAAAGGAAGGGCATCCCAGGGAGCTGCTGCTGCCCCTTGCTCAGCTGAAGTTGCTGTTTCAAACCACAGGAGCTGGAACATAGCCTGAAGCCTGCCAGGCAGTTTTAGCATAAAGAAAAAAACCCTGCTCTGCCCAACCTGACTTCTCAGGCAGCTAGAAATCACATGGGCTGAAATTTTCATCAGCACCACCAGCCTGCCCGAGGCATCCCCCTGGCATGGAAAATGTCAGCCCAAGCGGTCGAAATATGGCCAAGTCACCTGCAGGGGAGGGCAGGTGATTGCTCTCTCCTCGGGTTGAACATGAACCTTTGGGAGCCTTAATAACAGGCAGTATGTCCCAGCTTACAGCACACCTCTCAGGTTATCAGAGCAGAAACCTCACTCGTCTTCCTGATATTATCACTGTGTGACCCTACACTTCTCTTGATCTGCTTTGTGATCGTTCTTGCTGGCTCTGCTTTATATCTGAGCTTTCCAGTTTCACCAGTGCCCTGCCTGTGCCTCTGTTCATTACCTTTCTGATGTACGGCTCGGTTTGTTTCCAGGAGAGTGCCCTTTCTGTGGTCTCTCTGCTGCTGCTGTGTAGGAGACCATGACATTTCTTGCCAGCCAGATCCTGAGCTGCATCAGAAGACTCATGCCCAGCAGGTCAAGGGAGGTGATTTTCCCCATCTACCCTGCTCTCGTGAGACCTCACCTGGTGCACTGTGTCCAGTTCTGCAGCCCCCAGCACAGAGGAAGGACATGGAGCTCTTGGAGCAAATCCAGAGGAGGGCCAGGAAGATTACCAAAGGGATGGAGCACCTCTTCTATCAAGACAGGCTGAGAGATTTGGGGTTCTGTCTGGAGAAGAAAAGGCTGAGGGAGAACTTATTATGGGCTTCCAGTATCTGAAGTGGGGCTTGAGATGAACTTTTTACAGGGGCATGTAGTGATAGGATGAGGGAGGGGGGAATAGTTTCAGACTGAAAGAGGATGGACTTAGGCTAGACATTAGGAAGAAATTCTTTACTCTCAGGGTGTTGAGATATGGGCACAAGTTGCCCAGGGAAGCTGTGGAAGTCCTGCCCCTAGAAGTGTTCCAGGCCAGGTTGGATGGGGCCTTGGAGCAACCTGATCTCGTGGGAGGTGTCCATGCCCATGGCAGGGAGGTTGGAACTAGGTGAGCTTTAAGGTTCCTTCCAACCCAAACCATTCTATGATTTTTTAATCTTTCTATGTGAAGCCGCGCTGCACCTGGCTATGGTATGGTGCCAGGAACTTCAAAGGGTGTTTTGTGCCAACCTGGCAGTACAGCAGCTGCCAGGTATGGAAATTTCAAGGGGAGATTTTGTGCCTGTTGTGATCATTTAGGTGTCCATCTTGCAAGTATTCATGTACACATGTATTTTTAATAAGAACCCTGCAGAATCCCACTTATCTCAGAAATACTAAATCCCAGCCTGCCGCCACTATGCCTGGATGTTGCAAAATGCTGTTTTGCAGAATATTAGGTTCCTATGGAAAGGCAGGCATTTTGTTCCTGGCTCTTTTTTCCTCCTGGTTTTTGGTGGGTGGTGGAGGGGAACATTGCTGGACTTGGATCCTGAAGCCCAGCACAAGGCCTGACCCAGCTTACAGCTATGCCCATTAGCTCTGTCTGTGCTGATAGGGCTGCATGACATCTGAACTCAAGCTGGCTCTCCAACACCCAAGCAGAAGAACCTTCCCACATTTATTCATGTAGACAGGTCTCCAAAATCTCTGCTGGCTCCTCTAGGCATCAGCATAATGTCTCATAGGCTCTGGAGCTCCTGCCATTGGGAAGGGGTGAAGCAGAGGAGCTAATGCTCTGCCATGCATCTCCAGCATGTTTTTTTCCTTATTGTCAAAATGTCCTGGTGGGCAAGACAGCCCTGTTTAGGACAGATCACTCAGTTTTGGGCCAGACCAGGGATACAGTTTAACCAGAAAATCAATCTGTTTCAGAAGAAGGAAATCTGAGGATGCAATTCTTCAAGGTCAAGTGAGAAATTTAATTGCTCTGCTACCAAAACAAAAGTCTTGTTCAAGATCTGTCAATAAAAACCTTTGTTTCCATTGTTTCCATTTTTTTGCTCAGTGAAGACTGCCTATTCTACAAAACTGTAGTTGATTTTTTGCTTTAAAAAACATCTAAGCCTTCTCTTCTCCAGGATGAACAGACCCAGTTCTCTCAGCCTTTTCTCATACGCCAGGCTTCTCAGTCCCTTGATCATCTTTGTGGCTCTTCTTTGGACCCTCTCCAGTCTGCTCACATTTTTTTTTGCATAGTGGGGACCAAAACTGACCAGTTTCAGATGTGTCCTGACAAGTGCTGAGTAGAGTGGGATGATGACTTATCTCTGCTGGTAATGCCCTTGTTGATACAACCCAGCATGCTGTTGGCTTCCTTCACCACCACAGTTGCACACTGTTTACTCATATTGAGCTTGTCCACCAAGACCCCCAGGTGCCTCTCCACAGAGCTGCTCTCTAGCCAGGTGGATCTCAGTCTGTGCTGCACTCCTGGGTTTTGTTTCCCCAGGTGCAAGATGTTACACTTGTCCCTGAGGAACTTCATAAGGTTCTTGTTAGATCACTCTTCCAGCCTGTCCGGGTCTTCCTGCAGGGTGGCTCTCCCATCCAAAGGGTCCACTGCCCCACACAGTTTGGGATCATCAGCAAACTTCATCAGGGTATGCTTGATCCCATCATCCTGATCACTTATGAAGATTTTAAACAATATTGGGCTTAATATTGATCCCTGGAGGAACTCCACTTGTGACAGGTTGAAAAGGAGCTATTGAGGGGACTTGCTGACTTTTTTTTTTTTCAAGGAAGAGAAACTGGGAAGAGATCAGTCATACTTGGAAGCATGAAGAACCTGATGTGGGAGAACATTTGACAAAGACCTACTCTGGCCTGCTGCTGAGCAAATTTTAGGCACCTGGATGACAAGAAGAATTCTGGTTCTGTTGAATCAAGTGCAACACTTTTCCTTGGGTTGAATAAAGTCAACACTTTACCCCCAGTCATTTCATATGAAATTTTTGTCATGGGGTCTGAATTGGACAGTTCATGAGAAACAGTGTTATGCTAAGAAAAAAACAAAAACCCTCAGCCCAATATAAGCAAATCACTCAATCATTATGAAGCCACTAAACATGCCCATGGAAAGATTTCCATACTACTTATCTTACTGTACCTGTTAATTTATTTTGTACAAGCCAATTGTTTAGAAAGGAAGGAAATACAAAGAAGAGAAGCAAAATATGAAGTAGAAAGAAGAAACACAGTGAAAAGAGGGCTTTTTCTTTTTATCTGGGGAAGAGGAGGGTATGTTTTAAGCCATCTACTTCAGTAAAGCAGCCAAACCCCTCAAATCTTCACTGCTGTCACCATTCCAATACAGGTCCCATCAAACCTACAGTCTCAATATGTGAAACAATCCATCAGTCTCCCCTAGCCAAGGAGAAATCCCACTGCCCAAGGCACAGCTTGATTTCCCTGCAAATGCACAGACAACTCCAGGCTAGGCTGAAAGAGAAACAAAATAAAACACAGACTGACAGCAGTTTCATTAAAGACAAAATCTACCACTTCTTATTTCCTGAGGTTTCTCTCTCATATTTATCTCTAGTTTCTGCTTAAACATCATATATATTAATTTAAATTAATTTAAATCAAGCTCTCACATACAGAGAACTGAACTCTTCTATGTAAATAAACAAAACAAACCAGGAATACTATACAAAGATCTAAGCACATTCTCTGCATAGCAGTATATTGGAAAATGTATCTGCCTTTTCCCTGCCTGGACTGTGTGAGTAGTTTCAGGAATAACTTATCCAAAGTGATCTGAGACTGAGTTTGTGACAAAACCAATTATAATTATGAAACATGTATATTTTGTTCAGTAACATTTGAATTCTGTGCACAGGCAAAGTCTCCCTTCTGGAGTGCTTCTAATCCAATTGGATGTGTAATGGGCTCAGAGTTTAACTTCAGAGGAAAAATACCAGATCAGCATTAACAAGCATGTGGAAAGTGTAAGACAATGGACAACACTGGAACAACTTCAGAAGGAGTGTCTTGGACTGTGAGGATCTTTCTTAATCATGAGGAGGGTTTTTTTCTTGCTAAATGACAGACTTGTCACAAGTAGAGTGGGATAATGACTTATCTCTGCTGGTGATGCCCTTGTTGATGAAACCCTAGTACTTCTCTTGACCCTGAAACATAAGCCTATACAGGAATGTCAGAGGATCTGAATCATGGGGTGGTCAGCCCAGAGTGATGTCTTCTAGTCTTAAAATCAATGCATCTCTCTCAGATGTGAAAGGAAAGAAAAGACAGGTGGTAGCAGAGGGTTTGTACCTTTACGAATTCCCTGTGAAATTGATTGCTCCAAATGAATACAAAAATGCCAGCTGAAGCCAACTTTCCTTCAACCCAACTGTTACCATTTTCCCATCAATTGCAAGACAGTGGCTTCAGGGTCAGAAAGGATGACAGCTGATGGCAGTGTTATGAGGAACAGGGGGGTTGCAGGTAAGCAGCGGGGCAGGCAAGGGGTGGTAGCATATCAGATCTGAAAGACCAAAGTGCAGAAGTGGGACTCTAATCTGCAAGGCCTTGGCAAATTACATTCACTCCCAGAAGTCAAAGGCTTGTGCTTGTGCCTCCTGCTCAGAATGAAAGCTGCATGGTGAGCAGTAAAAATATTCTCTGCAAGAACAGCCTTCATGAAGCAGAGTAACAAAGAGGTGCATTTTCCCACCACTACAGTGAGAACCTTCCAACTGGCTGACTGCCACAGGGCCAGACTGACATAAGGGCTGATCTGTCCTATAGCTGAAAATCCAGGTTTGATCCACACTCTGTTAAGTGTTCAGTTCCCAAGGCTTCAATATCTTTCCTCAGTAACCACACTTGATGATCAATATTTTTGGAAGCCATCGATACAGCCTTAAAGGTATCTCATCTGTGTTTGTAATCAGAGAGCTTCTCATCTTTGTACATCTGCATTAGCATTCACAGGGAAAAAAAAAAAAAAAAAAAAAAAAAAGACATTGAGTATTAGACCACTAAATAATACCCAGATGGATTTATTACAGAATGTTAGTTTGCTGCAACATCCAAATGAACATTCAGGAGAGAAGCTCCAGAGGCTGCACAGTTTCCTTTAGACAACCCTTCTGTACATCATTAAATCTTGCCGATAGTAAGACAAGCCAAACATTTCTGTATTTCAGCCTGTGCTAAATAAATGTTTTTTTTCCTATTGTTTTTTTTTTTTAAAGGCAGATGTTTCCCTTTGAATCTTGCACTAGCACAGGTCATTCTATTGTTGCCTTAAAATTCTGCGTTTGTGAATGCAGCTGAATAAACTGCCATGTTCAAACATTCAGACAAGCAAATAGACCCCTGCATGCCTATTTTTCTTTTGTAAAACAGTGTCTGTACATCACCATTCCCTGCATTTGTTAAGGGATATTATTCTTCCATTCCACTCTACTCTTAAATTAAGAACTTCTCTAAGCCAGCTAAATACCTAAAAGTGTCCAGAATCAGACTTATTCAGGACAGTTCTCCTCTCCATTAGGCATTTTTCTGAGGCCAAGAGCAGAACTTGAACTGAAAAAAAAAAAAGACTTTGGTAGGTCTGGGTAAGAGTTCAGTTCAAGAAGCTCAGAAAAAAAATCTGTGCCTGATTTAATCACGTGCCTCCAAACAGCAAACACAAAACAAGCTGCCTTGCCTCAGGTTCTCCTGCCCAGCCTGCCAGCACAGCATCTCCCTGCATGGTATGCATTTGCACCTGGCAAATTGTCACTCGTGACCATTTTTATCGGTCCAGCCAGAGGGATGCTGTGGCTGGGCTGAGACACACGTACCCTTGGGGCACTAGGGCTACAACTGGATCACTGTGCTGGCAAAGTGCAGCTTCTGCAGACCTGGCTTAAGTCCTCACTCTATCTGGGTGAGAGCTGCTAAAAATCAGCCTCAGGAGGAGGTGGGCAACCTAACTGTTAAAAACTGTATTAACTGATGAACAGACTTGAGGATTAAAAGTACACTGCAGCCACTGCCTTCAGCTTGCGTTCAGGAATTACTGTGAATGAAGCTGCTCAATTGTCAAGCTTGCTTTCATTAAAAATACTTTCCCTTTATGCCCCAAACATAAAAATCTTAATTGCACCCATAATTTACTTTTTCTGTCCTCTTGTAGAGCAGCATGAAAGGCAGTTTTGAAATGTCATCTGACATCTATGAAAGTACGCACACCGTAACGCATCTGTGCTACAAAACCACAGCTTTCATAAAGGTAGTGATTTTTAGTTGCTTCCTTGTTAGTCAACTGCAATAAAGAAAATATTAAGAAACACATAAAAGAATTACCTGAGACACTGCTAATAATCCTCTGTGTCCACTCACTGTCTTTACTCCTAGTATTTTCAGCTGTTTCCTCTGCTATGGAGCATGCATTTGCACCCCCATGTGCACACACACACACACAGATGAGTGCACAGAGGGACAAAGAACATCCTTCCAGCAAGCAAAATACTCTGCATGAGGCTACAGACTGCTGAAGGCTAAAACATTTCTTTACAACACCCTGCAGTTGTAGTCAGAGGGGGAGTAAGAAGTTCCGATAATTTTTTCTAAAGAACACTAACATGTTTTTTGACATCCCTCCTCTTCCTCCACCAAAAAAACATTTTATCAGTTTACCTTTAAAATATTATGCTTCCTGTCTCCTTCCCAAATGCCTGGCCAGAGGACAAGTTTCTCTTTATTTCAGCATGCCGTGCCTCCTGCAGACAAGGCAAGAAGTGACCAAGGCTGAGCCAGGGGACTGCTGGGGATGCCGGGCGTGAAAGGCGCGTTGATTCTGCCTCTCCCAAATCCCGGCCCCTTGGCTGCAGGAGTCTGCCCAGTGCTTCCCAGACCAAGTGCAGAGAATCACATTTCTGCTTAATCAGGCCTGCTGCCTGCAGAAAGATGATTGCAAGCAGATGTACCCATGTTCTCATGTGAAAAGAATTTGGGGTTTTTTTGTCGGCTGTACAACAAGCAACCAACACCAGGGAGTATTTCAGGGTTCTGTAATTTCTTGCAGGTGTTGGGAGCCAGTATCTGATGGTGAGGCAGAACTGAGACCCAGCGTGAAGGAGATGTGTGAAGGGATGGATGGCACACCTGAGGTCAGAGAGAGAAGGCAGAATCAGCAGGCTTACCTTCCTGCAGGAAACAAAGCTCTGAAAAGCCCCATGCTCCTGCTAAGTGCCAGCTGTACTCCAAACCTCTCAAGGCTGCAGCAGCAAAGCTATATTTTACTCCAGGCGCAATTTTTTTTTACTTCTTGGTATGGATAATTCAGGAGGAATAAACAAGATGGAAGTCAGTAATATGAAAAATAATTTCTCTCAATCTGTAACTGGTCAGGGGCAGACAACAAGCATGGCATCTGCACATTAAAAGTTCTGTTTTTCAATGGGGCATCCCAGTAACTTTGCAAATAGACAAGGACATCACAATCTGTTTAAAGAAACTTTTTGAGGCTGCTACAGCTGTATTTTGAAGGCATATTATGTGTTTTTCACAACGGAACAGCTAAGGCAAGATACATACCTAGGCATTTAGTGAAAATGGATGCACTCTTTGTATTGTACCTTAGGATGTTGGCCCACAGGTAGGTGAATGTTTGTGGCCATGGCACATACCTCGACATCCAGTGGTGAAGAAGCTGCATTCAGTCCCTCACCTAAAGGACTCACCTAAAGGCAGCCAGCCATACATCCATACTCATTTCGGAGTACAAAGAAGCAGGACTGTATCTCCTGCTGCCACTTGAAAGCAACATGATCATGCATACCTCAGAAACATCAATACTGTGGCTTGCTGTTTATTGTGAAAAACCAAATCCACATAGAGTAGGCATCTAAACTGAAAAGGAAGAGGACCTGAAAACCTCCAAATGCATTTTCTGGTCTTCTTTGACTCCACAGGAAACGTCGGTGCTTGCTTGAAAACATCTGCTCTATTAGAAAATTAAAATTTAGGTTCAAGTCTGGTCGCTGAGGCTCTGATGCAGTCAACATTTTTTAACAGCAGAGGTGAGTTAAGCAATCATTGCCCTGCTTCTTTCCACACTGTTGTGTCTGCCCACACAAGTCTTCATACAGCCGTGCAGCAAGCTGGAGTAGGGAAGAGGCTTTGGCTGCAAGTACCCCAGGGGAAAAAAGCAAAACAATCTCCCTGTTGCTTCACCTATTGACTGATAATAGGACCCGGGGGAATTGTAGGAAGATGTGCTGGGAGAAGTTTAGGTTAGATATAAGGAAAAAGTTCTTCAACCAGGGGGTGGCTGAGCAATGGAACAGCTTTCCCAGGGAAGCAGTTATGGCACCAACCCTGACTGAATTCAAGAAGCATTTGGATGATGCTCTAAAGCACATGGTGTGATTCTTGGGGTGCCCAACACAGGGACAGGAGTTGGACTTGATGATCCTGATGGGTCCCTTACAACTCAGCAGATTCTATGATTCACCTGATCTCCTGGTCCACCCTGAATGAACTGCATCATGGTGGACAGGAGGGCACCAGGCAGGCATGAGGACCAAGTTAGATGAGACAGAACCACTCTGATGGCTTATCACCACAAACACCCTCTTTTCTCCCCTCATATCTTCCTGGAGCCACTCTCACTGGAACCACCTTGGCTCTGATGGCAAACCCATTCACCCATCTGGTGAGCTCACTAAACCAGCAGAAGGCTAATCCAGCAGCAAGACAGGGTCTGCTTGCCTTGCTGTCCCTGTGAGCTGAGTGCAGTGATGTGCAACATGGGACCAGGGAGGACATGGAAATGGGCTGCTGAATTTGAGTGATGAGTGTCTTCTTTGAACAGCAGTGAAGGGTGGGATTGTTCCAGCCACCTGGCAAAACATTATCCCTATCAACAGAGGCAACTTAGGAAGCATTGCCACCCAGAGTGGTGGTGTAGCCATGGTGGTGGCTGATAACGGTGAAATCAGGGAAACTGGATTTCATCCCTGGTTTAATTGTGGGGTGGCAGCAGGCAAACACTGTATGATAATAGCTGTAGAAACACAGGGAGGCAAAATGCTGCCTGCTTGTAGATATTCCTTAAGAAGCTCTCATGACTTTTCTACCTGGTTTGCTGGAAAATGAAGAAGCCTCTGCAGAGACACATGCTTAAAAGTCACTTGGTGCCAGCCCCTCCAGGATTTTGTCCTGCAAGGGCTTTACAATCATAGAATCATTTTGTTTGGAAAAGACCTTTAAGATCATTGAGTCCAAACATCAGCCAAGTCTGTCACTAAACCATGTTCCTAAGCACCATATCTACAGGTCTTTTAAATATCTCCAGGGATGGTGACCCCACCACTTCCTTGGGCAGCCTGTTCCAGGGCTTGACAATCCTTTCAGTGAAGATATTTTTTTCCTAATAATCAATCTAAACCTCTCATGGCACAACCCAATACCAACACAACAACAAGAGGCCATTTCCTCTTGTCCTACCCCTGGCCCACTGCCTGCCCAAAGGTCTTGTCCCTTATAAGTGAGTCTTTTCACTGCAGTAGGTAAAGAGCTGTCAGTGAGTGCAGTTTCAGGAAAACTCAGTCACAGAAATTCAGTGCTCCTGAGATTTTGGGGCCAGGAGAAGGAGAGACAAATCTACCACTGGTATCAGTCTTACAGTGATGGGAACAAAAAGGATCTCCAGTGGGTTGGTTGCTTTTTATCAGCTTGCTAGCTCCAACTTTTGCAACAAGAAGGTAGAGCAGGTCTCCAAGCATTAATCTTTATGAGAGTTTGTATCTGGTCGGCATTGTACACACCTTGCTTTGTCTCTAGATACTGAAGCACATGTTGAGGGTTGCTCTCACAGTGCCTCATGGTAGCACGCACAGAGATGCTCTGGTGTGGCCCCACAGCTGGTGCTTCATCCAGCTCTCTTCTGCCTTACACACTGGATTTGTATCACCCTGACTCTTATTGTCCAGGCATCACAGAGCAGGGGATGCTGAGGGTACCCAGCCTTTTTGCTGTGGGCCCTTATGGATAACTGGTTATGCTGATGTGCCTGAAGGCCAGTTGTGGGGGAGCTTCACTGCTGTCTCCTCCTGGCCACCAGGTCCCCCAGCCAGAAGAGCCTGATGGCCCCTTGGTGTACCATGGCCAAGGGGGCAGTGGGATGGCTTGTGAGGGGCAGCTACATCAGAAAGAGACCTTAGCAAAGCTCAGGAGTGAGAACAACACTGGTATATGGACTGACCCAGACTCACTCCACAGGCTGCATTTCCCTGTCTGAACATTTAGCACATGGGTCATTATCACAAGTCACATATCAGAGGGAAAACTAATCCCCTGCCTGTCTGATTAAAACACAGACAGGCAGCAATTCTGGGAGAAAACTTCCTAATGCAGAAACTGAAAATTCAGCTAAAGAGAAAACTCTTCATAAAAAGATTTTTGATTTTGTACACAGCTGCCTTTCTTACAGTCCATGACCAGGTTCTGCAGTTTTCATCAAAACTTTCCTGCATAGGTGCAGCGTCCAGGAGAACAGCTCTTAAGCAATAACCCAACTCAGAGGCACAGATATTTAATCACTTCAACCAGCTGCCCAGATATGTAGGGTTGGTTTGGTGGTTTGGTTTTTTTGGTTTTGGTAATAGCTAACAAAATAAGGATTATGAAAACAGTCACAAGACAAATCAAGTAAGACTGGGTGAGAATTTTGCCTCAGTAGATAGCCTTGTGTTATTAAACTGGTAACTGGAGCAGAAAGCTACTTCTAGACAGATGCAAAGGGGAGAAAAAAGGAAAAAAAAGGGAGGGGGGGGGGAAGGATTTGACAAGTCATTAGTTTGAATTACTGGAAAATTGGCAGCAAACTGACAGGTAGCTTCCAGCAAATTTCTATGTAAAGGTTTAGCAGAACCTTCCCCACTAAAGCTTTGAGAGGAATTTTATTGCTGATCACTACGAAAGGCTTAGAAATTAGCCTGAGGAAGCTTTGATATTTAGAAATCTGATGATGCGATGGGGAAATTCAGTCAGCAGAAGGTGGCTGCTTCTAGCACCAGGGGAGATGGAGAAGAAGGTAAAGAACACAAATGCTGTTCATGAAGATATTTTATTTCTGATTTCTTGACCCATATTATTTAAATAGCAGATCAACCCAATGCAGAATGAGAGACAGTTTCTTTTTTTTTTACATTTACTGTTTTGCTTTATGTTGCCTTCAATAGTGATAAACAAATCCTGCAGTTACTGAGCTTCCCAGTAACCAAACCAGTTATTTTGAGAGAATTCTTCCTGTTCTCCCATGGACTCTGCCTCTTTTGGCTGCTGCCCCTGCCTCCTTACATTCCAGCCATGGCTCTGTTTATATGGTTACATTTCACAGTACCAGTAGCTCAAACTGGAATGCTCAAACCTCCCTTCCTTACACTAATGGACCACACTATGAATGGCCCCTTCTGTGAGGATACGTGTGAGCTCTCAGAGCTAACCAGCATTTTGTGGAAGGCATCAGCACACCGGTACTCTGCTGCCAGCTTTATTCCATAAATGACTACAGCAGCATATTGTTTTGAGGGGGAGGAAAACCCGCATCACCCCTTCGTCCTAGTTAGATAAGTGAATTCCATCAAAACCATCCCTCTCCTTCAGACTACAATACTTGTCTAAAACAGATGGCCCCATAAATAATAGATCCTAGGAAACCTGATCAGCCACCTCTGGGATATGCTTGAGCTCCTGTCTCTCATCGTATCATCACTAGATTAGCTCTGGGAATTCTTTTAATTTAATCCTTTTAACAGGTCATGTGCACAAGAAGCGGTGACTGAGAAATTAGAAGCGTTTGCCTGGGCTAAACAGTGGGCAGTCTGGAGCTGGCAGGTCCCTGCTCTCTGCTTTTGGAGGTTTGTGCTGCCATCCTCAGCTGCCCACCCCTCACCACCCACACCAGAGGCAAGGGAGCCCAGGGCTGATGTTGCTGCATACGGGGATGAAGGGTAAGAGCATCACACACAGCCAGGGGCCTCAGCAGGGAAAATTGTCCTTTGAGCAGTGAGGTGCTTGATGCCTCCTCCAGGTGTCAAAAATGCATTATTTATTTCAGGATGTAACACAGAAATCTATTTTCTTTGTCTTTAGTACCTCCAGCTGTTTCAAATTACTGGATTTTAGCAATTGTTCAGAGAGGTCCCACAGAATTTATTCTCACTCTCACCCAACCTCACACCAGGCCCCTGGGCAGAAACACCAAGTACCAATGATGAGGTGGGTCACCCTTCTTACAGTCACCCTTGTAGTGGCACCAACCTCAGGGCTTCCTGTCACCCCTCTCTTTCCCTCCTCCTCCTTTCCCTTCCCTGCTCCAGCCTGAGCTCCACAGGAATTTGCACCAGGACAGTCCCAGCTTGGCCAGTCAGGTCTTCTGCAAGATTAATTTCATCTCCCCAACCTCTACTGTGCTGGAAAATGTCCTTACAGCACTGCACTGTTAACAGCTTCACCAAAAACACCCCAAATAAAAAAAAAACCAAAAAACAAACCAACCAAACAAAACAAACAAAACCAACCCTTCCTCAAAGCAAAAGAAGCTAATTTAAAAACCTCCACTTGCTACTGTTAAGCTGGAGCTTCCCAAGGTCCTGGTAGACAGAGCTGCCGTCCAGTTTAATTCACGCAATTCAGGTAGCAACAAACTGGGATGCAGAAGATGCAGAAATGGAACTCTTCCAAATTATTTCCCTGCCAAGAAGATTGCAGACTTACACCTTGTCAATGCACCCCAGGGTTTGTGCTTCTAGTGGAGGAACCACAAACCAGGCCCCTTCCCTTGACTTCCCTTGCCACTAATCCCCTCACTCCTGGTTCCTCCCAGGTACCAGGGACATAGATGCAGCAGAGGTCCTGGCCGGGTTTTCTCTACCTTCATTGCATGCAACGTCAAGGAAGGAGGGGAAGTAAGCTTCCCCCCACCTCCACGTCTGTGGAAACACAGCCTGGTCCCTGTGGTCACACAGACTGCAGTGGTCAAGCTCAAAGACAAGGTTTGTTAAAAGGTTTGGGAACCACTCTGCTGCTTTAAAAAATGGGACCGGAAAAGAAAAAGCTGGGCTTGAGTCCTTATCTGGAAATGCCTGCAGGGTGAAAATATTTTTAAGTAACACTGCTGAAACAGAATGGCTTTTAAATCATAACATATCATATCTTGCATTTCTGTAATTCCTTTCATCCTATGTTCTCTTCACAAACATAAACACTTGAAGTTCAACAACACATCTGGCATAGTATTGTGCTGTGTGGGAGCTTTCACATCCTGGTTCAGTAGACAAGAAGACATGTAGGGTGGGTAGTGACCTGCCACCCTGGATCAGATGGGATATCTTCAGCAGAAGTTGGAATTTGACCAAGATGATCTGACCACCAACATTATACTCAAGTTGGGAGCTATCCTTTCCTGCTAGCCCCATGGATTTATTTCTCCAAAGATTTATTTCTCCAGAAAATAGGATTTGGGTGGCAGGAGAGACTGCAGGGGACAAAGCAAATGCAACTTTTCCATCAATCTTTTTTTGAGCTATTCACTGTCTATCCAGTGCACTGGCATCACAGAAATGTCACCCCATTTAGGTTTCTGTCTCCTGCATGCCCGGTTGGTATCCTACTGGAAACTGATGATCAAGAGACACATTTACTGTGTGGCGAATCAGAATTTGTTATTATCACCACCCCATTAATTTCCACACACATCTGCTGGAGTACTTGTTTCTGCCTGTGTCTCACATTTATCTTCATCTAATCCACTTTTTACTGCCCTTGTCTTAGCGCCAGCAACTATCATGAGGCTCTGTAAACATTTGTGGGTTAACCATTTGCAATCTCCAGCTCTTCAAACTCCACATTACATTAGTGATCGGAGTTTTGTGAGTTTAAGTTCTGTGATATCACGATTATTTAACAAAATTATGAAAAAAAGTCACAAGCAAGCACCCTGAGCCAGTTCCAGCCCCTCAGGGACAGGAGGGTAGAGGAAGCGTAAGATTTTCAAAGAGGTCCTGAAACTGAGGAGCCCCGCTCTTCCAGGATGGCAGCAGGGCTGGGATGTGCTTCTTCTAGAAAGCCCAGCTAGAATGCTTTGATAAGCAAATAAGTCAAGAGGTTTTGCACATCCTAAGCTCTCTTTAGGTCCATCGCCAGCCTGAACGTGCTCTGGCAGCCCCCACCCCTCCAGCTGCTGCCACCCCTCCCAGGCAGCAGGCAGGTGGGTTGCTGATGGTTGGTATGAAACCTCAGCAGCCTTTCATCTCCTGTCTTTCAGCTGCTCTCCAAATAGGACACTTCCCTGGCGAAGGGGAAATGTTGCTCTAAAGACTTTGCATTCCACTTGCAGACACTCTGGCTTCTTATTTGTGCCTACAGGACACCTCAGGTTGAATTTTTTTCTGCTGAATCAAAAAGAATTTCTCCCATACTATTTGACAGCCTCTTCTCCTCTGTCAAATGTAATGAGCTTCCCCTAATTAAAGAGCTGCAGCCAGGCTCAGCAGGAAGCCAGAGGAGCTCAGTCCTCAAGCTTTTCTTTCTGTTCAGTGTTCAGGCAGCCAAAGGCCAGGAAACCCACACTGCCTCTCTCCAGGGCACCACATCATCTTGGCCATCTTCTGTCTGAAGACACAAACAAAGCCTCAGCTCCATCCAGGCAGATTTGGACAGCAGGAGGCAACATGTCCTAGGACCTGAAGGACACCGTGCTTGCAGGTCATCTGTGTTCTCCACAGTGAGCACCAGCAGATGTTATTCAAAGGCTTTCTCTGGTCCAATTCCATACCTGGGAATGGGCTAAATAAAATGTAAAAAAGGGCTAAACAACATCTCCCAAAGGCAAATGATTGCCTGGGTGTGGTGTGGTACATCCTGTTCAGATTTATTGTCACCAGTTGGAGTTACACTTCTCTCTGCCTTTGTCTGAAATACATATCTAGTAGCCATACACTCACAGGACAAAAATATACCCCCCGAGCACCTTGGGCAGCTGCAGGAAACCTGGATGCAGGAAAGATCATTGCACTAATGGCTTTAGCATCACTACCCAGCTGCATCTCTCCATGGAGCAGGAAGAAGACAAAAACCAGGGAAACCCTGTTTACATCTGCACAGTCATCTATAGCAGCACAAATGATGCACGTGTCCACATGAGAATCTCCTCTGCCCCAATTTGCCCTCTATACCTGAATCCTTGTAGCTTGTTCCCTCTTGCCTATCCGCCCCTCCATGGTTTTGTGCAATTTATGTGAAGCTGATTTTAAAAGAGCAGCCTTTTGCAAGGGACACCTTTTATCATAAACTGATATGGTGCCTAGTGTAGTTGAGAAGGGAGATCACCTTCTCCCCCCTTCAGGCACTCTGACATCCCATTAACATTAGCAGTAGGAAATTACATTTTGTGTCAAGGTTGAATTCATTTTACTTCAATTTCTACCCACCAGGTCTTCTTATCCCATTGTCTGCAACTTTATACCACCCCACCATTCCCTTATCAGATATATTTTTTTGTGCTTCAGAACATAAGTCACCACTCAGCTTCCTGCTTGGAAGAAAGCCAGCCTGTCCACCTGAAGTTACGCTTGGGAAGGCTTGGTCTCCAGGCTGAGGGTCACCATGACTATGACTGTCCTTTTGGGGCTCTCCCAAGTATTTCCTCATCTTCTCTACAGCATGAAGCCCCTAACAGGACACCTCACTCCAGAAGGGGTCTGGCCCATGCTGCATTGAGGCATGGCAACGTGCCTGCTTCTCTTTGGTGTCCCTTTCTTCTGCAGAATTGCCCTGGGAAGCCACCTCAGGGAGGTTATTCATAAACACTCTCACAGCCTCACTAAGACAGTCTCCTGTCTTACAGGTACACCTTATATTTTCCAAGCTGCAATTTGCCTCTGTTTGAGAAAGAGTTATACATGTTTAAGTTGGTAATTATTAACCAGACATTATCCTTTCTCAGTAACTTGTCATTATCACCGTAGTTTCATCCACTAACTTTCCCACAGTGTGTTTTATTTTACAGTACATGTTGATCATAACACCTAATGATTTAAATAATAGATGAAATTTTGTTGGTGAAAATTCTTGAATATTTTTTTTCCACAGGTCCTCTTGACTACAGTTAAATACGTGTTTCTTCCTCCTAATCTGAAATTGGACTATAATGCTGTCACAATCATGCTCCAGGCTCCTGTAATGTAGAAGGAAAGGTGATTGTTGATCTCCATGCCAAAGGTAAATCCTAACAGCTTATTTAGAAGCAATTTAGCTTTTAAAGTTAAAGTTTAGTTACTAAAGTACCTGAACACTTACCAGGTTAATTAGACAGGATCAGCAAAATCTCATTCAGATGCAGTGGTTTCCTTATTTCCATTTAGATATGGATCTCTTTCAGCTTCAATGGAGTCTGCTGTGAACCTTCATATCCAAGTCAGCAGAAGTGCCTGCAGCCTTTTTACTCTTCTCAATTGCTTTTTTCTTTCATTTTTTTTTTCTTTCCAACTTTTGTCAGTGCTGATTGCATACTGGTACTCTGCTTCTCTCCAAGTAGTAATCCTATCTGAAACTCACTGAAGTTGATGAACGTTCTTCCACTGTTTTCAGAAGGCCCGACCTGATGCTCATAATCTATGCATTATCTCAGCTGTAAGCATCTGAGATATGCAAAGAATATAATCTCTTTCTATCATGTCTTCTTTTTGTTCCTTTTTTTTTTTTTTTTCCCCAAACATGCCATACAAGCTGTTAATGGAGCAAATGACATGGAAACGTAATCTGTACTCCTGCAGGTTTTGTGGCTCTGCTTCTTACTTATTCCTTATCACCCAAAGCTATAAAGCTGTGTTGGTGATACCATAATTGAGTTCAGTGGAAGTGATTTATCAGGTTGCTAACAGAAAGTGAAAATTCCAGAGGGGGAGGACGATGGACAGGGGGAAACAAGCAGCGGGAGAATATGAACTTTACTGAAATGAGACTCGGGTTTTAGGCAAATGGTTGTGCTAATGAAAACCAAAGCAAAAACCCTATACTGAGAACAATTTTGCTTACAGAGCAGATGATAGCCTACCTAAGACAAAAGGATTTAAAAGTTCTCCCTGAAATGTCATCTGTGTTTCATTATCTCTCTGATAACACCTAGTGTATAGCATCTTTTTTTCACTCCTTGCTGTTAGCTTATTAGGAAAAAGTCTACAATTCTTCACTATGCAAACATGGAAGGGTCCCATACTTGAACACAGGGACATAAACACACTTCAGGGTTTCTTTTGTGAGAAAGAAGAAATTTTCCCAAGAGCCAAACTGGAGTCCTAATGGGCTCAAAAGAAAGGCCTCACTGACTTCAGTAGAGTTTGGACCAAGCCTTTGTTTATTTTCCTATTCTTAATTTTATGACTTATTATCTAATATTTACATTGTAGTGGCACGCAAAAGCCCCAAAGTCAGGGCCCCCTCGTGCTGAGCTCCAGATAAACATCCATGAAGACATCAGGATTTGTGAGCAAATGTGCACCTGATGGCTGCTGGAGCTTGTCAGATGTCAGGGCCCCACAGCCATATTCAGTGACCTCAGGCCTGGTGGCTTCCACTCTGCTGGAAAAAGTCCTATCTCCTGGCAGGATCTGCTGTGGGGACCATGACCACCACCACCACCTCCTGAGGGTGACATCAAGCTGCAGAGGCAGAAGGTGGTCAGATGTCCAACCCCTGCAGCCACATGTTTGGTCAAACAGTACCTCAGCAGTTAATCAGTGAGCCAACAAGTTTAAAATTAAGCCAGTGCTTCAAAGCATTGCTGAATGGCTTGGGAGGAAGTTCTGGTATCTGGCACTGATAACTGAGCAATGGTCTAGACTGAGGGCTCATGGAGGTTCTGGGAACTGTGTCTATGCACTGTGCTTACCTTCAGAGCTCACCAGCTTCCTCACAAAGGACAAATAAATCCATTATTATAATAGCTTCAACCTCATTTGGTTGTTGTCCTGGTCCTCTCAAACTAGGACAACTGGGAAGCCATCCTTTTGGATAAATTCTCCTTTTTTTGTGTAATTCTTTGTTCTGTTTTTCTCTCTAATCGTAGTGGAACTGTGAAACATCCATACCAAGAATTTCTAATTTTGATAAATTAATCATCTCCCTGTAGAGAGATAAATTACAGGAGATGCTGGGAAATGCACTTGCACGTTTCATAATGTCTCAAATTCATTAGCTATTCCTCTTGAGTCACAAGTTAGGGAGCAAAATGAAGAAAATGCTTTTGGAATTACTCTTTGCAGCATCTGTGTTTTTAAATAGGAAGCTAACAACTTACCATTCCCTTCTTTTCAGTTGTTTCTTTTATTTTCCATACAAAAGAGAATGTAATCAGCTTTTCTATTAAACAATAAGATGAGGATAAAATTCGCAGTGCTAAATCACATCTCCCAGCACCTTCTTATCTCCACATAACAATTGTTATTTTCTAAATCTTCTAGTTTCCATTATCTTGTGTGTATTAGTTGCTGCTTTTTCTATCAAGATTTCTCTAAGGCAGGCCACTAAAATTGCTGTGGCAACATCTTGCCTCATATTTTCTTCTCTTTTTTTGGGAGGCAGGGATGGTTTCCTTGCTTATAACTCATTCCTGGAGCCAAGCAGGGGTGATCACCATGGGACCAGTGTGGGTCTTTCCGTATCCTCCAGACCCTCCAGGGAGCTACCTCCACCATGCTCCCCTGTACTCTTGGTTTAAGAAAAGCCACCAGGCTGCCCAGTGTGGTGCAGCTCGTACATCTGGCCTGTTATAGTTGATGTTCAAAAGTTCAGAACCTTTAACCATGTGAAGCCATGATGAAACCTTGAAGAGCTACTTGGATTCCTCTGCCTCAGTCCCTCTGTCTCCTGATTGTTTGCTCTACAGTTCCTGTGCCAGGGCAATCCCTCCTGGCCAGGACAGTAATGCAGCCATGCAGGTCTGCTAAATGTCTGTGGGATGAGGCTGCTCCTCTCACAGCCTCTAAGGTCTGCTGTCTGAGACACTGTGAGATCCCTCCCAATGAAACAGATGTGACAAACAGATGAGCAGGCATTAGGCAGTGGAGATAAGAAGGAAGAAATGTGCAGAGGCCTCTAAAATCCCACAAGAAAAACAGGTGTGAAGGAGTTGTTGCACCAGTTTGGCCAAATTCTACAGGAAACCCGTACATTGAATAAGGAGAGGACTTAGTCTGCAGAATTGTGGTGGCTGTCAAAAGTCTTTCCTGTTGGTTTGTGAACTATTGTTTCATGATTAAAGCACCCAAAGGCCTCAGGCAAGTTTGGGACTATGATATGCAAAGGGATGCCACTGCTGCCTGAAGAACAAGGAAGCCTTTCTCTAAAAGCAACTTCAGAAGAAGACTAAGGATTGAAAGTCAAAAAGGGCTTTAAATAACTGAAGGCTGTGGATTTCAGGCATTAAGCTGCTCCTTCCTCTGTGTAATTCATGACTTTCAGAGACCATTACAAGAGTCCTACTCTCAGGCCAGGGCTGAATGCAGGTAAAGCATTTCCAGGGCAATAGTCCAGACTGTCCTACAAGCTCAGCCTGAACAACGGGTATTAGTAAAGCAACTGCAAGAAGCTTGTTGTTAAATCCAGTCTTTGGCAGTCAATGGAAGGATCCACACCCCTTCTTTGCTTTGCTACAAAACATTTCATTAACCCATGACAAACTCAAGATCTTTGGTGCAGAAATAAAGTGCACAACAGTCCCTTAAGAGGGCCATAAAAAGGTGGCAAAATCCATCCTAATGGCCTAGGACTATGCCAGAGAAAAAAGTCCATCAGGGTAAAAAGCTCAGGCGATCTTCAAGGGTGGACTGCACTCTGTGTCACTTTGGGAGGCAAAATCCACGTTGGTTCTTGACTTGATTTTAATTTCTAATCTAGTGATCATCTCAGTTCTGAGTCTGAGGACCAGAAAGACAACCCAGCCACTCATAAGGTTGCTCAGTCCTACACAGAGAAGCTTGGCTTTCTGTCCCCCTTCTCCCCTCTGCCTGTAGCCAGTCTCTGGCCTTCAGAAGAAGAAACACCAAGCATGGGGAATTACCCAAACTTTCCTGTTCCCCACAGTTAATTAAGCACCAAGGGAAGAGACAGTGTGCCTTGGGTCCTACAGAGAACCATCAGGAGCATGGAATTAAATAATATTTATCCCAGTTTGGCAGGAATCACAATCAATGGAACATTTTGCCAGACAATCTGTGGGTGAGGATCTAGCTGCATTTTTATGATTAACCCTGATTTGGGAGTTTAAGCCTTAAGCCATTTACATGAAAGCTCTGGGAGTTTATATGTGCTAGCAATGGACATGGTAGGTAGGAGGTCACTGCCTGCAAAATTAACTTATTCAGGGAAACGCGGTTCAAATTAGAGTTTAGGAAAGTGAAAAAACAAAAAAACAAAACCCCAAAAAAACAACAACAACAAAAAAACACACTAAACCCAAACCCAAACAAATCAGGGCATCTTTAAAAGTTCCTCAGCTCCTGCTGTTCCTCAGCTCCTGCTGTTATTTTCCGGCATGAAGTCATCTTCTTCTATTTTTGAGATGACAAACACTTCCACAGCAACAATTTTGATGACACAAACAGAAAAAAAAGATTTCAAGAGAGAGAGAGATGAGGTAGGAGTAGATGACCTCCTTAAAATTAGTAATACTAATCCTCTTCTCCTGCAAACATCTTCGTTGACAAAAAGCTAGAAGAGAAATACAAAATTTAAGTGGTATACAAGTCTCAGAACTGTCACTGCAGCCTGTGGTTTGCTTTAAAGCCTCCAAACAAGACATAAGTGGATCTTTAATCTTGTAGCTATTTCTGTCCCTGCCCTCTCCACCCCCAAAAAAAACCCCCAAACCAACACAAAAACAAAACAAAACCAAAAAACCCCAAAAACAACAAAACCCCCAAACCAAACAAAATTAAAGTGCTCCTCTTTCTACTGTGGAATTCTCACCAGAACAGTCTTAAGCACCACAACAGCGCAGTTCCCACGGAAGACAAGGTCAGGGTTCGACCCTTCGCTTTATTTTTAAATTGAACATTTTAGAAGTAGTAGTTTAACAGGAAAAAAAAAAAAAAAATGAAGAAGGGTCCAGATACTTGATGAATTTCAGGAAGGAATCAGTTGATTTCAGCTGATGCACTTAATGACCATACTGCGGTGGTAGACCACCATAGACTACTTTCAGAGGGATGAGCCTACCACAGTAGATGATACATTATTTCATCAGGGTGAAATTAACATCACTGAAAATGGCAGAACTGAAAGAAAAGGAAAAAGAAAAATACCAGCTTTGAAATTAGGGCAAATTTATGATCTGACACTAGAGAAGAGGCTACGTAAGATAAATCAGGAAGAACAGAAGGATGCTATGTGCAGTTCTGAAGGTGGGAAAGAGAAGACTTCCATTGAAGTGCCTTGAAAGTAAAGGAGACTTTGGAAAGAAAAGCTTCTTAAACATCAAAAGATAAAGGACACCAATCAGGCTTAGCGAGTTAGTCCTTGAAATGCAGTACCAACTTCCAAATCAGCAAAACAATGCCTAGAGTTAAGTATAGCAGCACAATGTTCTCTCACACGTCTGAAAAGTTACTTTCACAAATGAGCCTGCATGCCTCTATTAAGAAAATCCCTTTTCCTGCAGTCTGTGTGTCCAAAAATAAACCAGTAAAGCTGCAAATCCTCGTGTTGAGAGAAATTAAGAGGACTGCCTAAGATGCCTACTTAAAAATCTTTCCCAAGAAAGCATCCACTTGCTTACATATGCCAGTGCACAGCTAACTGCTGCAGGAGGCAACCCAATTGCAGCAGGTAATTCAGACACTTTTGCAGCCCAGATTGAGGACCTCAGGTTGCATGTGGAGCCTGCTGGTTTCAGTCTCCTGTTGGGAAGTTATTTTAGCACAAAAATGGCAGAGCACAGCTAGAGGAGCAGAGGGGGAGGAGTGCCACACTGCTGATTTTCCTGCCCAGATGCTTACTGAGCATACAGTAAACAACTGCACCCATCTGGGCGTGCACACATCTGTACTATTGGCTTCCATGAGAACAAAGGAGAGACAGGGTTTCATCTCATCAGTTTTATCTCCAGCTTGCAAGAGATGATTGCAGACAACTTGGAGAACAGCAGGACCACTGACGTGATGAAGCATATTTTCCAAAGGTGCTGCAATACAGCCGGCAGAAAGAAAACCATGCTGAACTTTGGAAGAGAAGCTGGAAAAGGATATTGTAACACGAGTATATTATTGGATAAATGCAATTTCTGAGGGCATACCCCCCCAGGTCAGCAGGGAGGGTTGCCAGCACCCCTGTGCTGCATACGAGGTGGTGAGGTGTTCTGCTTCTTCAAGGTGCCCCAAAGGGATGATGGGATGAGAATGGCTGTCTTCCCCTTTGGGGGAGACTTGTCAGGGAAAAACCTCCACAAATCCAAGACAGGGAGGATCTTCCTCTATTTTTTAAAAATATTAAAAAATAACACTTTGTTCTCATCCTGCTAAGGAAGCCTGAATAAGAGAGAGACAGAAGGAAGCTACTTACCTATTAAAAATTAATTATTCAGAGATGAGTTTTTGAGACTTGCACCATATGGCTGGAAAACTTTTCAGGGGAAAACAACAGAAAAAGTCCTCCTGAGACTGAATTTCCCTTTGATGGGAACTTGAGCAAGGGTGTGCTCACTGGGGGCCTTTAAACACTCCTTGTTAAGGCAGATGCCTGGCTACTCACCTGTGGCAATGACACATGGCTCTTCCTTTCATTTGTGATTTGGTTTACTTTTTGAGCAGTCAGGCTTCCAGTTGGTTTTACTTGTCTTCAAGGACTTTTTAAAAGGGTGACTTGTCAGTTCTCTTCCTATACACTGCTCTTTCAAGCAATGACTAGACAGCATGCAAACCACATGCTAAATAACACTTAAAAACCTGTCCTCTTTGGCACCTTGGTTAGGAGGCAGCCCTGTGCCAAGGTGACCTCCCCGAGGTGCTTTGGGAAGAAAGAGGGAAAGAAAGGTGGCAGGCACTGCATTGCTGGTGCTGATCCAGCCCCAAGTTTGAGCATCCCTGCTGGGAGATCCAGTGCCTCACATCAGACTCCAGTAGGAGACCAAACCAAAGGCACTGGGCAGACTGGGAAGGGGTGGGGAGGATTCAGGTCCTGAATATAGGGGAGCCTAAGGCTGAATTTCTCACAGTAAAACACAGGCAGGCCAGGCAAGATGGATCTCAGAATTCAAGATCAGACAGGGAGAAACTCAGATTTCTCTCTCACCTGCACACAGGGGATCAGGCAGTAGATTGTCTGCAGGGAGTCCCTTTTACTCCAGCCTTTGGCTTGCCCCCTGGGGGGGGAAGGCTGAAGCAGGGTGCACCAAGGGAGGCAGCAGACCATGAGCTGGGAGGAGCAAAACCAGGTACGTATGAGAGCTTTGGCTTGGACATCACACTGATGTTTTGTCAGCTCTGCAATAAGGCAGACTCCTAGGAGTCAAAGGATGAGACATGCAGAGAAGAGACAGGTTCTGCCACTCACTCCTTGCAAAAAACGGGTTTGTATCCTGTGATGGACAAGGTCAGATGTGTTTTTTAAACAGCATGTCATTTATTGCTTTAATCCCAAAGTGTCAGGGTCCTGCTCAGGAAATGAGACAGCAGATTAACAGCGGGAAAAACATCTTTGGGAGAAGGCCATAGGACTCAACTGGGACAGGACCAAGAGGCTATGGTCTCTGTGCATCAGTGATACAGACAGGGGGAAGCACCGGAGTGCACCAGCAGCTGTAACATATCTGATACAGTTCTGGCAGTCGATGGAGAGACCAGCTACTGTGCAGTAGCTGCTTCAGCCCCTGGAGGGGCTGCCCACCTCCCACGCAGTGCTTTTTGGCCTTCCAGATGGCATGGAGCTGAGAAGTTCATGGAACTGAGAGCAAGAGAAAGATTTCCCAAAGAGAGCGCAGCCTGGGGTGGAGGAAGAACATGTGAAGCCCTCTGGCCACATGATGTGGTTGTACCCCCACTCTTTAAAATGCAGATAAATAAGAGGCCTTAGCTTGGGTCAGGCTATCCTAATGCACTCTCTCAGGGATGGCAATTAATAAGTAATCGGTGCACACATACACACACACACAAAAAAAAGAAAGACCAGAGAAGGACGGGGATGGGAGATGATCCCTGCAGATCCCAGTCTAGCCCTGTTTTGTGTTCTCCCTCCCTGCACAGTGTGCTAGATCTCCTGCCACTGCCCTGAACCCTGGGCAGGCTGGTAGCTAAGCTCCACAGCAACCCTACTCACCAGCAGCTCCCTCCCCTCTGCTCACTGCAGGAGCCTGAGGATTTTGGTGCAGTGTTACATCTTCTGGCTGCTCTCCCTGCCCCCAGCCTGCTGCTGCTTTTTAAGGCAGTTTCTGAAAGGAGGGTTGGCCCAATGCATTCCCAGGGTCCTGGGAGAATTGTTATGACTGCTTGACTGGAGACCTAGGGGGTACAGGCACAAACCCATGGCACGAGGACACATGGCAAGTTGGTGGGACTGGATTTTTTCCTTTTGTTTAGTATTTTTACGTATCTTATATGAAGCTGCACATGACCATGACCCATCATGTGATGTTTAGGTCTCTCCTACTACCTCAAAAACCTTGCAGCTTTTTCCAGCCATGGAACAACAGAGCCTTTTGTCTGGGCTTGCTTTGGGCAAGGTGGGCTGCTGAAATACAGAACCATAGAATCATAGAATGGCCAGGGTTTAAAAGGACATTAAAGATCACCTAGTTCCAATCCCCCCTGCCATGGGCAAGGACACCTCCCACCAGCCCAGGTTGCTCAAGGCCCCATCCAACCTGGCCTGGAACACTTCCAGGGAGGGGACAGCCACATGTTCCTTGGGCAACCTGTGCCAGTGTCTCACCACCCTCAAAGCAAATAATTTTGTCTAACCTAAATCTCCCCTCTTCGAGTTTTAAACCATTGCCCCTTGCCCTCTTACTACACACCTGTGCAAAAAGCCCTACCACAGCTTTCTTGTAGTCCCTCTTCAGGTATTTGAAAGCTGCTATAAGGTCACCTTGGAGCCTCCTCTTCTCTAGGCTGAACAACCCCAACTTCCTCAGCCTGGCTTTAGAGGGGAGGCAGCATGAATGAATGGCCTGCCCAGGGCAGTGGTGGAGTCACCATCCCTGGAGGTATTTAAAAGGTGCTTGGACCTGGTCCTTAAGAACATGGTTTAGTAGTTAGCTTATGGTGTTAGTCAAAGGTTGGACTGGATGATCTTGGAGGTCGCTTCCAACCTAAACATTCTGTGATTCTATGATTCTGTGAAAGTATTTTCTCCCCTTCCTTCTCCCCTTCTCACCAGGCTCAGCTGAAGTGCTCAAGTAACAAATGGTACCTCTACAAGTTGGGCATTTGTACCCATTACTTTGCTTTTTTTGCTTTTCTCCTGAGATAACTTCATTCCTCTCCCTGCACCTCTTCTTTATCATCAGGGAGCTGCAGGCAGAACTGGACTCTCCAAATGAATTATTTCAGGTTATGAAGTAACATCTGCATTGCGTCGTTGTTTTATTCCACACGTGGTGGTAAGGCAGCTGTCACCTTTTCTCTCCCTGTGGCAAATGACAGATGTAGTTGTGCCCCCAGTGACATATTGGCCACTGCGAGTCCCTCAGGTAACACTCTCCATTTCCTTCTGTCAGCAAAAAACATTAAGGTTGCTCTTGCTGCTTCTTCCCTTCGCCCAGCTCTGCCTTTCCATCAAGTTGTGTTTGCTGAACAGGACTCCCCCTATTCCCCCAAATGACAAACTCTGTTAGTATGGATCCAGCTGCAAGGAAATCCCAAAGCCTGTAATGGTGT
The DNA here is from genome assembly GCA_038090715.1 of Florisuga fusca. NCBI lineage: Eukaryota > Metazoa > Chordata > Aves > Apodiformes > Trochilidae > Florisuga > Florisuga fusca. Next base: position 19,924,319 of record JAAWXA010000003.1, on the reverse strand, counting down.
CTTTGGTGCTTATCTGGATTATTACATGCTATTAGCAAGTACCTGAATGTATTGGACTAAGCAGAAAGATCATCAGTTTGCTTTCTATTTGCTTTTTCTCTTCTGCAAGATTTCTGTCACAGCAGACAGATGCCAAACTCCTGCCCATGCACTTAATTTTCAGTATGAATGCCTAGCAAGCAAGAAGCTAGATTTTAAACCCTTCTCTCCTGCATCTGGTAAACATTATCAGCTAGGGGTCTATGAGCTTTGATTCAGGTCAGCTGGCATCAAAGGAGACTCAGGAGTGTTTGCTTTCAATTCCAAGGGTGAACAAAATAATCTGTTCTAAAGCTCAAGCCTCTGCCTGCCCTTTCTCAGGGGTCATCTAGCAAGGGGAGGGGACGAGGAGAGAGGAGGAATGGTGTGCTGAGCAAAAGTCTCCTCTTTGTTCTTCTGTGTTTTGACCTGTTTCAGCAGACCTCCAAAAGAGGGAGGTAACCGTGCTACCACTTGTTCAAATATTTTGACTAATAAAGGCATTAATTTAATATATCTCCTGGAGGAGGAATTGTTGCCCTAGTTCAGCATTTTCTCCTTTAATCCTGGTGTAGCTGTGACCAATGGTCAGTGATCTGAGTGTGGGGGCGAAGGGGAGATGGGGATCAAGATTTAACTTATGTAAAATGCTTCTTTGGCTTTTGAACACGACAGGCATTACTGCCAGCTCTTCTGTGTCTGCTGCCTCCTTAAATCCAGAGAGGTGATGGGCAAAAGTGGAAAAAAGTTAACTTTCCCTGCTCAGCCTCTGCCTTGCCCCAACCATTTACCTTCCTGATTAGGAAAATTCCACCTCTGCAAATACATGCCTACTTTTTCCTTCTGTCTATTTCCCTGCATTTTAAATTCATTTTCACAGAATCAGAGATATCACAGAAAGTTAGGGGTTGGAAGGGACCTTGAGAGATCATCAAGTCCAATCCCCATGCCAGAGCAGGGTCACCTACAGCAGGTCACACAGGAACACATCCAGGTGGATTACGAATGTGTCCAATGGAGACTCCACAACCTCCCTGAGCAGCCTGTGCCAGTGCTCTGACACACTCACAGTAAAAAAATTTTTCCTTATATTTATGTGGAACCTCCTGTGCTCAAGCCTTGTACCCATTGCCCCTTGTCCTATCATTGGACACAGCTGAGAAGAGTCTGGCTCCATCCTCCTGGCACCTGCCATTTGCATATTTGCATATAAACATTAATGAGGTCGCCCTTCATTCTCCTCCAAGCTGAAGAGACCCAGCTTCCTCAGCCTTTCCTCATAAGGGAGATGTTCCCTTCCCTTCATCATTTTGGAGCCTCTGGGCTGGACTCTCTCAAGCAGTTTCCTGTCCTTCTGGAACTGAGAAGCCCAGAACTGGACACAATAATCCAGATGTGGCCTCACCAGGGCAGAGTAGAGGGGGAGGAGAACCTCTCTTGACCTACTAACCACCCCTCTTCTAATGCACCCCAAGATGCCATTTGCATTCTAGCCCACAAGAGCACATCCTTTTGTCCACAAGCAGTCCCAGGTCCCTTTCCCCTTTATTGTTCTCCCAACAGCACCCAACCTATACCGGTGCTTGAGGTTGTTCTTTCCCAGATGCAAGACTCTACACTTGACCCTGTTGTAATGAATTAAATTTCGCCCTGCCCAACTCTCCAGTCTGTCTAAGTCAGAGAGCTGTATATCCTTTTGTGCAAAAGGAATTATTCACCCTGATTTCTGAGCACCAGCTGCATTTTCTCTCAGGCAGTGCTGGACAGGCTGTAACCCTTCATTCTTGGTTCTGATGTCAAGGCAGAAGAAGGGTCTTACAGGGACAGCAGACTGTGATTCCACTGATCCAGGTTTGCTTCTTTGGTGCCTTTCTGCCTCACCTGTGGAGAGCAGGGCCAGCAAATCTCCTGCCCTCTCAGAGGTGCAAGGGGAAAAAATGATCAGAAAAGTGGTGGAATCCCAAAGTGATTCATGCAGCTGTCAACAGTGAATCATTATTATTACTATTATAATAACTATTATTACTATTATGGTTGCAATTGCCTTATGTTTTCTCTTTTCTTTTATAGTCAAGTGATTACTGAAGTGGTGCAGCTTCAACAGGGATGTGTGAGATGTCCCCACAGAGCCCAAGGGAGGGAGGAGGAAGCTAGCCTGCAACTACCACCTCCTGCATCAATGCTGGCACTTTCTGAGGGGAGGGAGACCTCTTCTTCCTCCTGCTGTACTGTTTGAGAAAGGCTTGGTAAATGCATTTAATTGAATAATTGACTCATTTAATACAGTACATCCCTCTCAGTCATCACAAAGGGATCCTGAGCACCCAGAGCCTGGTCCTGCTGGGGAACAGGACTCACAACAAAGTGCTGCCTATACACTGTGTGTGAATCCTGCTCAGAGAAACTATGGGAAGCAGTGGTCGTTTACTCCTAGTACAACAAAACCCACTTCTATGGAGCCAGCTATTTCTCATACTTACGAGTTTTCTTTGGGCTTTCTGAATGGCACCCCAAATGCTGTGACCACACAGGACCATAATTTTGAGCTCACCGAACCACATTTTCAGCTTGTGGTGTCATTGGTGGCCAAACAAGTCCTTCAAGCCTCCTGCTAAAGGTGCACTTCAGAAGCTTCCCAACAATAAAGTGTAATGCAGCAGGACAACAGGTCCCCTGGACATAAACCTGATTTCTGAGAATAGAAATGTTGGTTCTGAGAATAGGTATGTTGGTTATTGTGGATACAAAATCCAGTGAACTCAGCATCTTTTCTATTTCAGAAAAAAAATATTCCTCACATTAATTTGGTCCTATGAGCAGGCTGTGATCTTTTGTAATCTTTTGAAAATGCTGTTAACCAAAATATGACACAACGATTAGCAAACAGTTTTGGGGTTTTTTTTGATGCTTCCCCATCTATTTCTCTCTGCTCTGCATCACTGCTGACTCAGGTTTGATGACACAGTGTCAAGACCAGCTGAAACCCTCACCCCAGCCTGCCCATTCACACCACCTCAATGTCCATTAAAATAATCCTGGTTTCAGCTCTTTTTAACTTTTTTTATTTTTCCCTAGCTGCTTCTGTAAATCTCTGGTCTGGTGTTACAACCCCATCCCCAGGGACAGGGGAATTCAGTCCCGTAGCCCCACTGCAGAATCCACTGCTTTATGAAATCACAGCCTACTTGTTAATTCCATTAAATCACATGAAAAAGTGTTCTGGCTGCGGTGACAGGGTCAGGAATAAATAATGTATCTTGCTCCAAAGTGTTATTTCTACTAAAACGCAACACATTTCAGGATACAACAGTTTGATGAATAAGCCTTCAGTCATTGACCTAGGAAGGAAATTAAAATGGTCAGGTACGTGCCAGGGCTGACGATTTATGGCTTTCCAGCACCTTGCCAAGTTCTTTATGCATGTGCCAGCTCCCCCATTCATTCTTGCCCTCAGCACCTTCCCCATCACCATCTCCTACAGCTGCAGAGTCCTGGGGCAATTCCAGCCTTGTCAAACCCTCCTTTAGGCCCTGCTCCTTTTGCACTGCCTGTTAAACTGCAGGACAGCAGCACAACTTCTGGTGGGTTGAGCCAAGGGCAGCTCTTCCATCCTCAGCTCCTCCAGCCTTTTCTCTCTTCTGCTATCTATGGGTCCATGTATCCTTCTGTCTCCAAGATGAGAATTCAGTGAAATAAACTTTGTCTCTTCTTTTTCAAGTAGAAAACGTGGATTGATTTTGTGTTGTGGTTTTTTTTTAATGATTTACTCTGCCTTTGGAGAGAGAGTGGTGATTTACTGCCAATGTCACCACAAAGGTACAAACTTTTATGCAGGTTGTGGTTGTATCACCTTGGACTTGTTCACATTCATGTAACCTTCTCTGCTAGATGTGTGGGAATTGGAACCTGTCAGTGTAACTCATTCATATCAGAGGGCAGTCCTGATTTAATTCTTACAGCCAGAATCTGAGCCCTACCAAAACTTGATGCCTTTGTGCATCAAGTGTAAGTACAGAAGGGCTCTCTTTTCCTGCTGAATGAGGATGCTCAATGTGCTCTATTACTTTCCACCTTACAATAATCCATGAGTAATCATTCATCAGCACATGACTGGGTATTCACCTACAGAAATCCTATTTAAAACATCAGTTTTGTTTCATGTCAGTGACTTTTTCCATTTTACCTCCAACTTTCAGAGTCATTCTCCCTTCCAAACTTTGGGCCTCAAGCTTTCTGAAAAAGTATTTGCACGTTCTGCTGGGTTAGGTCAGTTTCCATTGTGCTAGTCTGGATTTGATCCTAAGGGATTTTATAGTCATTCAGATTAGGGACTTACAGTCTTGGATGCAGCTGGGTTCATCTCAAGAAGGAGGTTTCCTTGTTTTGTTAAAGATCTGAGAAGCTACAGGGGATCACCTGCCTTCAGGGCCATCTGAAGTACTACTAACAAGAGGGCACACCATGAAGTGAGGATCTGTTAACACTCACTATTCCGTTTTTCAGATACATGGCTCATTCCTTTTCCTGATGGAAAATATTTCTCTTACCGGTTGTTTTCTCCAACACCATCTCCCTGGGTCTCTTTATTCAGGATGATAGGTATCCCCTGGTGGCCCCAGACTTTGAGCCTGGGAGTATCTGACATGGCTTGCAGAGAGGCATAAGATTTTATGATTTGCTTGCAGAGGAGAGGAGCTCCCTGGTTGTGAGGAACAGTGTGGAGGAAGGCAGCAGTCTCACAAGCTGTCAGGAATGACAACACATCAGCAGAGCTGCTGGGGCTGACAGCTCCTGCCTGCCAGGGTGCTCCATGTCAAAAAATGGCCCAAACTCTTTCACAATCCAGCCATCTGTGGGCACAGGGGTGATTTTGGTGTGTGTTTAAGAATGAGTCACTGTCCAGTGCTATGAGCCCTCCCATGTAGACATGAGGGCTATAATTCTGGGGCAGACAGGTGCTGAGATTTCTGTACATGCCCTGGGGGCGGACACCCCAGCCTTCCCAGGATGAAATCACCAGAGAGGAGATGGAGAGGTCCCCCAGCCAGAATCCTGTGACTTGAGCATATTGGAACATGCTGTACAGGGAGCTACAGAAAATAACCTCTCCTAATATGGGAAGCCTTTTATTTTATTTTATTTTATTTTATTTTATTTTATTTTATATTTTATTTTATTTTATTTTTTATTTTATTTTATTTTATTTTTTATTTTATTTTAATAAGCTACTTTCTTGCATGGGCACATGTATTTGAAGAAGGAGAATGGGAAATTGTCTGTGGGATTCAGATGCCTGGGATCCATTGCTAGCTCCAGCTGATGGGTGGGAGATGCTACATGAAAATAAACACATGGTCTCCCTCTCAACTCTGTTGGCAGGAACAGCAAGAACCGGATGTAAAAGAACAGGAAGTTGGTCTGATCCTTCTGTTCTACCCAGCTGGATGTCAGGGGACTCTCCAGGAGTGGGGGAAAAGAGTGCTTGGCATGCACCAGAAGAGGCAGGAAGGTACTTGGTGCCCGGAGTCTGTCTTAGCAGAATTTCATCACAGTTGTACCAGTCCATGCAGGTTAGTGGGTAAATGCATCCATTTTCACCGGGATGTCATCTGGTCTTCCATTTCCCCATAATTAATCACAGACACAGTAGTGCTACCTGGCAGAGGATTTTTAAATTTATCTTTAATTAGAGAAGAAGAACATTAAATAGCACTCACAAACACACCAGCAACACATGGCTCTGTTAAGCTTTAATGATGTGGCTCTGAAAAAGAGTCAAAAGGAACATAGGCCTTAAGGAGTAGAATTGAGTCACTACAGCTGGAAGGAAGGCTAGAGGTTGTCAACATTTCAGCACTGGAATAACCCAGCTGCACCTTGAATAATCCAGTTTAGGGATAGGGTTAAGGTTAAAATTCAGGTTACGGTAACCTTAATGGTTGGCAACAGAACAAAGCCAAAGTTCCAGTTTGCACTGGACTGCCAAAGTTATATGTAGGCTGAAAAAAAAAAAAAGAAGTAATCCCTGACAACTTTTTCCTCTGGGCCACAGATGCAGGCCTTTGGCTGTAGATGTGCTGTTGAAGAGTATGGGGTAGGGTTAGGGCTGGCACAGGAAGAGAGGCAGGGTCAGGAAAAGAGCTCCAGGAGGCACAAGGCTGCCAAGGGCCTTCCATAGTAAGGAGGAAGCAGCAAAAACGTTTCTCCCCAACAACTTTTTCATTTAAATAATGACTTGGGGTCATGGCCTAGGGCTCATTCTTCACTTATTGTAAGAGTTGAGGTATGAATTACTTGGAAAGATTGTTCCTCAGACATCTTCCCTGGGACCACGTCTGCTTGTCCCAAGCTATAAGTTAACTCAAGGTCAGGTTTTTGCTTCAGGAGGGAGAGAAGCCCTGAAGCTTCAGCTGGTGCAGTGTTTCCCACAGGCTGCCAAAGGAAGTAGCAATCTCCTAGAAGATCATTCCTTTGACAACTGCTTTATTTGGGCTTTGGGTCCTTGGCAAAGGGCTCAGCTGGATTTAGTGTTGGGAAAGGGACAAAGCCTAAAGCTCCAGTTAGTATGGTACGGGGGAAGGGCTTTGGAAGGAAAGTGAGGGCCACAGAAAGACTTCTACCTTGTTTGTTTTTCACCTAGACCATTGTTCTGGGTGTCTGGCAAAGGACCAGCTGTGGATGGAAGAGGGACAAAGCTATAGCTGGCATGAGTCTGCAAAGGGTTTGGAAAAAGCTGTCATGAACAGCAAATAACTTATTCCCCTGCTAAACTTTTCATCTCAGCCACTGCTGAGTGTTCTTAACTGTGGACCTGCCCACACCTCAGTTTAGGATTACAGTGAGGGCACTTCCAGACCCTATAGTTCCAGCTGCCATGGGGTTGTTAATGCACTGCCAGAGGAAAAGAAAGGCTGCAAAGAGCTTTCTCCCCTCACAACTTCTTTATCTTGGCCACAGCTTGGTCTCTTTGGCAAATACTCAGCTCACGCACAGGGTTTAGGGTTAGGTTCAGGAGAATGTCAAAACCTAGAGCTCCACATGATGTGGAGCTGCCAAGGAGCCCCCGCAGAGGGAGGGACTGGCTTCGTTAGGATTTTGCCTCTAAAAACTTCATTGTTGGTGTGGCTTGTGCTACTTGGTGATAGTCCAGCCAAGGCCAGTGTTCAGGGTTAGAAGATGGAAAATCCTTGAACTTCAGTTGGGTTGCAACTGAAAAGAGAGGCTAAAAAAATATTTCTCTCCTGCTAGCTTCTTGGTATCTGTTTGAGCTTATGTTACTTGGAGAAGGGCTTAGCCCATGCCTAGGGCTAAGGTTTGGGTTGGGAGAGGAACAGAGCTTAGAGCTTCCATAAGATAAAGGCTGCTAAGGGAAAGGACAGGTTGCAAAAAGGCTTCTCTGGGAACTTCTTTATCTGGGACCATGGCTTCATGTCCTTGGTCAAGCCTCAGTCAAGTCCATTTGTCATGAGATGTCAATAGATCTTTTTCTCTTTAAGTCAGTGGGAGTTGGATCATACGCATTTATTTTATTTTATTTTCCTTTGTGGGGTTCAAATCAAACCCTTATTTAGATGCTACATAGAAGTCCTTTGAAATAAAACTTCCACCTAAGGTCTCAAACTTGGCTCTACCCAGTGGTTGCTCACAGTGCTCCAAAGGAGAAAAATGTCACTGATGTAATGTAGACACCATAAATAACTCAATGGGACTGATGCTTCTTGGCTGTGCAAAGCAAATCATACGATTTCCAGACAAATTCATCATTTTCTTAGGGTGGATAGAAGTCTATCAGAACCCACTTACAAGCAGAGTCTGGTCATACCCAGATATTTGCAAGCCAGTTGAGATTTCCACTTAATTAATACCAAGTAAATCCCTCCTGGGCAATGGCCTATTCAACACTGCATTGCCACAATTGAGCTCTTCAGTGGAGAGTCATGTGTGCAACAGGTTGAGCCAAAGAGGTTGAAGTACAGACACTTCAGCAGGTCAAGAAGATGCCTAGCCTTCAATTTATCTTTTTTGCTCAACAGAATCAGTATGAGGGCTCACTAGCTGCAAAACTTGAACATTACCTTGTAAACATGTTCTTCAACCAAGGAGTGGAAGGAAATAAAATCATAGTATACTCCTACAACCTGGCTCTGCTAAGAAGGTGATGTGGAGGGTCAGGACTCTCTTTGAGGTGCTGCAATTTGCAGACAGCAAGAAACCAAAAAAAGCACTTGAAGACAGATAAATTTTTCCTGGCAGAAGAATTTAGATTAAGAAATAGGAGAATAATAGCAAGGGTGAAATTATGAGGAATGGAATCAGTGGGGAAAGGGAAGGTCAAGGACACCTGTTAAGGGGAAAGGTAAGTGATTACAGCAGGCATGAAATACAGGAGACTCTTTAGAGCTAATTCTCTCCTACATCTGAAAGAGTAAAGAGGCCAAGGAGGAAGATTCTCAAACTAGTGGTCAGTGGGTCAGGAGAGTAAAGTGGGATGAGCCTAGTGGGATGAGCAATGATATGTACTGGTACTCCTGCCTGACATTTTATCTACAGCAGGATGAAGGCAAAACCAGATGTGACATCTCACATAGGGTATCAAAGCCACCAGGTAATAGCCATGCCTAGGTAACAGGAAAAAATGTCATCCATAGGAAACCCTGTGGAAAAATGTTCGCCCTTCTCCATCATTTCATGGATGGCAAACTCCAGGACACCACCACCTAATGCCTGCCACTGACACCTTCCATAACGTGGGTCACTGCTGGTGTGAGTGCTGGGGGTGGTCTTGTGTGAGCAGCCAGCCTGGGCTCAGACAACTGCATTACCAGAGCAATGAGACCCAGCAACATCTTGCTGTGCTGCCCAGCAAAAATGCTCCCATGGATAAAGCCAAAGGATTGCAGTTCATTCCCAGCAGCTTCACCTATGTTTGGAGCTCAGGGAGAGCAACACAGGGACTTGTACTTTAATTTGTTATTTCCTGGTTTGCCACCCTGAGCTTGATGCTTTGCAAAGATGTTTGTACTTGACACTAACAAAGGCTGGGGCTGGTTAGGGGCAGGTGGGAGCACAGGCAGTCTTGCAGTTTGTTTTTTATTGCAAATCCAGCTTAGCACACAGAGGGATGTACTACTAGGTCCCACCTTGTGCTTGCACCTGCATGCAGTTCAAGATCTGTTGGATCAAGGCCACAAGGAAAATATTTGCTGGGATGGAAGAAGACAAGGACAAAAAATACAAGATCAAAGCAATGCACTTGGCACTAGTATCAAGAAAACCTGTTTTGGTGCCACCAGGATCCAAGCTCTTCCTGAAACTGTACAGGACTCAGGACACCACCTGCTTCAGGTCACGCTGCAGTGTTAGATGTGTTACGGGTCTGCAAGCACCAGACCAAGTGTGAGTTTGAAAAAAAGCATGGGTGCAAAGCTAACATGAACTGAAAGTAAGTTGTTCATGCCCTCACTCAAAAACATGGCATTCGAATCCTATTCAGAGTTAGTCTTGCAAAAACCAAGCAAACTTAATAGCTCATATCAAAGTTGGCCTCACTTCTGGAAAATTTCTGTTGCCTTTGCAAACACAGCTGAGTCTCCGTTTTTCTCCTTCCTATTGGCAATGTTCTTCACTTGCTAAATAAAGATATCTAAACAATCTCTCTTTGTACAATAATTTTTATGCTTTCCCAATCAGACTAGTTAAGTGAGATGCCCTTACTCTGTGTGGTGCAGTATTCTCAGTACGCATTAAAATGTTTGGGGTTTTGGTCAAGATACTAACAGGAGAAAACAGATTTTTTTGTGCGTAAATGCAGGGTGAGAGAAAGCCCCTCTTTCGTCATGTCTCTCAACAAGACAATGTCCTGCTACTGTTTCCATTTCAAAAATCTCATTTTTTCTGGAGAGAACTGGTGGCAAATATTTACTCCAGCATAAAACATGGTATTTAGAATTTACCAAAAGTCTTTTCCATAAATAAAAGATACAATTTTTCTATTTTATATCCTAAAATCATTACTGCTCAAAACCTATTAGTTATTTCTGCAACATGAACACTTGCTTCGCAATGAAATTACTTTTATTTTTGCCTTCCCTTGGGACGCCCTATAACCCACCCTCAGAGGAGAGTTATCCTAGGCAGAAACATCTGCTCCAGGAGAACTGGAAATGGATAGCTTTTCCTTTCCAGTCATTTTAGACCTCATGTGAATGAGCAAGAAATCAATGTTCAGCAGACTGCCACTGACTTTAACAGGCTTTTGGGTTAAGGGCAACCCCAGCAGCAGTTACTCAAACCTACCCCACCCAGGCAGCTGTCTAAAGCCACTTTTGCCACCTTCTCTGGTGACCCAATAGACAATGATGGTGCATAACAGAGCAGCAAACCTCTCCTAACACTTCCAGCTGCAAACAGCAGCACTGCTCCACTCAGCCTGAATTTTTGCCAGTTACTAATCCTAAAAAGCAAAAGCAGCATTAGCTTTGAATGCAGATGGGGTAGGCCAGACTCTCCATGCAGTCGAGCCTTAGTCTGGCGATTTTCCATGTATCAGTCCAAGACTGGTTGTTTTTTTTTTCTGAAATCATCCTTAGATGAGGACAACCCCCTGCAAAACAAATTGTTATGCTTGCTGCTGTTGCCAGATCCCCATTAAAATAAAACAGGGAATGATGGTGAGAGGGGCACACACATTACTAGGTCAAGAGGGAAGAAAATCTATGTGCTTACCAGTGGTGTCATTTGAACAGCAGCATGGGCTCTGTAACTGATATGTGACATTTTAAGCATGTATGAGTCCTTCTCTCATGCATCAGGGGAAAAGCAGCTCCCCTGAGAGTAGGAAGGAGGATTTACTTGCCTCTCAATGCTTTGGCTTATGAGTGCACTACATTAATTTGGTTTTAAATGACTCTGAAGACAGAGTTACTATCCAATCTACTCAAAGAAATTATTTGGTTAAAAAAAAAGCAAGCTGTTGTAATTTCCATCTGAGAGGGAGTGCTTCTCACTTCACCAGCTGCACAGGCAGACCTTTGTTTAATAACCCCTACGTGGGTTTCCAGTGAAAGGCACAGAGGGACAGATTGTGCCTGGCAGGGAGAGGATGGGTGTGGAGAGCATCCCACCAGCCTGCCAGCCCAGCGGCTAACCACGGTTGAGATGGGAGACAGAGAAACTGTGCCTGTCTGCTCGAGCTGCCAGATTTCCTTGAAGGAGATTATTTTCCCTACTCTCCTCAGGTCTAGACCAAGTTTTGGCCTCTTGCAAGTGTGTCCCAGTTGTTACCCAGCTGCTGCAGGGCTTGTGGTTCAGCTCCATCCCTTGATTGCTGTGAAAGAGGTGAGAGAGGAGAGATGAAACATTGATTTTTAGGTGGTATTTTGTTTCGGGGTAATACTCAATTAGAAGAGAATGAAACAGCTCCCATTAGGCTTCTGGAAAATAAACCTCCCCCAGGTTTTGATAGAAACAGATGAGGGCCATTCACCCTGGTGCTGCAGCTTGTCCCTGTGCGAGGGGCAGCCTGCACCCACTGCCACCCGGGAGCAGTGTGAGATGAGGATTCAGCCCTGAGCACACACCCTCACCCTCCCTTATCCCACAGCCTGGGGCTGGGGTGAGCCATTTCTCAGGGTCCTGCACCGAAGAGATCTGTCTCCAGCCCTGCATATAGGAGTCACAAATCCATATGCCAGACAAATGCCACTGTCCCCATGTTTCAACAGAGAAGATGATAAGCATCAGGACAGAGGAAGAGGGAAGCCCCGCTTGATTTTTGCATAATGCTCAGATTCAAGATGGCAGCAGAAAGATTTTTCTCCTTCATGAGAAGACAGAATGAGCTTAGAAGCAAGCAGTGATCACTGGCTCCATCTGCGCTCATATTGCTAGAAATAATTTTGAATTGCAAATGCACTAAGGGCACCTTGTGCTTGTAAAGAGGCATCACCATTCATGGAGTGAGTTTGGCTTAGCCCTCAAGTTGCACTCAGGGCTTAAATAGCCCCTCTGTTAGGATCCAAGCTTCCTGCCTTCTATTTCCTTTTTATTTATTTGATTTTTTATTTAGGTTTTTTTTTTTTTTTTATTTAACACAAATGAGAAGAAAATGCATAATGAAAATGCACAAGACTTAGGAATTAGACAATAGGATTTTTTCTGAGCAAGCATGTTACTGAAGCCCAGCAGATCTAGAAAGTAGGAAAGTTGCTACGAAGAGGGATAAAGAGGCAGGTTTGTATAAGAAAGCAGCTACAGACAGGGATGGAAGATCAGCAATACCACCAAGTTCATTGCAGTTAGCTGTGTAACTTCTGCATCATAAAAGCTGATGCTTGCACTGCAAACACGACTGCTAACTTTCTTACTGGCATGAAGGTTTCCTTGCATCAGATCAGATCAGAGGTGCTGGAGTGAAATGAAACTGGCAGTTTAATTCTGCTACTGTACAGCGCCTGCTTTTATGAACAAACAGCATCTACATCTGGAACTGTCAATCTGAAACCTTTAATTTATTTCAGAACTGAGAGCATAAAATTTTATAAAGAAAGAAAAAGAAAAAAAAAAAGGGGGTGTGCATGTAAGAATGCCTCATGGCAATGCCTCACATTACAAAAACATATCTGCAAAATTATAATAAGAATGCCTCGATCACAATGAAGATTTTACACAAAAGTAGAACGGCTCCAGAAATGAAACAGAAAGATGCCCTTTTTTCAGTCTTTTCCTGGCTCTCCTAGTTGCATTAGACATGCAAACTGCATGCATTTGCTTCTGCAGACAAACACACTGGAGACAATGCAGCAGTCTGGTCTGGGGGAGGCACTGGTACTGACATAACACATTTTACCAACTTCCCATCAACCTTTCAGCTAAGGGAAAGGATTTAACCCAGTATCAAGTGCAGGTTCATGACCTCCGGCTGATGCCGCCTCACCAGGTGCTCTGGGACACAGGAACCTGGGTTGTCACCTTTCACATCTCCTCTCAGTCGGAGCAGGGAAAATATGGAGCACCAACAACTCCCTGCTCAGGTGGAAAGACCTGGAAGAAGTGGGTGAGCTGCTGGCAGAGGCAGTTCCTCCGGTTCTTGCCATGCCCCCGGTACAGAAAGTCTGGGCATGCAGAGCAAGACCTGCTTTTGCAGCACGGTGAGAAAGGGCTGTTTAGCTGCAGCATGGGTTAAAGGCTTAAAGATGTTAGAGAGCGATGAGAGACAGAGGTTGAGGCTGAGCTCGTAGCCTGGAGAGAGGCTGGAGTCAGGGAAAGGAGGGAGGAAGATCCCAGACTTCCCACACTGCCTCAGACCCCAGAGTAAATAAAGAGACGATGATTGAAAGGAAATGGATGGGAGCACATCAGCAATTTTTGCCTTAGACTCTGTGCTTTGAGTGCCTGTCAAGCAATAAAGAAGCTGGTTTTAGAAACTCTTCCCATGTGGCTGGCAACTAACTCAACAAGCAGCCCTGCATTCGTGAGGACACCCCAGCTGGGCACAGGCAGGTTCCATGCACAGCAACTGGGTCTCCACTCTGGAAGGCACAGTACTGGTGACTGAAAGATGGATGGAGTTCTCAGATGTGTAAACACCATGTAGCCTCCCTGACTCTAGCCAGCACCCAAAAATTGCTGGTTTTTATCTGCTCAACCATCACTTCCATTAGCTTTCTCACTGCTGACTGCTGGGATGATCCATTTCTAAAAGGTTCCACTGCTGCATTGTACATCTTAAATTATACATATGGTGCTCTGCCACAGAAGAAGAGCAATCAAAGTGATTTATTTCTGGGTGAACAGAAAGCATCCCCTTTGTCTCGAAAAAGTAATTACCATGGGCCACCTTCCAATGTTAGTCTTAGTCATGGCAGAAGTTACTAGAAGAAAGATTATTTGTGGAGTAAGCTATTTCTCAGCAGGTATCAGGATGTTAGTTTTCAGCCCTAAAGCATCGACGTCAAATACCACATCTTTAATTATTTCCATTTATCTTTAATCAAAAGATGTGTAACTGCAGTGCCTCCCTTTCTCTTTGATGATAGCTGCTCCCATAGCAGAAAAGCAATTAATTAGTGCAAATTTTAGAATAGAAATAGCTAGGCAGATATCTGTGAAGATGCTAAAAATGTCAGGATAAAAACAAGATAAATGTCTCTGTTATTAAAATAAATGTCTTCTTAAGGCAACATTTACCCAAATGTTTGCCAGGAAAACAATAAATACAGAATTTAAATCCTAATGTAGTACAATTACATAGAGAGTCTCAAAGGGTAAACTCCACCTCTGCACTGAAAGGCAGCCTGAGATGAAAAACTCACTCCAAAACTTCACAGCACTGGTGCTAACCCTCGTGCAAACATGCAGTGACTTTGCAAACAACCCACTTCCTTTCACCAACACCAAGACTAGTTTTCTAACGCTTCCTTCCACATCCACAATTGTGCCTTATCAAACCCCATCCCTTGGCAGTGTTGGGATTTATATACCCCCTGCTATCCGATGGGTTCTCTCCACTGATGGTCTTCAGGACTGAAACCTCAGGCCCCCGCAAGACCTGCCCTAAATATAAGCCCCTGTAAGCCTAATAAACATGCATTTCTTACATTCTCCCAGTTTATCAAATAATGTAGATGGCTCTTCCACTGAGCTGACTTATTTATTCATCACCTCGGCAGTCGCCAGTCTGCACGCACATCTGCAAACATTATCAGTAATGATTTAATGTTTTCTAGCAAGCTACTGATTCAAGTGTTAAATAGCAAAAGGCCAGCAAATGGTCCCCAAGGAACCCCGCTATACACACACCAGCCCAGAGATTATTCCCTCCATCCATCTCCATTTGGAGATCTGTCAGTGTCAAAACCATTCTCTGGTTGGACATTGTTCATTTTGTCTCTGGATCAAGATGTGAAGGAGGCCCATTCAGAAGACTACTGCATCTTTTATCAGGTGAGCTTGTAATCTTGCTAAAGTAAAATACATCGAGCTGATTTGACAAGATATGTTTTCCTTAGGCTCGGGTAGATAGATGCTAAAAAAGTGGGCCTCTCTTAATTTGTTATTAAAGGAGTCCTATTCCAGTTGCTCCGTTATTTTGCTTTGGATCAATGTCAAGCTGACACACCTGTACTTACCATGAGCCCTTCATTTTCATAGTATGTTAGCAATTACACTTTTTCCATTCACTGACAAAAAAGTAACATACTGAGGTCAACAGAGTTCCTCTCTCCAGGTCTTTAAAAATACTCAGATAGGAATTTCTTGGATTTGATGATTTTAATAAATGTTCAGAGTCAGCAGCTGCCCTGCGTAACCTTCTCTAGCTGCTGTCTCAATGGAAAATACTCTATTTTCGTCTTCTGTGATAGAGCTACATCTTCCATTTGCTAGGCTGTGTAAAACTGTGTGCATTAGTGCCGGATTGAACATCAGTTTCAACAGAAACCATCACAACTGTGCCTGTCTTCAGGTTGAGCACTAAAAGCTTCCACCTGAAAAGCTCCTGGAAGTCAGTTTCAGCTCTGCACAAGTTCGTCCTCTCAGGTCCATGAGAACAATGTCTTTTCTAAAGCATCTCTAAGCATTTCTGGCCGAGCAAGAACAATTTATTTGATGCTTGAGTGACAGGTTAGGAGGGAATATAGAGGGCTTCGTGCCAAAGACATTTAAACCTCTTCTAAATCAGAATAAAATCAGAGCTTTGCTCTGCTTGATTTGGGTTATGAGCAAGACCTTGGATCACTTCCTAATTTGACCAGACTGATTTATTCCCCCCGCCTCCCTCCCCCAAAGCCATGGTGGTATACCAGGGTAATGCTCAGCTTCATACACACCACAAGAACAGCAGCAGAAACCATCAAATGTCCTCAAACCTGCAGGGGGTTGGACTGCCTGACAGGGAGAAAGCTGAGACCTTGACACTGTTCAGACTAACAAGCACATGCTTGACTAAGATCTGAACAACAGCTGTAATTGTCATCTGCATTATTTGCCTCTGCTGTGTACAAACAGCAGCAGGGACACACTTCTCAAACATCCCAGGAGGAAATCAAAGATGCTAAAATGTTCCTCCCCCTCAGAGGCTGGGGGGGTCCAGGGTGCACAACTCAAGTTACCTGGTGGGTTTTTTTTTTCATACACCCCCCTCCTCTATCTTGGATCACTTCTGACAACGTAACCCTGCAGCTGGATCTTCTGTGAAGTTTTGAGCAAGCTGCAAAAACTTATCTTCCTCATGGAGGGCAGAAGGAGATACCTGCAGATCATAAAAATTGCATTTGCATAGCCTGGATATTATCAGCTAATATAGAAACATAATACTTCTCCTTAGTATCCCTGTAATATCTAACCCATCCTAATTTCCTGGTGTTTCCTTCAGGAGACAGCACACCAGAACAGCTGTGGCAGCAAATACACCCTTCAATAAGGTGGAAATGGTACCAACAGTGTTCCTTCACTCACATTTCCATTGCTTCAGCTTACTCCAGCTGCTCGATGCACAAGAACAGCAACAGTCTATAGCTGGACAGACTTGAGTGAACAACACAGTTCTGCCTAAGGAGAGTCTGAATAGTCAGAGATACTGCTCTTCATTCCTCTTAGAGAAAAACCACCTCCTCCCCAATAACATTTTAAAAATCCTTTGCAGAATTTACTGGAACTACTTCCAATGACAGAAATCACGATGCCAGTATGCTTTGATGAAACTGAGACGTAATGAAGAATGAATGCCCCCTCTTGTGCAAAAACACAGTCCTAGAAAGACACAAAAAGCATTTGGAAACAACACCTCTTTTATTTGGCCCTAACACCGTCCTCATGCTCAGTCCAGTTCACCAAAGAAGAGAGAACCCCATATCATTAAAGATGATCTCATCAAAAGCAGCTCCTCAGAAGTTTTCTGGCACAGGAGGCTTTAGCTGCCAGCCCTGAGGCAGCCTGGCTGGGAGCGGTGTTTGCTCAGCACATTCTGCTGGTTTCAGAGACACAGCCAGCATTCCCAAGGCTCTGAGATAATCAAGCAGATGAAGTCATGCACTCTGGATGCTTCAGAAAGAGAAACGGTTTGGGAGGGAG
>JAAWXA010000003.1:19835254-19907211 GCA_038090715.1 Florisuga fusca | reverse complement strand
GAGGGTGGGGGTGACATGACACACATACCACGTGTAGTGTTACCACATAGAAAAGGAGACGGGGAAAAAAATATTCCCCCTTTCCGTGATTCTCTAGATGAATAACCTGCTGGCATTACTGAGGAAACAGTATTTGAGGGGATGAACCATTTAACCCCAGGAGAAGCCAGACCCATAGGCAGCCCATCTGAAAAACAGGAATAACAGTGGAGCATCCAGGGGTACATGCTCTCCCCAAAGCCAGTGGCTTCTTATTTTAGAGATCTCAATTAAGCGTCACCTTGTTATCATCCCCTCCTCTGTTGAGGGAGGTACTGCTAATAGGAGCTGACAACACATAGAAATAAAAGGTGACTGATGTGCTTACAAGAAACCCTTCCATTTTGGAACCTGCTCAGGGAGCAGGCTAGGGCAGAGGAGAAGTGCTGAGCAGCTCTCAGTAGCAGTACCTCAAAGGCAGCCCAAGGTTGGGAAGCAGGCTAGGATTAGATATTGATAACCACAAACATTTCTGAAAGCAACTGGGGTTTTAAGAGCCCCTGGGTTTCAGAGTTCAGCTCCAACTGCTTAAGGGAAATAGATTTCCAACCAATTCTAGAAAATCCTGTACTAGTTGCTTAAAAACTGAAATCATTTTATTGACCTTCCCCTGAACTCCTGTGCCTTCTTTTTACATTCATCTCTCCCTGCAGGCCCTCCAGGGAGGGATCTGGCCTCACACTGTAGCGTATTTCTGGGACTTACACTGCAATTATTATAAAAGACAGCTTTCTTTTCAGACTGGGGGAAGAGTCTGGTAAAAACCCTTTCCATTTGCATGTGTTTTCAATCATTTTTTCCTCCTTCTTACACACACACCTCATTCCAATTTGAAAATATATGATCTCTGCAGATAGCACAGCTGGATGGGTACAGCTCATTACTTAGAAGCTTCTTCCAAATTCCTGATATTTATTTTAACTCCTGCTTTGTGCTTTCTTCCACCTGGCTATGGATTATGGGTATGGTCTCTGCTGCTGGATGGATGGATGCTGTGTACTCTAATCCAGTTATTTGCTGCATATTATATATGGGCACCTCTGGATAAACTGGAAAAACTCTCAAGAAGTGTTTTTGGAAGGAAAGCCTGTGCCAGGTGCCATGCCAGCATTTCTCTCTGTACAAGACAGGCAGCTGAGTTCAGGCTCAATTTGCTCCTATTGCCACTGAAATGGCAGCACGAAACTTAAACTGCAAAAATAGTTTAGACTTAGGCATTCCAGCTGCAGAAAAAACATAGCTAGCATCTCTGTTGTCAAACACCCTGCCGTCTCTCACAGCACTGGTTTCACTTCATGCTGAGTATAGTAGCAAAATCCCAGTGCTAATGAAGTTAATGGGAGTTTCACCATTGGCTTCAAGGGGCTTGAGATTTCACACAGGCTCTTCAGTCATAAAATGCCTTTTGCTCACCTCTGAGCTTAAAGACTGTGCCCGTTACACCCAGCACAGAAGATCTGGGGCTGATCCAATATCCTTTTTAAGTTAATGGAAAGGCCCCCACTAACTCTAATGAGGACTGAGATAGATGGATGGTTAGTAAATGAAAGCATTTTATTTGAGACAGGAAGAGGTTTTTGTACAGCCACTCACATTGTCTTTTTAACCCCTTATGAGCTCTTTTATGCCTCTCTTATCCCCTATGTTGACCTCAGTTGTTGCCTGGAGTGATTTTGCAGGACTGGGGGAAAAGGGCTTCCCATCATAAGCATTCAGGTTTTTACTCTTCCCTCCTCCTACCATTTTAATGTGAGCAATTGAGGAAGTGTGAAGACCAACAGAGGCACTCAGGAGAGAAAAATACAGAGATGTAAAAACACACTAGAAAAAAAAATCTGTGTAACTGTGGCTGAGAATATGGCACACCCTCAGTCATGCCTGCAGCTTACAGCAACCTCTCTGCATTACGGTGATGTCTTTTGTTGAGAGGAGACATTAGTAACCAAAGAGCTGTGACAGCTGAGCTGTGCTTAAGGGAAAAGTACAACTTTTGTACCGATGTCAATCAATAAATCTGAGTTAATGCTCTATGGTTTCTGTGTGAGTATTGCTGGAGACTCACGCCTCCTCCTGATCTTTCCTGCCACCCCCCTACCCTTGCTGCATTCAAACCTCACACTTGGGCTCCCTGGCTTTCTCTTGTTCTACCTCGTGCTCAGATACCAGTTCTACAGGGCTTACTACTGCCCATTTGTTTTAAATCAGAGTCCTGTAATTGGGAGGCTGCATCTTTTATCCTGGATAAAGCAAGGCACAAGAAAAGAGGTTGCATTGATAATCCAGGTACATCAGGTGTGATCCAAGGCTCTGAGCCTGATGGAGGAATCTGGATGTCAGCAAGAGCTGGATGATGCCAAAGCCAATGTAGACAGTGCAAGCCTTTACTGTACTCCCCCCAAGCACTGACGTGAAATAGGGCATTTCTCAGTATTTCACACCTTTATTTTTACTGCTCTCTTCAAGCTCTACCCTCAGTTTTACAGCACACTTGAAAAACTGAGCAGGAAGTCAGGGGGCCACGTGAAGGTGTGAAAGGACAGTCACAGTTACCTGAAGCATCAGCCAAGGGTTTTTAATTTTGTGCCATTACAGGGACACACATTTCAATCCTAGTCATCCCACCCTTAAGACCCCACATCCCAATTTTTTCATTTTTTGTATCCCAAGTGTATTCTCAGAGCAAAGTATTCAAATGGAAATGAATAATCACCAGCTTAACAGAAGTCATTAATCCCCTGTAAGCACGATTCTGCATGAATCTATTAATTCTCATTTCCAAGTTTTCAGAATTAAAGTGTTTGATATAGTATGTGCTACTTATTCTCTTTAATTAAACAACCTCCCACTGTTGAAGTGGGTGAAATATTTCATCAGTCAACAGAGCACACAGCCCTCAGAGAAAGTTTCTAGGTTTGCCTGACACACACGAAAACACTGAACATCAGCCAAAGTTTCTTTGCTCACATTAAATCCTATTTGTGGCAGAAGCAGTGAGGGAATTAATTCCTTAGCATCTTTATGACATGTACCTTAAGAGAACTGCACAGTTCAGATTTATATTGAACATCCCCTGTACCTGTCTTCACAGACTAAAGTGTGTCTCAGATCAACAGGAACAATAAATGATTAATAACCTCACCAATCACCTGAATGGCAGCAAATCAGTGACCCAGAGAAAACAGTTTTGCAGCACCAATACGATTTGAAAGGAATGAATATCCATTCACTAGTGCAAGTCTGGCAAGGAATTTGAGTAGAAGAGGCAGACTGGCTAAGCAGTGCTGAGAAAGGAAGAGAGCAGCTGTGTTTATACTTCTCAGTATGGAGGGTCATCTGACACAGGTTCCCCACAACCATGCCAGACCGTGACCCTGCTTCACAGAGAAGCTTAGAACTGGAGCAGAGGGAAGCCTGAGAGCTGAGCTTGGAGCAAGTGGACTGCCCCAAAAGAACTTGGGCACTTTAGTAATTCATGTTTTGGGACCCTGAACTGAAAACTGGTAACTGCTTTGTGGCTTTAAGCTTTCAGGTCACTTTGAACGAGCTTCCCTTAAGCACATGCAATGCAAGCCATCCCCTAAAGTCCCTGAGGCTTAACACCATCCTCTTGGCGGAATCATGTTACAAGGAAAACTTGGGTCATCCAAGAAACATCATCTCATAACAGAGTCATCTCTGGCAGTCCCAGTGGATCACAGTGTAGGAGGCTGTGAATCACTGAAGACGTGGGAAAATGGCAGCACGAGGAAGAAAAAAAGGACCAGATTGCAGCAGATAAACAGGTGTAACCTTGCTAAATCCTTCTGCAAGCAGTTGTCAGAACCTGATCCCTGCCTGGAAACTTGCTCTTCTTTAAGTAGCCACGGTCTGGTACTAAACATCTTCTAATGAATTCCAGAGTAATAACTGCAATATTAAGCTTGTGAATCCAGCCAGCTCCAGCCAGTAGAGAAGAAAGGAACATCACTAAGCAGCAAGGACTGAGAAGCTGAAACAAAAAGAACCCAGAAGGAACAAACTGCCAAACTTTAGATAAGATTTGTGTTGCATCACTGTACCATCACAAAGATAAACATCAAAACTATGAGATGAATGAACTGAAAACAAGCATTCAAAATCTACCCGTAACATATTGATGAAGTTTTCACTACCATGAGACAGGAAGTGACTATATTGAAAATAATTGGGAATAGGTCAGGGGACTGTCTGCTCTCTAACTCCAAAAGACTGAGGGAAAATATGTTTTTTACACCCAGAGTTTTATTTTTGATGCTGGCTTATTATAGTTGAACAAAATGTGGAAATTCCCTAGGGGATGGGAATGTAAAGTCCAACAGGGCGCAGCAGTACCCTACTGCTCCTTGGGCAGCTGGAATATTATTCAAAAATTGAAATAAAACAAATAAAACAAGAAAGCAATAGTTTCCTTTTCTTCCACAACCTGAGTTTCTAAGTCCAGAAGAAGCATAATATTCTGTAAATCCTTAATAGCAAGAGGGTTTTGTCCTTTAAAAATGTATCTGTTACTTAAACCACTTTCTTCTAGTGAGGATAAAGTAACATTATGAAAGGGAACTCTGGAGTTGGAGGGCTAATATGAATAACCAGAAAATCTAGGAAAAGCTGTAGCAATTCTAAAGCAGATAACCTAGGAAGTCAGGTTTAGTTAAAGAACAGTGCCATAGTTGATAATAAAGTAAGCATGAAATCCTCTTTCATATGACATTTTCTTTGCAGATTTGGCACCATCTCCACTTTTTATCCTTTTTGCAAGACTGGTAAAGTAAATATGCTTCGCCTGTGATGGTTTAGAAAACACAGATGTATAATTCAGTCAGCTGCTCTGGCACAGAAGTTAACACTTCTGATCCCTTTCTATCCTCTAAAATTAGGCCTCTTAAAATCCTAAGAGTAAGTGCCTTAATACTTTCTGATATCAAACAAAAGTCACTAAGAAATGAATTGTATTAGTTTGATCCCAAGCCAAGTCTAGTCACTTTGATCTTTCCATTAAATTTCAGCCTTGCCTTGGTATAAGCCCTTAGAAAACATGCAAAGTAAACGTTGATGCTCTTTGTGGTTATGGTGTAACACTGCGAGGGGCTTAGCAAATTATTTTCTCTTTCTCAGCTCATGGACTTTGCCCATTAAAAGCCGAAGTGCTACTGAAATAAGTCAGGGTGTCAGATAAAGGGTATGAATCCACATGTAGCATCTAGTCATGAAAAGCAGCCATGTACAAAAAGGACCAGAAAAACATGTAAAAAATTAAGTAAGCACTATCATGTTCTGACACTCAAACAAAAAATGTTAAAGAAATATATATGCAGAGGTATATGTGTGCTCACCAGTACAGGAAGCAGCACTAAGGGTCAGCAATTTTGTGTTTGCACCTGCATATTTACACAATAATCTTGCTGAAGTATGTTAACAAGTCTGTATATTCAGCAAGTAGGGAGTATAAACTGTAAACATTTACCTGAAGGCAGTACCTGCTCAGTCTCCTGAGTTCTAGGGCAAGAAATTAGGAAGGGAGGAAGCACTGCCAAACTCCCCTGTGGGCTGGAAAGGCCAAGACTTACAGGAAAGGTGAACAACAGAGAGAGAAAGAAGAATCTTCATTAACTCTTCCTGTTTTTGCAGTACCAGGCTATCTGTCACCTTGGAAAAGCATGAAAATTTCTAGCTTTCTAGGCCACAGTTCATCATAGTTTTATTTTAAAAGCCTGCTCTTCTTAATTTCTGCTGACACTGATCCAAGCTTTTGAGAAAAGCTCCACTGTTTCTCAGGCCAGCAAATGATGGATGTGGTTTTCACCACCAGAAAGCACAGCAGTCCAAAGACCAGAGAAGGATCAGTTCAGAACACCAGGCTAGAAGTTGATAACTCACTTCTATCCATCCTGCCTGAGAGGAGATGGGTCCTGTCCAGAAGTCATAAGGCCCCAAAAGAACTCATGGGGAACCAGCAAAGAGGCTGGGTTAATCAATTCCATTCCAGATTCACTGTTTTTGCAACAGCTACATTATGCTTTAGAAACAGAAGCACCACAGTAAATTTTAGGACTTTTCAGGTTGTGCATCACCCTATCATATGTGCACCAGTAAGTCTACTATCACATCTGTACAGCTACAGGAGGGCCAGCACAGCCATTAGAACCATGAAAAGAAAAAGAGCCAATTCACAACCAACATGCACCTGATTTGGTGCATTTACCTCTCCTTCACAAGTTTTACACATCATCAGCTCCTGATCCAACTTGTATCCATGTGAGTGTGGACTGACACAGGCTCAATGCAGAGCCTCATACTGCTCTTCCATTAGTGGCAGATCTATCCTTTATTTATTTACCCTTATGCTGATGGCAGGCAACATGAGCCAGGGAAGGTTTAGACTGGGCATTCGGAAAAATTTCTTCACTGAAAGGGCTGTCAAGCACTGCAACAGGCTGTCCAGTGGAGTGGTGAAATACCCTGGAGGTATTTAAAGGACTTGTAGATGTGGTGCTCAGGGACATGGCTCAGTGGTGGGCTTGGCAGTGTGATAGGTTGGACTCTATGATCTTAAGGGTCTTCTCCAACAAAAACAATTCCATAATTTTATGTTCATCTCGTTACAGAAGCAGACAGCCAGGCTCCCTGGCTGGCAGGTGTACAACTACACAAGTGCAGCCATTTTTCATATTGAGAGGCAAAGGTTGGTGTGAGGAGAAGCAAATTCAAGGGTTTTCAGACTTAAAGTTGGAACAAATTTGAAAAAGTATCAGGGCTGCAAAACAGATGACAGCAGTGAAAGGACTGGGTCTCTAAGCATTCAGTGTGGTGGAGAAGATGGACGAGCAGAGGACCTCTAATGCAATCACAGGCACAACTTAAAACTGTTCAAACACTGGTTGTCCCTTCAGAGAGTACTGAGCTCACCAAGATCAGTCACTCACGTGCAGTCTAGAGCCAGTCTGTGCTCATGCTCAAACATAACCAAAGCTTTCCCTACCACCAGTCTGCTACAGAAAGGCACGAACCAATTCTCAAAAGGGCAAGGGAGTTAGTTCCGAAACAAATCAAAACTGAACAAACTTTTAAACGAAGGAAAGTGAATATGTGCACACAACCCACCCGAGACAAAGGGGATTTCTTAGATGTCTTCATTTCCTGCCACGGAAGCAGAGACTGAGTGATTATTAAAGCCCACTGCTGTTTATACCCACTCTCTGTATCTCAAGAAAAAGCGAGAACTGCGTCAGAATTAAACTGGAATTCCTCCAACCATGGCCCTGCCAGGCTCAGTCCCTTTGAAAACTCCTTGTGCAATCATTTTGAACTTCCCTCCATATGGTGCCAACACATGTATCATCGTATTCACATGGGTGAGCATGTTCCTAATAGTGTCATCTGTCACCAGTCTTCTTATGGTGCTTCATTTCCATGGCTCCTTGCTGTATGCTGTCAGTTCTCCATCAGCATTGCACAGTACAGAGCAATAACTGTGGCTGCTATCTTTAGTTTGAGCTGTTAGTTCCTTTTGTATGCGGACCAGGGGGGAGGGGTATTTTTTAAAAAAAATTTAATCAAAGGGCTTTTTTTACAGTATCAGATTTTTAAATGAAGTTTTGTAGTAGACCCCATAATTCTAACAAACAATATGGGCTGCCATTTACAGCTAAAACACAGTGTTACAGCTAAATGCCAGCATAACATCTCCACTACCTCAGCCTAACTGCATTGATGCACTTCAAAAAAAACCAGATCTCACAAAAACTGCTACTGCTGAATTGCAACTCTGTTGGAGGAATTCTTGGTATTTTCTCTCTGGAAAATACCATCCAGTAGGTCAGAGAAAAGAAACTCCTCAAGCAAGCAGGAAAGGAGGAGTGGGCACTAAATTGCCTCCTTCACAACAAAACCATGTACAGTTGCACTCCCTCAGACTTTAAAACATCAGCATAATGTAAAAATTTCACTGCCCCCATGTTGATGAGCAATGCAATATTTATGCTATGCAATATTTAGGATAAATATTCAGAAATACTGACCACATCATTTCCCCTCCTCACTCCAGAGTTGCACTCTTGGAGCCTTCAAGAGTGAGAATACATGCTCTGATGCCCTGACGCCAAGCAGATGATTTGGGCTGGAATTACCTTGTCCAAGAAACCACCCCTGTGAATGATAAGGTTTGCTCAAGGAATAGTTGCTTGATAACCTGCTCCTTGCTGTGCCCTCACCACAAATACAGCTCTTCCTAAGGCAGGGGGGCTGCTTCTCTGCAAACTCCATGTGTAAGGGACAAGTGTGGAGTACAGCAATTTTTTTACTGTCCATTAGGTAGTCCATATTAAAGGCTGAAAATGGAGGGAAAACAGAGGCAACTAAAGAAAGGAAGGAGGAGAAGAAACACTGGAGAAGCTTTAGAGCACAAGAGATAAATAGAGGAGGAAAGGAGGAAAGGTGAAGCAGGAGATCAAGTGCAAACAGGGCAGAAAAGTAGCAAAGCAAAGGACAAGCAAGGTTCTGGACACTCAACCAGCTCAAACAGAAGCAATGACAGACCACATCCAACTGCACTAGAAAAACCAAGAAAAATTAATTCCTCTGAGTCATCATAAAATACTTGCAGTTAACAGAAAAATAACACAAATTCAAACTAGACAACTGCATGGTGCCCTACCCTCAAAGGCTCATAGCTCTATTATGTATGCACAGCTTGGTATCTAATATGTTTCTGAAAGTGGTGGGGTTTGTTTTTCAAAAATTCTACAAGTATTGCAGAATTAAAGTTCTGCTAATGCTGAGGAAAGCAGTCTCTTTCTTCCATCAGTAACTGAAGTAGTTCCTGGCTTTGCCTTATGTATCAGGCTTCTCCATTCTTACAGTTTTAAAATTATTTGCAAGCATTTGCACAGTGATTTGATTTCAAACAGAACTGTTCCCTCTTTTTCTTTCTTTTCTAAAGAATGACCAAAGCTCATTCCATTAGCACGAAGTGCTTTCAAGAACCAGCACAAAGTAGAAAAACACCTTTGGTTATTATTTCTTCCACCACAGGATAATGCAATCATCAGGAAGGGTATCTTTTCCGATTTGGCTAACACTGGAAGAAAATGCTGTTGTTCCAAAAGATCCACAGTTTCAAAACAATGGCCAAGGAGGCTTTCTGGGAAGTAACAGAATGTCCAAAGACAAATGCATGTACATATTTAAGGATAAAATGAAGGAAAGGGGGAATAAAAAAGAGAAGAAAAAAAAAAGGGAAGGGGGGAAAGAAAGGGGGGTAGAAGGAAGACAGAAATCTGATGTTAATTTAGGGAGACAAGTCTGAAAGACCACCATTAAAAAGGTGAATATTGCCATTAAGGGACCCATGGCTGCTGATATAACACATCATGGCAAAGGACTGAGCTCAGATTGCTAACATTTGAAACATGCTCATTTGAAACACCTCTTTTATGCATAAGAGGTGACACCAAAGAGCATCAGAAAGCTGACAATGTAGTTGTGCTACATACCACATCAGAAATCCTGACCAAGTCAGCTAAAAAGAGAAGACACAGCTTATCTTAAAAGATCCTGGATTTCATAGCAGAATGATTTCACAGAGACAAGCCAGAGAAGTCACTCATCTGATCAAAGTTACCTGTTAGGAGAAGAAACACCTCTGTGCCTTATTAACACAGGACATCAAATACTGGTAATGTCAGTACCCACTGCTGAATTAGTAAGGGCAGAGGACAAAAATATCTGGATTCAATTTTTTCTCAATGGCACCTCTCCCTTACTGGTCAACACTCATTCAACAATTTGCTCTTCTCTTCACCTGGAACCCTGTGCTTAGCCCAAGCCAGCTGATGAAGAGCCTTGACTACACCGTGGAGATCTCTTTTAACATAATCACAGTTACACCCTGTCTTCAAGGGAGACAGGTTATGACAGCACAAGCTTGGTGCCAATGAAAACCCAAGTGACATTGAGAAGTATCCCACTTTTGACTGGAAGAATTTTCAGAAGGAAAGCTGCTGCAAACACCAGTACCCTTCACTTTTATTAGGGCCTCAACATTCACTTTCTCTCCTGTGGTGCCAATTCCTTGAATTTTCTTCTGAATAAGCAGACTGTAGACCAAAAAAGAGTTAAGTCTGACTTTTACAAATTAGCTATGCATATTCAAATGACAATAAACATTGAAATTCTCAAAAGAGGAACCATCAGATACTTGCTGCATGATCCCAGGAGCCTGTTCTTTCTGCCTGTCTGCTGGTGCCCCTACCCGCGATTCTTTGTGGCTGTATTATCATCACCATCATCTATGGAATTAATATTCCAAACATACCAACCACCCACAACTGAAGGGCTTCTTTGCATTACAAATTATAATTGCACTGAATGCACTACTGGTTCTGTGACATAAAAAGGAGCAACAACAACAAAAAAAAAATAATCAAGCTTATTTTAACTTAATAGAGTTGAACCCAGGTGAAAAGCTAAGTCAGTAACCCACAGAACCCACTAATTAATTACCATATAGATGTATGTATCCAATCTAATGGAGATCAAACTCAAGAAGAAAAGAAAGTAACCCATTATTCACCACCACAGTTTCAATTACAGCTGGGAGAATAATTTCAGTTAACATATTCTCTGTAGTCTGGCTCAAACCCAAAGAGACGCTTCCCAGAAAGAAGAGCAGAAGCAGATTTTGGCTTGAAAACTGGAGGAAAACACCTCTTTTGACATCATCCCTCAAAATCAAAACAAAAAACCATCACCAACAAAAAAGCCCTCCAAATTCACAGCTCTCCCCTTTCAAAGATTATTACTATTTCCTAGGGAGAGACATAACAATTTTATTCACCCATTCCTTCATTAAGCTGGACCAAATCAGCATTTATTTAACCTTCATAATGCTACACACTAGTGCCATAGGATGTCAAGCTAAACTCCAAACTAAGTTCACTTAAGAAAACAGAAAAAGACATTTCTTACCTATTACTTGTTCCTCAGAACTGCAGACTCCCACTACTGAAGATAATCTGTCAAGTTTAAGAGTCTTTTTTTCTTTTTTTACTAACCTCCCACTCCTAAAATATTTAATAGTACCACATATGAAAGAAAATGCAGGGAAAAACTTGTCTAATCTGTCAATGGTTACATGCCACTTGTTAGTCAGCTTCCAAATGAGCTTGCGTAGGTATTTCAAGTAACAACAGAGGAGACAATGTCTTTTATAACAAGAAAGACCAAGAATATGCCAGAAAATCTTGTATTTGAAAATACAAAAGTAGCATAGGGTTCCAGCAGCATGCAAAAGACCAGAAAGCATTCATAGAGCCACAGAATGGCCAGAGTTAGAAGGGATGTTAAAGACCATCCAGATCCAACCCTCCTGATACTGGCAGGGACATCTCCCACCAGACCAGGTTGCTCCAAGCCCCATCCAACCTGGCCTTGGACACTTTCAGGGAGGGGGCAGCCACAGCTTCCCTGGGAAACTTGTGCCAAGGTCTTACCACCCTCATAGTGAAGAATTTCCTCCTAATATCTAATCTAAATCTCCCCTCTTCAAGTTTAAAACCAATGCCCCTGGTCCTCTTGCTACACACCTGTGCAAAAAGTCCTACCCCCGTTTTCTTGTAGGCTGTTAATAGTTTTAAGAATATTATATATAGGTTATATTTCACATTACATAAAAAAACACACCATTGTTTTGGATTTTCCAACAAACTATGATGATATCCAGCAGCTGCAGATATGAATACCCACCTTAAATAGAAAAAAAGACTAAGCTATTGCTTTTGCAAGATGTCAGCACAAGAACATACACATATTTAGGTTGTTATACTAAAGTTGGTGCACATTTGGGTTGCAATTGCAGTTTATGTTCTAGAATAGTACTGAAAAACTGGCCTATTTATTTAGAAGCCTGTTATTTATTAATTCTAGTTATTTAGAAGCCTGTTCCACCTAGGAGCAACTACTGAATGAACAGCAGCATTTACCTGCATCCTCCCTTCACTCTGATACTTTTCATTCACATGGCCCAAGTGACCTGTAACATTATTCAAGACTGTGTACCCTGTACCCTGCTTGTTTACTTTTTCACTGCTTAAAAAAATGTAGATGCACCGAAGAGAAATAGAAAGGTTTGCAGTTCCTAGTGCATTTTAAGAGCTGAGAGTTACTTTAGCAACACACCTTTTACAATTTAACACAATAAATATGTTAACAGGTTTCCATTTAAAAATGAGTCATCCCATCCCAGGGGAGTAAGAAAAGAGAACTCATCAGATTAAGAGTCTGGAGATCCTAGAGGCTTAATTTACCTCTAAATCACTGAATTACAAGTTTAAGACCAAGAAAGAATGAAAGCCCTCACAGTTATTTAGAAGCTTTTGCCAAGTAAATTGCCAGACTTAATCCAAAAAGAAGCATGATCCCTTTTCTACTTTTAGATTTATAATTTAGGCAAGACCTGACTTTTTTTTTTTTTTTTTTTTTTTTTTTTTTTTTTTTTTAAAGTAAACTGTGTACTGCTATTTTAAAGTACTGCAACTTTGTGCTATAAGGAAAGTTATTGTCCTATGTCTAGAAGACTTTAATTTCCCCTTAGTAAAATCATTAAATGAGGCAGCAAACTTTACGATACAGAAAAGCTACAATAAAGGCTTGGAAGAACAGCTGTAAACTTTAAGGATTTCATAGAAATTTATGACACAAAAATATGTGAATTGAGAACACTACACAGAATCATTCAGGAGTGGGACTTTACAATCCAATTACCCAATGGCATCTCTTTACTGCCTCTTCTCTCCTCTTCCCAAAAGCAAAGACTAAGCAAACCCTTTGTTTTTATAATACAGTAGATCCATTGAGTTTATCTGGCATGCTCTCGGTCCACTCTTAGATTAATTCTTAATAATTTGTCCCCACCCACTTAATCTGCAGCTCCTCCCAAGAACAGATCAGGCCAGCCCTGGCTAACTGATACCCAACTCTGCAGTATTTTGCTGTCGGACACCCCAAGCCAGCTGAGCACTGCAGAGCTGTACTGAGGGTTTCTGATGCACTCCTCCACAAGATTCTCAGGCTGAGATTCAGCACCATGCCACTGGGTTCACAATTTGTTCCAATGGGTTCTTCCAATTTGTTACTGGCTAGCAGCTGCCTGGTTTGGGACCTATGCAGAAGATTGTGTGCATTTATCTGCCAGCCAGTGCTTGAAGCTCTCCAATCAATCTCATCTTGAAGCTTTCCAAAGTTTTTGGCCAAATACCACCATCAGTAACAGTGTATTGTGGCAGTGTAGACACTTGTGCAAAAAGCAGCAGCTCCCAGTTGGCTCAGGACTATGCACAACTCTGGACTGCATGGCCTAACACTTGTTTCCCCACCTGATGGAACATGTCTCACACGCATGTTTTCAGAAGACTGAAAAGCCTAAGAGCTGGGACCAAGGACTACACTGCAGGCATTTATGCAGAATAGATACCACAGCATCCTCTAAATAAAACAACCTCAGGAGTGCTGCAGAGCAGGTGGATTATGAGGTGTGAGTTCAGAAGTGACCAGATTTTGACCATCCTTTTGTAGTAGCACTCAAGGTAGTCCTATTCAGAGGTGCCACAAACAGCTGTGACAGCTGGAAGAGGGAGTTCATCACCAAGTTCCCAGAGCTAGAAGTGAAAACGTGGATCTCAGATTCCTTTCTATGGATTCAGACATCTCATTCACATTTCCATGTCAACAGCAGCAAGGCAAGAAAACATTAACAGCTGTACATGAGTAATACTTAAAAGTACAACTTATGCACCTATACCAGCCATGTATCATAAGTCAGACAAAATACCATAAAGAGAAATCACCACTTCTACTCCATCACAAATTATTTTAGCCTTTAATGAAACTCAGATCACCACAACTCCCCTCATCTTACACCCCCCCCCTTCCTCCCCAACAGTCTCAAGCTTTGAAAGGGGCTTTAAAAGTAGTAAAAAAATAAGGGCGAGGTTTTGCCAAATGATAGCAAGCTACATATAAAACTGGAAAATAGAAATAAAATCCATGTCTACTGCCCCTTTATTAAGCGGTTAGTACTGAAGATTGTTAATGCTTAGGGCCAATCTAACAAATGAGGTCAAAAAGGCAACAAAACTTGCAGAAACTTATCTTAATGAGCACAGATGGGAACAAATGAATAACTATTAATGAGACTGTTGAATGAAGAGCATGTTGATTAAATACAGCGTGGGCAAAAACAAGATGAGGCTTGCTTCAAAAAAATATAACACAAGTTAGTGATTCACACTGCTGGGTTGTAAACCAAATAATTGCTTCCAAAACAAAATACTTTAACAATTCACACCTCAATACACAAAAGCTGCTTACAGAGGATCAGGTAACAAAAAAAGAAAAAAAAAAAAAGAAAAAAAATTTCATAAATCACATTAAGATATAAAGTGTATGGTAAACACTTCACTTACAGATATATTTGATTTAGTTCTAAGCTACTAAGACTATTAAGGGGTTAGGAACTAACAAAGCTTGTAAAAAGGGACTATTTGAAAAAAGTGAAAAAAAGGATTGTAAGAGGCATATGAAGGCTCCTGGAACAGGAAACATGGGGAACATTTCAGAAAAATGAGCAAGGGGCATGAAAGAGTAATTGCAGTAATCAGTTTACTGAAAAGGAAAACCATTCCCATATATCATTTTTTCCAAATACTACAAAGAATCAATGAGACTGCAAATCAATTCACTCAAATGTGGAAATGCTCATACAACATATAGTTGACTTCCTTAATATCACTGCCATACTCGGTACATGCTTAGATCCACCTAAATAAAGACAGAAGGTATTAGAAGGCAAAAACCTACATTCTCTGCAAAACTCACTTATGAAGTTTAAGAAGCAGCCCAATGGAGTGGAGTTCTTCTGTAGGCAGACTGTAAACAACTGGTACTTCTCACCAACTTCCTAAGGAAAGCTTCCATAGTCTCAGAAGACAGTCATGGGGAAGTACTCTTCAGGATAATGCATAAACATTCCGGATCAAGCTAAGTCACTGCTTTCCTTCATGAAGATGGACCAAACAGAAGTGTCACTGCCCAATTTTTAGTTAATACACATGCAGAAAAATACAGCTGTTAATTCAAATACAGTTGTCAATTCAGATCAACTTACAGCAACAAGATTTCAAGAGTGGTGGGAAAATTGTATGTGTGAAGAACTTCAGAAATTGTACTTGCCTCTTGGGTCTGAGCAAGACCACGATTCATTTGCTTAACCTACACTGCACTTATGCACAGGGGTAGTTGTACTACCACTGGCTGAAATACAGAATAGGTAAGAAACGTGTTTTAAAGGCAAAAAGGCATCAGGAAAGAGCTCCATCTTGCAGTTTTCCTTAAAGCTATGAGCGGACATACTTATCACAAAACCAAATAACACAGAGCTCATTAGACTTTGTGTCACATCAAACTGTCCTCTGCAACTGCAGAAATTTTCTTTTTTAGGCCACACAAATTCCAAAACAAGATAAATTCATTTTGCACTGTATTTCACCTTGCTAAAGCAACACCAGGACTACCACCCAAGGATAAATCCAGTACTCCATCATGACATAATACCTTTTTTATTACAATATCCAAAAAACTGAGTATGCAAGATTTTGAGATCTCACGATCCCTTCTTCAATCTCAGGAATGTGCCATCTAAAGACTGTATATTTAAACCATAAAGGAGTTTAAATGTAAAGAAAAGAGAAAAATGCATTTTCTTCATAAACATTCTGTGTGTCTCTTCCTACCAACCACGCCATCCTCTGTAAAACCCGAAGATTTCTTTCTGTAAAGCAAATATATATATAGTGTTGGTAGCCCGCCCCACCCCATCCCAAGATCAGTTTTTTATTAATCTTCTGTATTAGTGTCAACAATCAGCTACAGATACATATTACTTTGAGAATTAAATACATAATCGTTTAATTCAAACAAGCAGAAGGGCAAGAGGAAAAAGCATTATGTGGATGGCACATTTGGTTGTAGATTACCAAAACATTCAGGCTTTACAATTCAATGATTCTTTCTCTAGTAATCAACTTTCAAATAAATTTTCTCTTTGTTGCAATTACAGACCAAAATACACTAGATAGTTTTCTTTTTACTACAATCTTACCATAGTAGTTTAAGAAGTACTATTACAAAATGCTTTTAATTAGTGTACTCTTTACAAAGAGTCAGAGAGGCAATGTAATAGCAGAGTACAGTGTAAAGAGTGCTTCTAGGAACTAGGAGTTTTCTGTAATATACTACTCGGTAAGCGATATAGCTACAGAACTCACAGCCACAACTCTTACATCTATTCTTCCACTTAAGCAGCTGCAGCTTCAGTGCATTCAACTTGTGCCCGATGTCTCTGAACGGAGAGTTCTGCCTGTGGGAGCAATCTGAAGAGATTAACACTGGTTTGAATTGAAAACACCCCTCCTTGATCTGAGCTAACTATGTAAACGGACAGAGGAGAGGGGAGTTTTGAACTCAGCCAGGAAGGAGAGTGCTTGCCACGGCCACCCTAGGGAAACTCTCAACCTGAAGAGAGGTGGTCGGAGATTTAACAGAGCTGGAACACAAAAAGAGGCAAACCAAAAGAGAAAAAAAAAACAAAAAGAAAAACAAAAAACCAAAAAGAAAAAGAAAAAAAAAGGACAAACAGCAACCAACAGAGCAAACACTTCAGAAAGAGCCTATTCCTTAAGCCTGCTTCAGATATTGCTCTGCTCTATAAAAGTGAATTTAGGACCTAAGGCTTGTAAGTTATAAGAGGCCCAGGTGGCCAAGTCCATCTTCAACGTCACTGAAGTGCTTTCACAAGATATAGCTTTTCCCCGTGTTCACTGGTGAAGATGGGAGCCTTTTTGTAGTGTTCCACCAACTCATCCATAGTATTAAAGCGACGCTGCCCAATACAATAGACATTGTCCACGAGCTGCACCTTGAAATGTTTGTTCTTCCCCGATGCCTTTAGAGATACTGAGAAGTCACTGGGCTGTTGAGAAGAATTCAAAAAGAAAAAAAAAAAAAATTACATAAAAGTGAACAAAACGAAGGCGTAATTTTGTGGTTTCAGGAACCAACTGTGTCATAGAGTTGAGTGTAATTTATGCTAGTCTTTGTTCCACAGCTCACTGCTTTAGCTACTTCAGAAACCCAACAGTCTATTATTCAATAAATAATTGCCATCATTATTAGTGTGCATAGTGAAGTCAGCTAAGTGAAAGCTCCCCAGATGAACAGTCTGAAGTTGCCAATTACATGACTAAATTGCAAATATTATCTTAGTCACTCAATCTAAAAGCAAGAGAACGTTGAGGAGAAGAGAAAAACTTCCATCGTGTATGGTTTCCTTGTTAGAGAGTCCTGGCAAAAGCAATTACTGCAATGTTGCTTGGGTGAGATGAAGCAAATTCCCCATACTTTTTTTTTTTTTTTTTCAGAGCCATGACCACTAGAGGGCCATTCCTGCTTTGCATTGCAAAAGACAAAAACATATTCACCGTTTATCTGCATTACCACATGTATGGGAAATAATTTCTCCTACTGAGTACAGCTTTTTTGTAAAATAAAATGATAAAGCTACAGAATAAAAACACAGTAAAAATATCACCATCAAACCACCACCCATGAAAGACAAAGTTAAAGCACTAATAAAGTTACACAGAACAGAACATTTTCACATGATAAATCTCTTCATCTTGGCAACTGGCTGCCTTAACAAAGACAGTGCTGTCATCCAAGCAGCCAGGATGAGACCATTCTGCTTTCTGCACCCCATGCTGCTGTAGGATGGCAGAAAATACTCACTGTCCCTCACTTCCAGCTCTACTCCATCTCTAGCCATCATCTGCTGCTGGCTGGCTGTGGAGATGGGAGCACAGGCTTTGCCCCACAAGTGGTGGCTGGATGTGGGTGTTGCCAGCCAGCCAGAAAACAGAGTAACAAAAAATAAAAAGTACACACCAGAGTTTATAGCAAGTACTTAATGGGGATACGTGATGCCTGATGTGACTCAGGAGGCACAGCTGCAGGGTCTCTGCCCACTGAAGAGACAGCTTTAAGCAGAAACCCCTGAAGACAGGTGCCAGCCTTCCTGCAGTCCCTGGGTCCTCCTCCCCATCATGATGCTGCTTCAGGTGGGCCAGTGCTGCAAACCTGAATTTGTCAAGGCTAAACAAAACCCAGAGGTGACTCTTTCACAGCCCTGAGAGCTGCAGGGGGGAGTGAGCAAACTTCAGTTCATGAAACCACAACCTCCAAACTCCTCGACACTCCATGTAGTGGGTCAGATACACACTGAGCAGATGCCCAAGTAAGCTGAAGGGCGGCATTTCCTCAGGCACACTGTCTTTTCTCCTGCAATGATGTGGGTCTCTGCCTCAGACATCCCCCCAAAATCGTGTGCTTTGCATTTCCCCTCTTTTATATGGGTGCCTTCCCTGCCTTCCCTTCTGACACCATCTGCCCTGCCCAGAACAAAGCTCCTGCTGGGCCTGTTGATCTGGCTCTGGCCCAGTTCCTGAGGCTCACACCTCAGCTTTGGGCAGCAGCTCTTCCCCGCCTGAGCGGCTGAAGCCACACACCTCTGATCTAACCCTCTTCTACCAAGCCACTGAATTTCAGATCCACAAGCAACACTCCTTTAAAAATTATTTTGTGTTCTACCCATAGGAGAATTACTTCTCCCATCTAGAACCCACAGTCACCAGGCCTTGACCAGGTTAATGAAGACTTCACCAGGAAAGCCACCTCCAGCACAGGGCTGCTCCAAAGCCACCAGCTCAAAATACACCCAACACCCCTGTGATTGCCAAGAGGAGAGGACTGGGAAGGGTGGGGAATAGGGATGGAAAAAAAATGTGTATAATAGCATATCTTTGGGGTTCTTAATGCTCTACACAAGATATGTTATGTATCCTATCACCCATCCCTAGGCTCCGAGTTTGAAAATTGCTATTTTAAGCTAGCTAGCTCTGATATTAAACTCCTGCCTCAGGAAATTTAGGGCATGGGCACTGGGCAGCATGCTGATTGCTGTGCTATAAACACAGGCTACCAGGCAGGTCCATGGGGTCTCTTCAAGGACAACATTCAAGGGAACACTTACAGACAGAGGATTCAAAAAACAAGATCAAGTCTTGCTGACCAAGTTCTGCTCCTTCCATGGGCGATGCCTAATGCCAAACAAAAAACAGCAACCAAAAGGCTCTCACTTAAAATAGCAGAACTTAAAAGTGGGAAGTTCAGCATGTGAACAAAACACGTTTTTGTTGCTTTAGGAACAGGACAAAGGTTTAAAAGTGAAATAATCACTTAGTGCTCAACAAAGTTTTAATATTTTCTGACAAAACACAGCAGTTTTCAGCATGACAAAATTACAGGTTTTCAAAGCTCCCTGTATCTGCTACGAATCGTTATCTTCAGACCAGAAAGCTGCTTGAGTAGATTTTAGACCTCTGATCTACTGTCCTATGTGCCCAGCACTAGCCAGACTTAGACCTCTGTGAGGTGATCTACACAACACGTTAAATACTTTTCCCGACATTTTAATTATAACTTTAATGAATTAATATTGTCCTGAACTATTGTCCACTCTTCCCTGCCTCAGAGCGGCTACTTAGACTGATGCACAAATAGAAGACATTATGATTGCTTAGTTTCTCCAAAATATGTTACAAAGTTTATTCTTTTTGTGATCTGTTTTAATTTTTTAAAAAAAAAAAAAAAAAAAAAAAAAAAAAAAAAAAAAAAAAAAAAAAAAAGGAGGAAGGCTGATCTAACTCTTTTGAGAGCCATCATCCGGTGCAGGAGATGGAAGAGCTCAAACAGCTGCTGCAGGAATCCCAAAACCCTTTCTTGGCCTCAGTGTAGTAATTTCTAAAGGCTACTGGAAATTCGGTTTTATTTTGGTTCTTTACCACTCTAAGAAACATGCAAAATGGTTAAAAAAACTATTTTAAAAAATCTCTAAATATAAACTCCTGTTCTTAACATTATCACTTCAAAGTATGCTCGTTAGATTCATCTTGAATTGCTTCCCTGCTGTCATCCTTGGATTTGCTCCAACTCTGCTTATTTTATTTACTGTTAAAGCTATTTTGTTTCAACTGCTGGCCATTTTTTTTCCCTTCTCCTTCTTTTTGCTACATTTGGATGTTTGCACACTAACTTTTCTAGGAATAAAAGCCTCGCATACACCAAAAAAGGCACATCAGAAGTAAACCTTAATCCCTGAAATCCACAGAGGAGCTGATGATTTTGCAACAGAATTACAAATCATAGCCTCATGGCAGGGAACCTGTGTATATTTAGGGAACACCTAAACCTGAAGTTAAATAAATTCCTAAAACAGAAATTGGAAATTAGATATTACATATTCACAGATCTTTAGACCATGTGTAGTACTTTGAATTGTTTCAGACTCCTTTATTTTAATTCCTCCTTAGGACTATGATAACCGTAGACTAATTGGTGCCTAAAGTGTATGTGAAAGACAACAGGCAGGAAGAGGTTCCTCTGTTTTTACTACCTTGGCCAGGAACTTCACTGTCTTTTCCTAAAGACAAGTTATAATGTGATATAATGGAAAACACGTGAAACCAGGAAAGAATGTTCCCTCTTTACAATCTCTGTTTGAAAATGAAACAAGAAAATTTTATCATAAACGGCAATTCTGGGAAAAATAACTCCCTCTGAAAGCCTTTATCTGATCCTGTAGCTTTTTTTTTTTCCTTTCAATACAGTATCACTTGGCAGTGCCCTTCCTCTGTAGAAAATATTCTTATGCACTCATTCTTCAGACTATTCTACACCCTCTGAGCTCCCCACTGTGAGCGTACCCTGGAGCTCACCATCTCCTTCTAGTTCCATAACCAGGTTTTCCCTCACTCTTCCTCCTACTCAGTCACCCAGCAAAAACCTCAAAGGTCCAAGGTCAGGCTGGACAAAACCATCTAGGAGGGTGAAAAACACTTTTTTCTATACCTTCCACCTTATTTGGATATATAAACAAAACCCCTTTCTATGTGACATTTATCATGTTGCAAAATCAACGTTACACGGGTCAGAAACATGAATCGATCTTCAAATACTACTCTAATAAAGTTTTTCTTCTTCCATTTAAAACCACTAGCATATTTCCTTACGTATGCTTTAAAGATAAACCTTCTCCACCTCTCCACTGTACCTATCAATCACAGCATGTCACAGACATGACAAACGCTTCAGGTTTTGAACAGTTGCCACATTTCATTGATTCTATTCAACACTGGCAGGACTTAAAGCCCAGGAAAAAAAAATGCAACACTGCATGTGGCAGAATCGGCACCTCTAAAAGCATAGAAACACTCAGTGTGTGCCTCCTCCCCCACCTCTGCTGTAAATATTGCTGGACAAAGCACAGAAGCTAAATGTGACCTAAAAGGACTGAGAGAAATCCAGTCGCACCTACAGTCCTTAAGATTATCTTAATACACCAACAATTGCCAGTATGATCTTAATATTACACTCTGCAACCCCACTTAGAATTGGTTACTTTAATTTAATAGCTTTGATAACTATTGGCAGAAGGAAGCCATTACTTCCAAATTAGTAATTGCTTCTGAAATCATCCAAAAAACCTGCACAGCTCATTCATGCTGATAAACAGAACTCGTCAGAGAAAACCACCATCTTCTCTGCTTCATGGGAAGACATAAGGCTATGAAGCAGTGGTTTTTGTCTAATCACCAGTTTTGCACCCACTCCTTTGAAGTTGAAGGCTGTCTGCAGCAGAGGATCTGCTCAGAAGCTAGGTGTGGTGTGGACGCCTTCCCTCCTCACCAGCCACAAGCTATTGCTGCTTCCTGTTAGCTACAGCACTACCAAGCACACTTGTTTCCAAGGTGAATCTGAACAAACACCCACCCCCCATCCCCCTTCCAAATTTGCTTCTCTCCCCAGTGGAATCTTAGATCTTCAAAGCATGACACAATCAGCTACTCAACCCAGGCAAACGAGGTCAGCCAAGGCTTGTTTGTCTTGTGTTAGGTACCACACGGACAGAACAAACATCTGACCTTCTGCTATTCAAAAAGGGTAAGAAGTTCCTGTACAGGAACTGCATGGATCAAATCTGCATTATTTCTTCAGGAGTGCTACTGAAACGAGACAGCAAACTTCAGCTTTTATCAACTGAGCATAAAACAGAAAGAACAATCAAGCATTACTGCTAACTAGGTGTTTTCCACTTCAGTCTCCTCCTTCTCCAAAACTACACTGAGGTTACCCAGGTATAACAGAGCTGGTAAAAACACTACCAGTAGGCAACTGTGCCTGTTACATAAACTGTGGGCTTAAATGGTTCACACAAGTCAACAGTTCTAATAATAGTATTACATAATTAATGAAGCTTATCAGGCTCCTAGCTACCTGACATGAGTTCATCTCAGGATATTCTTCACTATGGAAGCATCCCTTAGATCTAAGTGGAAGTGAGGAGAATATTTTGGTCTAAAGGAATCTAGCTGTGACACAAACATCTGGTAAGTTATATCTAGAGAAACCTTCTAGAATCTTGCAACTACTACATTTTGAAACGTAAAAGCATGGCAGTCTGATCAAGTGGATACAGAATTACACAAACATCCATCTAACCAAGGAGAGCTCTTCTTTGCTCAGTAACAAGAACAAACTTTTATACAGACAACTTTTTGTAACTCTGGTGACAAAAAGATAGAGAAAACTCTAAACCAGGTCAAAAATCAGGCATGAGATCAGCAGGATGACTCACAATTTAATCTATGGGCTTTTTTAGAAAGGAATAACCCCTGCATCCACAGCTTTAATGTGTGGGTCCATAATGTGACATAATGGGAAGTGTTGGTCTGCTGGAAAGATGAGCAAACTGGAGAGCTGACAACTTGGCTCTGTTCAGAGTGGTCTCTCTAATATAAAGTTCTTTCACTCTGATCATGCAGAAGCTCCTGGTGAAGCCTCTGTAGTCACACATGAAACACAGCAACTGTCACAAACTTAAGAGTTTAGAACTAAGTCTTGCTTTGTTCCATACAGAGCAAGCTTGCATTAAACCTTTTATGATCTTTTTCCCAATGCCATCAACTATGTGCATTCACTTATTATATAATTCCTGGCATTTCAGGGGGGAAAAACCCAAAACAACCAAACCACAAAAAAGAAGCAATTCCCAATGCTTTTGTAAGTCACATACATAAACCAGTTATCAGATGGTATGATACATAAAGATTACAGCAGAAAAAAAATTAAGATGTAGTAAAATATTTCTCTAAACCTAATAAAACCTAAAAAAACTCTCAAGTAGTACTAAGACAAAGGAGACATTCACATGCATACCTACAGTTTTTCTCACTGCTCAAAAAAACCCCCCAAATACAACATCTGTGAGCTGCAAGACCAGATTCAAGATTAGAAAAACTGAGTACCTCACAAATTCAGCACATTTTTTTTTGCCGTGTGTGCAAAAAACATTCTATGACTTGAGTAAACTTTCTGGAATTCCAGTAAGTGTTAGATGCTGGGAAAAACTTGAAGACCACATTCTGAATGTATTTTTTGGTGCTCCACAAACAAAAATTTCTCCAGCAACAATGCAAGCAGCAATTTTTAAACTGCTTTGAATACAAGTGTTTTCAGTGCTATGAAGTCATATTAAATTAAAAGGTTACTGTGTTCTTTCAAGGAAATTTGTTCACTCTAGAGGTAGACTCTTAAAAGCAAAGAGCCACAGCATGATGGTCACTGTGACATGGTGTGTGCTGAAAAAACAGCTGCCCATTTATTTTAATTAATGCATTACTTTTCAAACTGCCCTTTTGGCACTTTTCCCAAAAGACAGAAGAAAATTGATGGCTACGGTCTCAGGATAAACCCAAATGCAACATCCAGATCTGCAAGCTAGCTTTTACCTGCTGGACAAATACATCCAAGGATACACTGCATCCTGTACACTTGCCTGCCCCTGTCAGACAGGATGCTGCCTTGAAGAGACAGCTGAACTACTGTAATTTAACAATCACCATAATCCACCAGTGGCTTTCGACATTTTACAAGATTGTATGCCTCACACCTCAGTCTTTTCTCCTGTTGACTAAACAAACTTGATTCTTCTCAGCCTCTGTAAGTCAGTCATGCTTTCTGAATTTCTATTTTTCTTCCTGTCCTCCTCTGGTTTATTTGCATTTGCCTTCATTTAATGACTATAGTTAACTAAGGAACTCAACGACACAGAGCTTCAAAGGCCAGTTTGACACCTATCATGTCTTCTGCAGAGCCAATTCATCAAATTTAACCAAGTTTAAAGAACCTGTGTTATTATTCCATTAAATTCAGAACAAAACAAACCAATGCAACAATTCCATTCCAAACTGGCTTTTAAATTAATGACCAACTCTGCAATTCACAAGGATTATTTTATCTTGTAGTGCTGTAAACTGGAGGAGCACTGTAAATGAGGAACACATGAAAAGTCAAATCGAAGCCTGAAATATTTACTTGCTTGTCCACTAATTAAAAGCCCCAGATAACAGAGACCACAGCTGCTAAGTTTCTGTCACTGCATGTCAGCAACAGACCGATTCTCAGCACGAAGCAGCAACAACATTGCTTGGCAATGCCAAGGTGTTGCTCGCTTCTCCAAGGGTAGAAAGCCCTTTACTACAGACAGGGTTAGGGTTAGGATTAGGGTCAGCTGTCACGCTTGCTGTCACCCCAGCATCGGGTGCTGCAAGCCTGCTGGGCTGAGTACCGCTGAGTACCACTTACCGAAGATTCACTATCTCTAACAAGGAAGTCTCCTTCCACTCCCCTCTCGTTGAGGGCACACTCTGCTTGGTGCCGGGTAACATTCCCATAATACCACTCTCTTCCAGCAAACCGTCCGGTGGAAGATGGTCCCGTGTAGCTTATCTGAGGCGGATGGGAAGTGTTAATGGTAGGACCATCGCTAACGATTACTACATAGTTTTTAGGAACCAGACCGATTTGCCCTCTGGAATTTTTACATTTCCACCATTCCGGGTCGTTTTCTGGCTTTTCGATGACTTCCATCGTTTCCCCTTTTTCAAAATTGAGCTCTTCTTCTGTGACGGAGCTGAACGGATACAGTGTCTGAACAATGTGGAGCACTTTGGTGCCCTGGCCGTTAATCATGGAAGCGCCTTTCCTTAAGCTGAGAAAGCTGGGGGAGTCAGCAGTTGCCTCCTCAACCTCCTCTACCACGTAGTTCGAAGGAAACCAGCCAATCTGACCATTGTAGCTACCTCTCCACCAGCCGTCACTGCACTTCTCCATGACAATCACTCGGGAACCTTTAACCAGGGAGAGTTCATCCTCCCTCTCCGCGACATAGGCAAACTTCACGTAGGCTGGAATGTTCAGGTCGTAAATCCGGTCGGCGCTGCTGCCGTTGGAGGGGTACTCGGCGTCCGTGCTAGGAGTGGGTGAGGCGTCCCTTGCGCTCGTCTTTCTCTTGGTTTTTCCCAAACCTGTTAAAAAGAGAGAAAAGACAAGGTGGTCACTCAAGAGTGCTTGTCCCCAGACTGCAGACGTTGGAATTGGTGACACACTCCTCCATCGCTTTAACAGCGGAGGTGTCTACATAGCCAGGAAACAGTAACACCTTCAAAGTATTATCTTTCAGGGAAGGGGGAACTTTATAATGGCCCTCCTCCCTTCCCAGAAGTGCCAAAGTTTTAAGACACTTAAAACTAGTGGTTTCTTCCAAAGGAGAACAGCTCATCACTGTGATGACTGCACATCTTGCTGTTATGTGTCTTAAAAATCTAGCCAAATGATCATGGCTTTTAATTTAAGAGATGACTTTAATTTTCTTCTGTTGACTAAACAAAACATGAGAGAAAATCTGCAAAAATAAACTAGCACAGCAATAAAAGTTTAAGTTTCTCTGCAGATTACGTTTTGCTCTCTTCATTCTTCTGTTAGTCCCCAGGCAGCTGCAGCTGCAACTCCTTCCGACTGCAAGTCTCCTTCTGAAATCCACACCTCTTTCATCTGCATTTTGTCATGTTCTACTAAACCATAAACCTGACAGGAAGACCATTTGCATACATTCCCCTGCAAATTGTGAATTCTGTCATACTGTCATTGCTTTAATTACAGCATGAAATAAGACTTACAGAAGACACAACAATAACATTAAATACATAACTTTTTTCCCACCAAAAATTACAGGAATCATGCTAATGTCTATTATAAATATGAAGAAAAACTGCACAACACACCTGGTGTACTTTTCAAACCTTTGCAGCAAGGACTGCTTAAGTTTATATATAAACAGAAATATAAAGTGAACAAATATCCTTCTCTTAGGAAATTCACTTATAAAAGTTCCAAAAAGAAAACAAAAGATTAAGTCTTAATATAGTGCAATCCAAGCAACACCCAAAATGTCATGCAGGGGACAGAAAGCAAAAACAAACAC
This sequence comes from Florisuga fusca, assembly GCA_038090715.1. Taxonomy (NCBI): domain Eukaryota; kingdom Metazoa; phylum Chordata; class Aves; order Apodiformes; family Trochilidae; genus Florisuga; species Florisuga fusca. The sequence goes on along the minus strand of JAAWXA010000003.1, from coordinate 19,880,669 downwards.
AGAATTAGGAGCTTTTGTACTATTCTCTACACTTCTAGAGCCCTGATGGCAGGCAAGAAGTTCACCTGAGAAACTATCAGTACACATTGATTATGGCAGATTGAATGGGAAAAAAAATTAAATAGGACTTTTTTTCCTCAAATAATCTGCTAGAAAGACATTTCTTTTTTAACAACTCAGGAGTATTTAATCTAGCCACACCACTGCTGAAAAATGTGTTCAGTTTTAAAATATATATACATATGTATGTACATGCATATACAATGACTGTCTTCAGCAAAGCTGATTGTTCAGTGCAGAACTACCTGGTTTATTTCACAGGGTTAGCTGTACAGCACAGACAAATACTGCACAGGCAGCCACGCAGGGACTGCCAACTAGAAGGGTTAAATACACTAACTAATACAGTCTGAAGGTCTCAGAAGGCAGCAGAAAATTCCAATGATCCTAAAGTGTTTCCTGACCTTTCCCAGCAGCTCCTTGCTTCCTGCTGGAGCCTGCTTACATCCTAATTTCATTCTAACTACATCATTTCAGCCGAGGGCCAGCGGCTGCTTTTTCAGGCAAAATGAGGGGGAGAAGCTTATTGTACCAGAGGAGACAATTGCAGGAAAAGAGTGTCCAAGCAAGCAGTAATTGGAAGTAGGCCAGGCTCTGATCTCTGCCAAGACTGGAAATTTTCATCAGTTTAGAGATCACTTTCAACCAAAAGGCAAGGGTGTATCACAACTAAGGAGCTTTAAATCAGAGTGCTATAAACAAACACAACTTGAGGGTCATACTGTTAGGGAAAGGGGGAAATCACTTGTGAAAACTTCATGGAAAACAAGCAACTGTATTTCAATAGATTCACTCCATATAAAGCCCTAAACTATGACCAAACTTTCCAGATTAAAAGCTTAGGTTTTTATGTGCTTTGTAAGAGAGATATGCAGCACTACTTCTTAGAATTACAGCACCAGAATTAATAAAATTAAACAAAACAAAAAAACAGCAGATATGAAGTAGCTGGCAAAGAGAAAACTGGTTGAAAATCAGAGCACAGAGATAAGTGTGAGATATGGGGACATAGTGTTGACAAGAGCACCATAAACTGAAATGTCTAGAGAAAAACTGTTGGTGAACAGGTGAAATAAATTTCTCAAAAAAAACATTCTCATGTCTGACAAAGGTGTTTAAACATTTAGCAAAAGGTTATAATCCAAGCACTGTCATTCACTTGGAGTTTCATAAATTGCATATCTTTTTCCAGAACTCTTTCAAAGCTGTGCCTGATGTTCTGAATATTCCTTTCTATCCTCCCTGTTCAACACGAACTATAACAACATTGGAAAAAAAAGAAAAACCACCACCAGAAACTTCTTTTTTTTTCTTTATTGATAAAGACAGCAGGAGCTATTCAGTTTAAGCTTAACATTTAATGTAACCAAACTTTAAGGCTGCTGCAGGGTAATAATTAGCCTTTGCCAATAGCAGTGATGTTCAAAGATGGTGTTTCCAGCTGGTTTGACCCAGGTGAGTAACTATGCAGAGAACCCTCTGCAGCCAAGCACAGCAAAGAGCATGCACAACATCAGCTAACACTCATTTTCTGTGAAGTTACCACATTCATAACTGCATCTATGACAGAGGAGGAAAACCAATTGTTCCATGAGCAGAATGAAGGAAATCTGTTCCTGTTTTTCCCCTTGCACCGCCTGCCACAGTGTTTCTCCTCTGCCTCTCTCATCTCCTGCAGGATCCATAATAAGCCCCCTTAACCATCTGACTGCCTTTGCATTCCCAGCTCCTTCTTACACCTCCAGCTCCCCTCTGCAGTCTCCAAACTGCCCTCAAAAGTACACTCCATCTCCTCTGCTCTAGCCCACCCTCCCTTTGTTGGGCTGGACAGCCAAGCACAGTGCTGGGCACCCTGCTGCCTTTCAGCCCTCCTTGGACTAAGCAAAGAGCTGGGATTGCTCTGGCTCCTCCTCTGGAGAGGGACACCACCAATGACCCTCCCAAGCACTGAGCTGGAGTAAACTAGTTAGTTTATCTCTGCCAGTCTGTCAAGTTTGTTTAAAATTGGCTGAGCTATCAAGGGTGGACAGATGGACGGACCATGACAGCTGACTGTGACAGCATGACTAGTGAAAGCTTCATTTCCTTAGGAAACGAGTCTAAAAATATAATTTAGTAGGATGGTTCATCACAACTAAGCAAGAACAAAGTTAGGATGTTATCAACTTTGTATGCATTTATGACAAAAATCACAACTACGCTTAAAAAAAAAGTACAATCAACACGAGTCACCTCTGGAAAAGTAAACACTGACATAACTTGCTACTAACAGAAATGTTTCCTTACTACTATTTGTAAGGGTACCCCTGTTCTCACATTCAAATGGAATGAAACCCATGCGAACCCGATGTCTGAATGAACCCAAACCATTGAAGGAATTTAATGGAAAACAAAACATTCAAGCAGTTTGGTAGCCACACTTGAAAGAAACAAATATACTTGTGATTGTATTCATAATTTTGGCATTTTTATTGTCTTCGTTTCAATTAAAACTATCAACTGTATTTTCCCATTCTGACTCACTCGTTACAGTTCACCTGAAGCAGTAATCTTTTGTAATAGAACTGGTTGTTCTAAGGAGAAATGTCAAGCAATGAATTAGTTTTAAAGTGAGGAGAAAAGACTGGGAGCAAAAGCATTGCAAAGCAGCAGAGAGCTATTTTATGTTATGGAGTCTTGCAGGAAATAAATGGTCAGAATCTACAGCTGACCCACATGAAACTACTTAATTTTCATCCTTACAAACAAGCTGTCAAGTCATGTGAATAGGCTTAATTTTTAGGTGTATATCTTGCTAAGATTTAAAAAAAAAAATTGTTAGAATCATGTCCAGAGATAGGATCCACTGCATAATGTCCCTCTCCCTGCAGCGAAAGAACACCTCTTAGGTTAGTCCTAGGGGAGACTGAGAAACATGCCTCTTGCTTGTTCATGCCCTTTTCCTTTTCCTCACTCAGTTGTGGCTCTAAAGAATAGCTTGTTTTGCAAGCAGCAGGCTGAAGGAAGACTGGTTTCCTACGAATTTGCTTCCTGTCTCTTAATTACCAAGTGTACAAACCCCAGCCTTGCACCCTTTCTTTACCAGTTTGTCCCTGTGATGTCCCTCCCATCACACCTGTAGGTCCTACAGCTCGCATCTCCAACATCCTCTCCCTCCAGTGTCTTGAGGTCCCCCCTGGACCCACACCTCAAGTGGTGGGATTTCCTTCTGGTTGGTCTCATTTGCCTAAGGCTGTGATAATGCCACTTCCTTTACACCTACCCATGTCTTCTGCCGTGCTGGCCATGCTCCTGGCCCAAAGCTTGGCTCTCTGTCAGACAGCACAGATGCCCTGACTGCCCAGCCTTCAGGCTGGAAGGATTTCTGTCACCTTCTGCCTTGAGTGAGGGTACTGAAATGAGGCTGCCCAGCTATGAACTTTTGGTGCTTAGTACAAATAAGTGTGATTATCTTTAGAACTTCATCCTAATATGTGCTTTATCAAACACATTATAAACACTGGTAAAAAATCATATACTACTTGCCAATTACAGTTTATATTACATACTACCTTTACTAGAAAAAGCCCATTTACAAAACAGTTACCTTCTCCTTACTTTAGGAAGACTAATTTGATGAGTCTTTCCATGCTCCTGCAAGCTGATGTTCTTCCCTGAAACTGGTAAGTGAACACATTTTGTGTTTTAACTGCTTTTGCTCATCGCCAGAGGTGAAAGAATAGATTCACTGATGTGTCTGTGTAATGCATCTTTGCAGGCTTATCCGTACTTAATTTATTAAGTTCTATTTAAAAATAACATGCACTAATCACAGAAAATATTTGCAGCCAAATTGTCTACCATCTCCTCACAAGACTGCTTCCTACATTCATTACATCTCATGTGGTGCTTAACTTTAAATAGACAAAATACACTTGCATTTCTTTTCCAAAAGAACTTTAAGTTGATTTCATACCTCATATAGCTGACTTTTCCATTGTCACATATTTTGTATATAAAAAAGGTCAGTCAATACTCAAAGCCAAATTCTAACAAAGAGTTGGCAAGTGGAACTAGTGTAATCTGAATTCTCCAGATCTATCTTTTATCTTCTCTGATCTTAATACCTCAGTCATAAGCAGAAATATTTTCTGTAGCTTATCTGCACATCAAATTCACAGGAGGGGAAAAAAAAAAAAAAGCCTTTTAGAAAAAGGTGCAGTGCAAGAGAAAACTGTATTGATTTGAGGAATCATAAAGGCAATGGTAAACTATTGCCAAAACAGAATTCCTCAATCCAGAACTGAATTTCTGAAAGAGACCGTACCACTAAATATGCCAGATACAACTGCTTAAGAAGCCTCCAACAACTTCTTACTAGAATAGCAAAAGCAATTAGGGAAGGAGAAACACCCCCTCCAAGCTAAGTGACAATAAAAAAAAAGCCACTGCAAAACCAATGACAAAAACATCTCAATGCAACCGAGTTCTGGGAAACTGTTTCCTCTTTAAGGGACCAGATTTCTCCGAAACAGTGTCCTTCAAACATCCTGTACCACTTGTGGGGTAGCTAGTTTAAAGTCTAAATGTACAGCTAGAAATAAATTCTTCAATGCTGTTACCTTCCCTCTCCCTGTGGCAATTAGAATATCAGCATTTTATGTATCTTCTTTCATTGCTCTATTTATGTATTTAAATAGATTCTTTTCGTAACAAGTCAGAACTGATTTTTGTATCATGTACTAAACCTTGTATATTTGAAATGAGTTTTCTATCAATTATTATGTACTGTTACAAAGCTGTAAATCACAAAAAATTAACACAAGTATGATAAGGGTCAAATAGATGTGTTGAATTAATAGTACATCAAATACTGCCGGCTACTTTCTTTCATAGTTTATTTACAAATAAAACAAGCTTTTTCTCAATCAAAAACCTAAATTATGCTGTATCACTTTGTCAAAACACAGGAACTGATACCAGAGCTGAATTAAAAGCACACTTATGTACAGTCAGAAACTAAGGTGGGTAAAAAAAGGGGTGTATTTCTTTTCATATCTCAACTAAATTTTTGTAGATATCTCTATTGTTTAAGTCCTCTAGAAACAGAAACGTGATGCTCTGCCCTCTTGGAAAGGCAGGCAGGGCTAGTGATCACTGTTGCCCTCCCAGCCTCCTGCCTCCCTGTCAGCTCCCAGGCTGCCCAAACCAGCCCAAAGAGTTTTGGCTCTGCTGTCAGGTTAGCACCCAAACCTCAGGGTGTAACACAGGGTTCTGGCAAAAGCTGATCAGCTGGGGCTGTGCTTTGGGGGGGCTCAGTGCCTCCCTCCTTGCACATGGTAACAACTCTCTTGAGTTCAAAGCTGTTCAGCATCAACCTGACCAATATAAAAAACAAAGGTGTTTAAAAGAGGAGGAAAAAAGGAGAAAATCCTGGGAACCAGTTCCTTCAGCTTCTGCCTTAAATCTTATCCAGGCTGCTGCAACTCATTGCACAGGCTGTCAAAACATGGATTTTAAGCATAACAGGAATGAGAACAGAAAATTTATTTATGGAAATTAATATATAAATAAATTATCTTTCGTTTCCAGATTACCCAGAATTGCTTTAAAGTACTGCCCATTCTTCTCTGAATTAAATAAAAGAAAAAAAAATAGAAGTACTTAACTGTAAAATTTTAATGCATCTCAATTGCTGTACCTTCTCCTTCTAGTGTAAAATGCTTTAAACAGAACTACTTGCTTTATGGTTACAAAAACCATAGAACCCACCACAAAGAGCACAAGTACAGTATGTTTTTAATGAAAATATCTTAATTTTGATCAGATTTTTAAAATAATGCTTTTCTTCTTTAAAAAGAACCTCCTTATAATTCAAATTGAAACAAGGCACTCCAGAACTGAAAAATTTAGCGTTACTATAATCTATTAAGACAACTTCCATTAAACTGCTGAAACGTTCAAGCAAAACTAGTTTGAGGCTGATAAATTTAAGGAAGTCCAACAAAGAAGAGAACTCCCAGTATAAATACCTAGAGCAAGAGCTTCTGCAAAAACCGAGTAACAGTAGTCACCTCTGAAGGAATGAAAAAAATTATTTTCTAACAACTTGTTGAGTTTACTGACTTACAGAAAAATCTAAGAGATCAGTCTAGATGAGATAGAAACAAGTTTTATTTCCTTCAAATATAAACCCAAGTTTTAAAGAACAGCTCACCTAGTTCTAATCAAAGACAAGGTGACCCAAAATTCTCATTATATCAAGTAGTTTACATTAGATGCAGCAGAAACAAGCAAGTTTAGCAAAACTCATTTATATTTAAAGGTAACCTTTATTTAATGCTTTAGACAAATTTTATAGAAAATACTTAAAGTCGTTATTTTTCTTGTTTATTTACACAAAACTGCAATTCTATCTGGCCTCACAAATATTCAGTTAAAGAAACAATCTTTTTCTTTTTACCAAACAAGGTATTAATCTCCTAACACTAAGGCTCTGAATTATAATGCATATGAATGCATGCAGTTAATAAGTCTGCACAGTGTACGGTGTCTTTTCTAAAACAAACAAAAATATGTATTAAAAAAAATCACTCAATGCAGAGATAAACATGTAACTTTTTTACAGCTGGACTACCCAGATCGGACATTAATTTAGCTTGACATTTTATTTCATCTTTTTCTTCTTCTTCTTGCTATTATGATTACTATTATTATTATTACTTTAAATTAACTTGCCTTTGGTTCTTTATTAAAAGGGGAATTAGCAGACTGAAGTTTCCTATGTTAGGCAGAAAGAAAACCCAAACATTTCTGCACATTTTCAGTCTGCAAACTCCCACCTCTTCTTCTCTCCCTACGTTTCCAGGCAAACATCCCAGGCCAAGATGCACATGGAATAGTCAGTATTTCAGAGGCAACATCTGCAACAATAGCTCTCTTTAAAGCACACTGCTATAAATACCAGAAGTCTTCTATTGTATTTGTGATAGAGAGATGAAGCCTTACAGCTCTGTTAAGGACTTGTTGTATCTTCTTCAAGAGAAGCTGCACTAGAGCAAACCAGAAAATGGAAACCCTTTTTTAAATGTCAAAGTGGAATTCTGACTTTTCAACAACCAGGCTGTGTTTTTCAAATACAGGAAAAAATTGTGTCAAAAGTTTCCCACAGATCCAATGTTATTTAATATGGAGGCTTCCATAAAGAAATCAACTTAAACATATTAAAAACAACTACTGCATTTAATGATTGTAATTTCCACTGTGTTAAACAAGCCTATCTCTACGTTCAAATTCCAGTACAAGTTTACCAGTTTCCTGTACCCAGAACATTTGAGGGCAAGAAGTTAAAATGGAAGATGTACTACAGGGACATATGTGGACTGAGTTTTCCAAAAGCAACAACACACGATCCAACCACCTTATAAATGTTCTTATCCCAAGGGGAAAGTCAAGTAGATGAAGTCTTACTAGGCAAATTTAAAATGGCCTTGGGATTTAAAATCCTCTGTGGAATAGGAAAACAGCTGTCCCAGTCTCAGATAGAAGGCATTTAAAGTGAATAGGGTTTCTCAAGATCTGTGGTTCCAATTTTGTCTACAACCTTAAATTTAAGACAGCTTGCTTTAGATACAGTCCTTACTTTCAAACAGAGATTACTTAAAGATATTTTCATTTACTTTGTCATCTTGTTAATGATGCTTTCTTGATTTTGTGGGATGCCCTTATAAGAAAATACAATCAGGACTACCTTAAACCTAGGGCAGCCTTACCATCATAAGAACAGAAATTATAGGGATGGGGAAAACATATGGTATGCCTGTAGGACTTCCAGTTCTTTCTGTTCCCTTGATGTAGAGAAGGAAAGCTGCACCATTTTACCTTTCCTTCACAGACACTAATGGGGTATTGACAAAGAAATCCCTAACATGTGTGAGATGCTTGAAACTGTCTACCCCAATACATACCCCTGTCCCTCAGTATACAACAGCTTATGTTCCCTTCTCCTACAGCATTTAATGGAGAGACAATTGCCATTTAGCTATTTCACATTTACATTAAGTAGAAGAGATGCACGGGACAGCTCGGGATAAAAATCCAACTTGCTAACATGAATACACTCAATTTTTTGGTTTTTAAAAAAATTAAATAATGCAGTAAGCACAAAGCAGACTACCCTGATGTAAAATGATAACCCTACAGTGTAAAGATTCTTCTAGATAACCGAGACAGAGTAATTATATTTTGAATATGGGTGATAATAGTACTGACTTGGTCATTTCACTTCTTGCTGGATCAGATTTGCTCTCAATTCTATACATGCAAACAAAAGGCTTTCTAGGTGTTATAAATAGACTGAATTTCAGATCATCAAGCCCAAACCTGAACAGATAAATGACAAAGCACCAATTACACAGCCCCTCAACTCAAAGAACTGCATTAGAAAAAAATGTATGCAAATACTGACTAAAGGGCAATCTCACAGCACCAGAAAGCTTAAGATAGTCTCTCCTGGATGTAACATGGTCAGCTACTCCTTGAGGCTAAAATGTTTTATTCCTGTTGGCCCACACCAACACCTAGCATGATGTAAAGCCTTAGTAATTCTGCTGCAAGGTCTACACTAATGTTTTCAAACATTAAATAGCATGTTACAAAAAATCCAGGGCATTTATTACCTTTTTCTTTGGAAACCTCTGAACTCATTAGAAGCCTGTCATAGATACTGTGATTTTATTCAAAGCTTCTTTTAGGAAGGCAAAGTAAATACCACATTTTCTTTCTTAACTTCTCCTCTGCATTGCAATGCCCATATCTTCTTCAATCAAGGGCTCTCAGGTTATTTCTAATTATATCCAAAAAACTAGACTTCCCCCTCACTGAAGGGGAGGTAACAGGGGAAAATGGCTCATTTGACAAAACAGCCCATTGCCTCTGAGGTCTGTCTTTCACAATCAAATCACAAAACCCCACAACTGACACAAGAACAAAACAATTTCTTCCATAGGTTAGAACTCAATAATCAATTTAGAAGTAATGAACCTATGCAATGAATCTAGCTCGTGTTATGGAGAACAACTTCCCAAAAGAACATTTAAGAAGTATCTAACAGGTTTGTAAATTGGTAGAGCCCAGGAAGGAGAGCAATGGCATTTTCACTATATCAAAACACATTTTCCATTTTCTTTTATTCACAAGGTCCCAAAGACTGCTGAATAGAAGTGATGGCAATGATTATGTACAATTTAGATGGTTTACAGCCAAAGCCCTAAATCAATTTTTTGGTGTAAAATACAGCCACAAATAGTCATTTAGTAGAAACAGCACCCTTGAATGTCCACCTGGCCAAACCTGGTAACCCATTCACATCAAGAGAAGTGTCTGTTTCCTGAGACCACAAAAGCTACTTGTCAATAAGGAATCATGTTTACCATTAAAGTGACTCACAAAAAAGCCACCTCTGCCACTGGAACCCTTAAAACCATCAGAGGTGGGCATTCTGTCTCACATATCAGGTTTGTGCTGGGTATACATTGCCTGTATCTCAACTCCTGCTTTATGGACACACCCCACAAAACACTGAGACTCAGGAAAAGGAAGGAAATCTTTCCTCATACATTCTGAGACAAAGCCCTTTTTTTTTTCTTAAAGGAATGATAATTTAGAAATTTTGTTTGCATGGTATGAAAACACATCACAAATGGCCACCTGTTGTTCAGGTCTTCAAAGAACCTGAGAAACAGAAAGCAGTGGAACTTGAGTGGGACCGCAGACAGTAAAAGAAAGAAATTAATACTCCAAAGGACTCTGGGAGAGTCTGTGAAGGCTCTGTTAAGACTTTGCCTTAGTGGAATCTTTTGCCTTAACAGAGTAACAGAGTCTGTCAAGGCAGCCCAGGGCCTCAGAAAAAAAAAAAAAAAAAAAAAAAAAAGATCCAGTGATACTGAAAGAATTATTTCTGGGTGTATACTGGAAGAAATACCTACACTTATATTAGAAGAATTCCCCAGTGATGCTAAGAGTGTACAAAGAGCAGCTGGTGTCACTTCAATACAGAAAAATAGCTCATCCTTTGAGTCACCGAATAATTTTGGAAAACAGAATCCCTGAGAGCACATACACAGGCTATTGATTTTTGCTGGTCATCTCAATTTGGTTTTTAGAAGGGTGACCCAACAACACAAACCAAACAAGGTGTATGAAAGACCCCCCAGAACAACTACTGTGGACAGCTTCTTCTTCTGCTACCACCTTCCTGCACTAGGATATGAAGCTAAAGGAGAAGAGAGTACACAGAGCAAACAGGGACCACATTTTCTCAAGAGCTGTTGCTCTCTGCATCCCATCCACCATAAGCAGATGCTTATAGGACAGGTCCAATCCAGTCACCAGGGTGAAACGTGATGATCCACACCATGGCTCCTGTTCTGCTGCTTCAGCCGACTTTGGTCCCCCCAGGAATCTGAGGGAAAGCAGGACAGAAGGGAACACAACCCAAGAAATCCAATACAAGGCACTTCTTGGAAAAAAACCATATTGCAGTTGCACTGCCTCAGAAGAAGAGACATAACTAATAGATTGCTTGAAGGATTTTATTCTATGAAACATCAAAAGAGATGAGGGTATAAAGATGAATTTTTAACGCTAGGAGAGTTATGGTATGATGCTAATGCTCTGCCTCTGTGGCTGGAACAGGGTGTAGGAAGAGCTACAGGCAATGAGGTGACTCTCTTCAATAGGGAACAATAAACCTACCTTGGGAACCAATTTTTGTGCTTGCTCTAAGGCCAAACACAAGTACATCTCGAAACATAACTGGCTCAGAGGGGTAAAACCAAGGGTCCTCTAAGGTGACAGTTGAAGGGGGGGAATAATACCAGCCACGATGCCACTACACATAGCACCACTGAGTTAAGCCAATCCATTCATCTTTTCAAAACCTAATTATGACTAAAATAAAGGCTCATTCTACAATCCGTAAATGTCAAATTTGTTGTACCTCCAACAGGCACACGCACACACTGTATGGGGTGGGAGAAGTAATTATTGCACAAAATTTCTAACGGAATACAAAGAACCAAATTGATCAATGTGGACTAAACCCAGCAAGATTTCTTTATACTTTCAGCCTTGCAACATTTTACTGCAGCTGTGATATTAGAAAAATCTGACGAATGTTAGGACACATCATGGTTTCCATTATATGCTTGTTTCAAACTCCTGAAGCAGCAAATCCTTTGAATAATCCACCCAATAAATAATTCACATAAGGCAAACTTTCAGCAGAATGTAAAACATGCAATTGTAAACTAAAAAAAAAGAGAAAGATACTTCTCTCATCACCAGCTAGCACTGAAGCTTGGGGCACTGCAAAAAGCTGCAGGTTCTGTTTTCAATGCAGCTTTTGGCTTTTCAGTTCGAATCAGGTAAAGGCCCTGATGCATACGTCCAGGAAGAGAAAGTCTTTTATCAAGCACTAGAAGAAGCATTACTCAGTCCCTCCAGTTCTCCCAAACATTTATCAGTTCCTTTTTTTTTTGCTTTCTTTTTGCTGCATGTAACAAAAAAACATGGAATTTGTGTTTTGTTTGAGGTGTTGTTTTTCTTGAGGTTTTTTTGCATTAGTCTGCTCTGTAATTTTAGATTTTTTTTCCTTCTTAAGCACATGTTCCTTTAGAAATTATAACACAGTATTTCTCAGAAAGCCTAATTTTATTTCCACAAAGCAGAGACTTCAATTCCTTTGATGCTATGTTCACAGGACATAGTTGACACATATAGATACTTAAATTTTGACAGATGTACAATAGGTCCATAATCATAAATTTGCAATTTCTTTTTGCATTCAGGGTAACTATTTTAACATGCATAATAGTAAAACTAATTGAAAATTAATATATGCTCCTGCCACTACATGTATATCAAATTGATAGTGAAATAGCAGACTCTACAGTGTCAGCATTCTACCATTTTCCATACGTAGAGCTACTGCTATTGAGTATATCTCCAGATGTTCAAACATCATCAAGGAACTGAAAACAGCTCAAGGTAAGTCTGGGTTTTGATGATGAGGAGGAGGAGGCAGGTATGTTTCCAGAAAGCAGCAAAGCATTTGAGTTTCTTACTATAAAAATCATCTACTATCAGTCCAGTGGTATCAGCACTGCCAGCTCCTAACTCCACATGCTGTAGATGAGAATGGAAGAAATGTCCTCCCTGTGTTTGGAAATCATTATGAGCATCTCCCATTTCTCCTTTGTCAGCATCTAATGACAATCAACCACTGGTCTACTGTTACTATCAAGACGGAATAAATGTATTTGTTCCAGCATTTATTTTTGTTTTCAAAACATCAGACACTACACTTAAACAGAGTTCCCATGAGCTCCTTTCACTACCACAAGCCCATGCCCCTCAATTTCATCACTGGCAAAGACTCACCACTGTTGCCACCCTGCCTCCTAGTTTGAGCAATGCAACTCAAAACCAGGATGAAGCACAGTACAGAATGTGCTTTTGCAGAACAAATTCAACTGCTGAATAAGCTATTTTAATACACAGGTTCAAGGAAACTGAGCAAATAATTGTGCTGTATACAAAAACCTCAACCAATTCCTCTCTGCAAAAAATGAACTCAAATTAATATTGACTGCTTTAAAATGCCAATATAGATTACTTAGCCTCATCCAGTCCTGCAAGAGACAAGACAGATGTGCCACTACCGTCAGGTCTGTGTTTTCTGACAAGCTAGAAAGCTTCAAAACAACAAAGCGACACAGGAAAAATACTTTCATTTGTGTTGAATTCCTACAAGGGGATTTTACTGCTAATTTCAACTAGACACGTTTGACTAAACAAAATACTTCCTATCATTTCTTCCTAGAAATCTTTATATGTAATAAGAAATTTGACAAACAGCTACATAATATAGGAAGTTCTGAATGCGGGCTATATTTTTTTTAAAAATACATTTATTAAATGCCTGCTCTTGAGTGGGAAAACTAGCACTTCCTACAGGCCTGTAACAAGGAAGCCCAACAACATCAGGAACCTGAAATTCTAAAGAGATTAAAATAAATTCCATTTGTCTTACAAGGCATCTCTGTTTTTACAAACAAGCTCTACAAGGCCAGAGAAGCTGTGCCATGCAACAGCTTATTTATTTTACAATAATACCACATTTATTCTTATGGCCACCATTCTTTTCTTCTGTAGTAAATTTTACACCCACATTCTGTTCAGAAAATAATAAAATTGGAAACAACTAAGGCAGCCTGCTGATAAACAAACACAAATTCATCAAGCAAAGAGAATGGAAAACTTAATTTATAGTTAGAATGTGCTAAAAATACTGTGTATGCTTCTCATGGTTACATTTTTTAAAACTAGTCCTGAAGAACCAGAAACGCTCAGTCAAAAACCACAATTAAAGAGTCTCATGAGTAACCTTCACCAGTGAAAGACTTGAGTAGTAACCAAATTTCAGAAGATTTAGAAGCAATCTGATGAGTGTCCAAATACCACCACATAAAATTAAATCTAGTAGACATACCATGTCAGAACTACTGAAACTGGGCTGCTAGAATATTTAAAAACAAAAGAAATGAAGTCCAAAAAACAACTCAAAACAACAACAAAAAAACCCCTAAAAACCACTAATCCACACACCAAAAGCTACAGGTTGATCAATTATTTGGAGAATGAGATTTCTTGACCATAGAGATATGTTAACAAAGTTGAGTTGAAATATTGGTATTTAAGATGGATGTAAACCAAAACTCTTACCCAACAGTGCTTTCTAATGTTAAAGAACACATGGCATTAAAAAATTACCTATTAGGTATTTCTCCTTGTTACTAAGCACTGACTGTCTAGAGAAAAAAGAACTTACTTCCTCACCAATTTCCAAAAAGGGATGTTGAAGGTGGTATTACATAGCACGCAAATGGGAAAATACAAAGTTATAACCATAAAAAAGCCCTTTTCATACAAATAAGTAACAATAACCAGAGGAAAGAGGGAGATGTATAAAACTGTCAGTGTTCCTGGAAGCGACAGAAAAGCTCTTGGACACTCAGAACACTTGTGAAACCATGTACTAGGAACAGTGACACATGTAAGGACTGGTTTCTGTAGGTTTTTTTTTTCTGTACTTTACATTTAATTTAGAAATGCTTACTTTCCGTGGGAAGATATGGCGCACTGAGTGAATTAAAACTAAAAAGTTATGGAAATGTTTTACTGAGAAGCTTAGCAAAGCAGTCATTTGAAGAGTCACCCATGAAACTTAAACACCTCTGAAATGTCTGCAAGATTACTGTTACTTGCCACCATTGCCAATGCTCATCTCTCGTGTTTTTTTTGTTTCTGCACATTTTGCCAACGCTTCTCCTGTATTCTTGGTGTCTGATGTCTTTCAATACCTTCTAATACACCTTTTTTTGAATTTTTTTTTTTTTCTTGGGCATCTGTTCAAAAACCTACACCAAGAACTCAGTGGAAATTTCTTCATGGTTTCTTACGTGGTTGCTCTTTGAAGGGAGCAAGACATCTTTAAGATAGCACTATCAGGCAGAGCTGGTTAGGAAATAAAGGCAGTAATGTTCAGAAAATCATGGATTCCCATGGAAATGGCACCCTGCTGCTGGATCACACGCATCAGTCACCCGTGTCATGCTGCTGCCTGGGGAGTTGTGCTGCTGCTGCCAAGAAAATTACTTGTAAAGGGATGGAAAAAATGCAAAAGTTTTGGTTTACTTACACAAACTACTGACTTCTTACTTGTTTTTGCTTCCTTCAGATAAGGTTTCTGTTCAGCATGACAGAGATGAGCCAGCAAGCACAGAAATCATCTTTGCTGCAGAGGGGGAAATCCGTGGAGCTGCACTCAGAGGCAGCTCTGGGGGTGGTGCTGGCAAACACCCACTCCATCCAAAAGGGTATGGGAATTCCTTCCCACCCCTGCTGCATGGGAAGAATGTTACAGAAAACTGCAGTTTGGAAGATGCATGTTCTAAGTCTCTTGCTTAGTAAGCCTTACACAAAATGTGTATAAGAATACCCTTCTCACAAGAAAAAATACTGTACGAGGAAACTATTTTAAACTTCATTACAATGAATGAAAATTAAATTTTAATCATCGGCCTGGAAGCTGACTTTTGCCTTAAGAATAGTAATAGTTACCAGATGTCATTCAATAGGAGCGAACAGAAGACAGTAATTTGAAATGGCTAAATTGCCATTAACTTTTTATGCAGAGTATCACTTAGTTAAGACAAAAAAGAGAATGAGAAGATGAATCATTTGAAGTCCTTGATAGGTGGTCTATAGGCTACATTTCCATAATGAAAACCAAGCTGCTGTAGATATGTATCCATTAGAATTCACTCAAGCAAGAGATTTAACACTGAAATAATGTATACAAAACAATGTAATTAAAAAAAATCCAAACCAAAACAGGAAAAAAAAAAAAAAAAAAAAAAGGAGTAAGTCCATAGAAGGGGAGTAACAAAGTGAACTGTGCAGAAAACTTGTTGTTTTGCAAAATGATGCAAGATTATCCAAAAGTATCTGATCAGAAACTACATGGTGTCTTTTGAGGTGGGTTGTTTTTTAGTCTCAAGTAACTGCTTCAATGAACATAAGCTAAACAAGTGCCAAACAAGCCTTTTAATATGCACTGGACACACAATTTTATTTGCTGATGTTCTTTTCCAAAAATGCTGAAATATAGTGAAAATTCCAGAAGCTGTAAGACATTGCTGAAAACAGGTTGATGTTTTAAACCATCAGTCTGCATGTTCTAGGTGCACATGTGCCCATTAACCTTCCACCAACCTCAAGCCAAACAACAGTAAAGCTGATGGGATTCTATTAATAAACTATTCAAGGGCCGAGATTCAATTAATAACAGTCAACAGAGAGCTGGGAAAATGAGTTTCCACCATCTAGCAGGCATGACCTTATTCTCAGATGAGATTAAAAGTTTTCCTGATAAAGGCAACTTCGTAAAGGTTGTAAACTTTTGTGGTGTGTATATATTTAGCTCTTTATGTACCACACAGCAATGTATTAACTCCTGCCATAAACTTTCATTAGAACACAGACTACATGGA
The DNA here is from genome assembly GCA_038090715.1 of Florisuga fusca. Classification (NCBI taxonomy): domain Eukaryota; kingdom Metazoa; phylum Chordata; class Aves; order Apodiformes; family Trochilidae; genus Florisuga; species Florisuga fusca. The sequence goes on along the minus strand of JAAWXA010000003.1, from coordinate 19,864,515 downwards.
TTGAGAACTATTTAGATGATGCATCTTCACCAGCCAACTATAAGGACTATTAATTAAATAGCAATAGCTCTTATGGGGTCTGCCACAATTTGAATTACTGTTGGCACTTTTCTTATTTATTGAATATCTGGAAGTAAGTATAAATCAGCCACCAGTAATTACTGTGGCTAAGCCTAAGAGTGGTAGATAGCTACAGGCAATCACAGACAACACACTACATCATTTGTGGGATAACAATGCTTCCAGATGAAGTATGTTTGAACACAAGGAAATGCAACTGACTGTGGAAGAGGCAGGGAAAAGTGCATCTATACACAAGCAAGCATTTGCTGGAGCACCACAAGTATGAAAGGTGGGTCCAGGTCTGTCAGAGGGTGCCCCCCTCTTTCAAGTCTGCTAGCCTTGTCACTGGAAACAGCTAAGAGTCTGATGGGTTTTCACAAGGCTTATGATTAATTACTGACTGATGATTAAATTATTTTTCTTTTATTTTTAGTTGAGTACCTGATATTTTGGTAGCAGCTCGAAGATCAAAGCTGGAAAGAGATTTGGTTAAGGGCTAATGCTCATATCCACTGCTCCCCATCAGTTCTGGGTTACCAGGTAATTTAATTATTTCCTTATGATCCTAGAAGAGGCATGTTTGATGAGACTTCAGACATCTTTCTGGAAAGATAACTTAAGAACTTGTTCCGCTGGGTGAAGCAAAACTTTTAAAATCTGTTTAACTACGTCAAGCATCAGACTTGCAATTTGCAAGCCTTTGTTTAGAAAAAAAAGAAGTGCATTCAGGATGGCTGCTCAGAATGAATGATCCTCTAAGGAAGGACACACGCTCTCCTTGTTCTGAATGGGAAATTACTGTACAGCAAGACAAGCAGGCTTAAAGTCTATAGGTTCAGTCAAGGACTCAAATTCAGGAAAGGTAAAAAGAAAACTGGTGAAAAATACTTGGTGAACAGCACAGACATAAGGTTCATTATGCTAAGCACTTCACAGCTGTTAAACTTTTAAAAAAGAATACTCTTAAGCAGCAACATTTTTGGGGGGTGTCAAGAATATCCTCAGCCAATTTGTGGGTTAGGTATGGGCAAGGCAGTTTCTTACTATCACAGGATGTACGAGAATAAAAGAGCACGAGAGATGCCTTGCACTCTGTATGCTTAGCAGCCACACACCACCACAAAAGAAAAAGCTAGGCTCTGCACCATATGCTATTTTCTGCCTCAGCTGAACAAATAAGGCACAGGGAAAACTACTAGAAAAGGTACAGGGGAATCAATAGATTCTAAAAGCAGGCCTTCTGAACACAAAAAACCCACATGTGTGTGTGCAAAGGGCTGAGGCTCAGAAGATGAGACACTGGTGAAGGCTCAGCTGTGACAGCCACCAAGCTCTGTTCTCACACTGTTTCATTGGTCACCACTGCAGTAAAGTGAAGCACTCTGCAGCATGCAGCCCTGTTCATTTCTGTTGGGTATAAATAAATGTGTTTATTTACATCAGATAATATATCAACTATACACAAACACTTGATATATTATCACAACAGAACACAATCCTTTCATAAAGTATCTAAGACTATATATATATATATATATATATATATATGAAACAACATAAACCCATATAAAAGGGGCTTAAAGTCACAACTGGGATTTTCATTTTGACTAGTTACTTATGTTGGAGATTATTCTTTATACAAAGGTCCTGTAATGAGTATTTTCCAAGATTATCAGTAGAAAGGCCTCTGGTTTTAACTACTATTGTGGTAAATCTTGTGATAACCTTGTTTGTCTGTCACCCATCCTGTAGTCCTGAGTCTTCATGTACTTTTTTTTTCATGTAGCAGCTCAGCAATGGAGGACATTGCAATGAAGAAGTGAACACAAAATCTAACCTATTAGACATGACACTAGTAGATAAACTTTTTAAGTGAACCTTTCTGCTTTCTAAAAAGTAGAATTCCAAATCATATTTCTGATGAAGAGTATTTTCTACCATAAACTTGAACAGAGTAAGTTTTCTCTGTGTAAGACTTCACAAAACACAGGCAAAAAGCAAAACAAGAAAAAAATAACCCCTTAAAACCTTCATCTGTATGTCTATTTCTGTTTTATTTAGTACATCCTAAAACATAACCTAATAAGTGGGGGTTTTGACCTCTGTATGTAAAATGATCGCTTACCACTATATTTAAGCTTTTCGAGCCATAAGCAAAGCCCATTAAAAGTCATTACAGATCATTGCAAAAGCAAAGAAAAGAAGATTTACTTCACCTGACTTATGAATACACTTCTTCAAAATACACACAAAATCTTTCAAAGGTGTATTATTGTATATGTATGATACACTGTTAGGAAGACATTCTGTGCAAGTATAAACCAGAGTAAATATTAAGGACTTGGAAGCAGACAGACATCTCAGACCAGAGCAAGTTAACCCCTAACATCACACATAGTCACATCATATAATCCCATTTATAAATAAGTCATTTAGCTTTGCTATGATAGCTATGCTGAACAATCCCGTTTACATCCTTCTACTTCTGAGAGGATTTGGGATAAGAGGACAGGATTCAGCAGTTGATATCCCAATGAAAACATCTTTAGCCACTGAAAATACACAGTCTCTGACTATCTGAAACAAAAATAACACCTTACTCTCCTGAATATGATGCAAGAAAACCTGTCACAGACTTTTCTGTTACATGATTTTCCCCCATCCCCACTATCCCCCTTCCCTTCCTCAACCACCTACATGTCACCTCCAGCTAAAAGTTAAGAATATCCAAACAAGCATGTTAAAAAATAATTTGCATGCACATTACATTCTTACTCTGAAACCCGTTTACTGAAATTCTTCCAAAATACAAAAGGACTTACCCAATGTGTCTTTCAGATTTTTAACCAGAGAACCTTTCTTCAAGCTGTTTTTTCTCTCCACATAATTTGATGGCACATATCCCGTTTTGTTGGCTGCATTTCTTACCCTCCACCATGTCTTGGAATCATCTAATAGCCAAAGACGCTCATTTTTTTTGATGTCAAGTTCTTGGTCCTGCTGTGCAGTGTAATCCCACTTTGCAATAACAATAACTTCTTCTGTCATCTTTCATGGAGTCCTTCTGCAAAAAAGTATTACAACATGCTCATCAGTAAATTATATCAATTATTACTCATTTTTTTCTTCGTGTTCAACTGAGATAAACAAAAGGTAGGGAAATGAGAAAGCCATACAAAGAAAAAAGTCATAGACTGGAATTCCTCTTTTAAAAATAAGTGAAGCCATATTGACCCTTCTTACTTTTTCAGACACTAAAATATGACAACACCTTGACAATACATTCTAGTCATAATGCATTATGTTTGCTTCCTCTGAATGTATATAAAATACTATTCAGATACACATTAAGAAAAGATTATTTATAAAATCCATTTAATTTTTGCATATATTATAAAACTTTGCACATATAAAACTATCCCAAACTTGGCATTCAAAGTTTTGATCTGAAAAAAAATATTATAACAGTATTCAAAAAACATACTTTCCTTCTGCCTCATACTAACATATTATCTGTAAGTTTTCCATGTTTAAATAAAGTTAACCTTTTTTTTTTTTCTTTTTTAAGTTCAAATACTCCAAAAAGTAAAGGAACTCAGCAGGAAAATCTCCCATCAAGAAGATAGTACTGTCTTCAGTAAGCCTTTGTGCAGCAGAAGCCTTTGCTCCCCCCTTCACTCCCAGGCAGATGCCTGCTCACTGCAGTCCTGCACAAGGCATGAGCATCAGTGGGGTAGAGCAGAATGCCCACATCACTCCCCTCAACTGCATGTCATTTCTTCCCCTCCCAAAACTTTCCAGAGTTCTGTTAAGATCTGATGAGTTGTCTTTTACTTATCTGTGACAACAACTATCTTTTCCAATGCTATTTGTCACAAAGCTGCATAAAGACAGCTGCATGCCTCCACATTTTCCTACGCACCCCAGTAATTACCATGAACAATGTGAGGGAGCATAATAGTGTGCAACAAAGAGGAAAGTCCCATACCAGTACCAGTGATATTATAATGCCAATCAACACGTACTCATTTTATAATCTGAATTCTCAGAAGTTACCTAAAATTTTTAATTGATCTTTTTTACATGATTTGACATCGTTGCCTAGTTCTTAGCACCCTGCAACCCCATGAACTCTTATACCTGATAGTTTATGTGACAGAGAGCTAATTAAAAGAAACCAAAAACCTCATTCAGAAATCCTGTTCAGCATGTAAGTTCTATCACCTATATTCTGAAAGGGTTCCTTCTGCAATTTGTAAACACTTACTTCCTCCCTTTAGCTACAGTAGAAGCAGTGAAAACTACATGCTAGATGGCCAACTCCTTCAAAGAAAAAGAAGTTTTTTCCATATTTAATCTGTAATCATAAGACACTATAGTGCACTCGTTATAATTTACTATTTTCCTCTTACTGTAATTTTTATTTCTAGGAGAGCATAAGGTATGTTTGAATTAAGGCTTCTCCACTATTTGACAGCAAACCTCTGAAAAGCAGCAGAGTGATGGAAAGTCACCCCCTGATAGCCAAGGCAGGACAACATTTTTGAAAATCTGAAGAAGAAATCAACAGGCTTAAGTTCTCATTCAGAAAGCAGAAGGGAACACAGAGCAGTTAAATCATTATTCAAATGTGTCTCTCAGCTATGCAAACTCACAAGATGAATTCAAAAAGAGGTTATGATGCACAAGAAACACACAACCCTTACAGTTCAAGCAGGCTGTGACTTCAGCGATGATTTCACAGAAGATAAGTCACTATAGCCTCCAAACTTTTTTGTGCCTTGAAATAATAATCCCCTCTGACAATGACACAGAGGAGCCTGTCTGAGCTTTGACCACAGTCTCCAATAAACTGCCCTCAGTTCTGACTTACATAAAATGGACAGATGGCCTACAGGTCAATAAGCAGATGCAGCCAAAGGAGGACTGCAATCAAGCATGTCAGTGCTGTCAATACAACCTCTCCCTCCAATTTAGATCAGTTTATTTCATCCCAGCGATTGCAAAACAGTCAGCTCTTAGGATTCTGAGAGACATGGAGAACATGAAGAAACAAGACACCATGACTGCAGTTGGCCGATGCTGCAACCACTCAGGCTCCACTTCTAAAAAGTGTTAATTTCACAACACAAGCAGGTTAAGATCCTCTACAAATATTACAAATAGAAAAACACGTTAGGCAAAATATTTGACTAGTGAGTGATGGAAAACAATTAAGCACTTCTCATCCCTCTGATGAAGAAGAAGAAGAAAAAAAAAATTAATTGGTCTCTGTTGTAAGAGTTGCCAAGTATCCCTGAAAGTGTTAGGCCAGAACAGAGGCATGGGAAGAGACCACCACGTCAGGGCTGACAATATAAAATATATAGTCCTCTGCAATTCACTCAGGACAGGGAGCCACAAGCTACACAATTTCTACAATGCCAGTTATTGTCAGAGAATCACAGAATGGTTTGGGTTGGAAGGGACATTAAAGATAAACTAATTCAACCCACCTGGCCATAAGCAGGGACATCTTTCACTAGATCACTCATCCAACCTGGCCCTGAACACTTGTTTCTCTGACAGAGGGGCAGTTTTACAATGTCATTTCAAAGCAGACCCCTTGGATGATGGAATTTTGGCAGAAGTGTAGGGAAACTTAGGTTCTCAAGGGGTGTGCTCACGCAGAACCCAAGTCAGTAAACTGCTCTGGGTTTTGCAGAATGTTTAATGGCACAAGCATTCCTACCCAAATGAGGAGAGGATTTACAACAAGCCAAAGTGCATAATGTAATTGAAGCTAAACATTTATCCATTTAAAGCTGTATACATGTCTGTGGAGGAGTTTGGTTGTGCTGGGGTTTTTTAGGAATTTTTTTTTTTTATTTTTTTTTTTTTAGGGGTGTGGGGACTGCTGTTTGGTTTTATTTGATTTGGGTTGGGTTTTTTTGTTTGTCTTGTTGGGTTGCTTGGGGTTTTTTTCTTGTTTTTAAACGTGGGAACTAGTATTAAAGTCCTTAGAATCACTTTCTCATGGTTACATCATTAGACTGGCTCCAGCAAGGGCCGTAAGGTTCTTCTTGTAACATTTGCTGAGCTAAGATTTCCTTATATGTCATTAAGGACACATTTGTACTTAAAGGGGGGCTGTAGAATTAAATTTTAAAATGCTTTTGCAACATGGATGTGTGCAAATAAAAGATCAGAAGTGAATGACATAACTACATTTGGAGAAAAACCTAAGGAAAAAAACCAATAATACAACATTCAAAAGCATCCCAGTGTCCCACAAAACCTTGACATGGACTCAAAACATGAAATTTCTTCAGTATACTGCTTGTAGACTGCACAACAAAAAATATCGGAGCCCCCACAGATTCTAATGTTAACATGAGACCCTTCCAAGAAAATGAGAATCTATTACCACTGAGAGTGCAAAACCTTCTGGAATGTTCCTCCTCAAAAAAGTTCAAAAGTCCTAGCATTGAAATAGAGAATCTTCTCATACACAATAGACTAACACCCCCCACTTTAAAAAGCACCAGTGATAACTTTAAAATATCTATGCAAAAGTGTAAAACTATGCAATGCAAGACAGTCATTGCTCAGTACAAAATTGTTTCACTTTTAGAAATGCACGTATGGCCCTGGGTTTTGGCTTACTGTATGAAGCTGTCATTTGCTTTACTTTTAAAGCAATCCAACTTCTAACTGCAGTTTTATAAACAAAAGCACCAAAATTAAACCCCCCAAAGCAGCGATACCACACTAAACAAGCAAGCAAACAAAACTCCCCAACCCAGACCTTTACAAGTTAATTCTTGTATTAACTGCGTGATCGATGCAAGCTTCCAAACAAACACCTTTTATCAAGCCAGCATTTCCTTCTTTGCTGGTAGTGTTTGTAAACTAATTTATTTTTCCTATAGTGTATGTTCTGAAGTGTTACAATTAGTTTAGATCTAGCTCAGGTAATTTCAGCCACTTTGTTTCTGCCCTCCAATTTAGGTTGTGTTGGGAGAGAAGTCCTGTCTTCAGCAGCAGCTGCACTTTTGCAGGAGCACATAGGAAAATCTTCCCAACACAAAAAACACACTTGGGAGAAAAAACTGAAAAATCCGACAGACAAAGAAGGTTGCGAACAAAAACACAGCCAAGATAAAGTCAGTTGTAAAAAGGCTGTACTGAAGGGCTCTTCAGAGAAGTGAGAAATATTAGCTAACCCTAAGGCAGAGATACCACTAGGTATCTAGTATTGTAGTTCCTGAATAGACTTTATCAGAAGAAAGTTCAGAAAAGAAACAATTACATCTTATAAATTACCAACGACTCAAGAAGGGCAGGAAAAAAAAAACAAAGACCAAAAGTCACCTATTCCACTTTGAGCCAAGGCTTAAAACTGAACCATGCAAAGAATATTTGAGATTACAGACACTTAAATGTAGATGAACTTAAGAAAATTTGCTCCCATAAACTTGTAAATCTGCTGAAGATTTTTTCCACTTAAAATGTTTGTTCAGGTAAAGTTATTTTAAATGTCAAACTATATGTTACACAGATCTTATTTTTTCTGCCAAGTCCAGTCTATTCCCCTTCCCCCTCCATCTCCCTTTCTCACACAATAACAAGCCCAAATGGATTAATTCCAGCATTCCACCTGAACTGAAATCTTGTGTAGACTGACAACAGGTAAAACCCTCACTAGTTTAACAGTCTTGCCCAATGGGCAGAAAAGCATCTCTTCTTAATTTAAGGAAGAAGATTTTGGATTACACCAGGGATACACTTAGAATAGTGCAAACAGGATGCATGACTGAGCTATAAAGACACAGAAAAGAAGCAATTGCTCTCTCCATTCACAATTTACTTGGCAAAAAAGAAACATGGATGAAAAAAACAACTGACAGTAATGCTTCAAATTTAATCCCTCACCAAGGGAACATGTAAAAATTCTATTAATAGGAAACAACAACTGAGATAACAAACTGTTCTGAAATTGAATGTCCTCCTAAGACACACTGGAAGAAAGCTACTAAAATGACATGGGAGCTTTTACATGACACTGATGTGCGTAAAACACATAACTGCTATACAGTATTATATAAGGTGTAATAACTATACAATATTAGTTAATTGTCTTGGCAGAGTGAAATGATAACTAATGACATATCACAGTTTCCTCTAATATTTGAAGGCTGAACCTCTCCTCTTGCCCCTGAACTCTGAAAATCAAAATGGTTTTTGAACCCTGAAACACATGTTGCTGACAGGCTGCCTATCTGGTGTCCACTTGGTTAATCTTTCATAAGATATAGCAAATAGGTAATAGTTGGTCCTCGACAGTAACACAGTTGCGAAGGGGAAAAAAAAAAAAAATAATAATTGATCTTTCCATCAAGGCCTCTCTTCTAAGTAAGTGGTTCTGCTTACTGGGTATTCTGTAATAAATTACCTTGAATTAGATCTTCTGAAGCTTTCTTACTTATTAAGAGGCAATCCCTGGTTAAACTGACTACTGTTTCAGGAGGTTTGAAACTTTATTTTCACTTTCAGGATCTCTTCATTGCTGCTGTGTGTGTGCTGTTACTTTTGTTGTTGCTGTTTAAATCAGGCTGGAATAATAGTTTTGACATTTCCAAAGATTTAAAAAATGTGAATCTTTCTCTGCATTTGAGATACTTGGGCATAGCTCGGTTCTTAGGTATCAGTAAAGCACCAAGCTCAAACACAGAACTCAGTAGGCATTTAAAAAAAATAAATGTGAATTTAAATGAAAACGTGAAAAAGAACACACTTTCTGGTAATATGTTTTGCTATTTCCAGTAGAACATAGCATTTCTGAAACTTGAAGCATGTATGTTTGAAAAAAAAAAAACCAGGAAACAATCCCCTTTATGTAAAGGCCAGGATTAACCTGAACCAAGCAAAATATCATTTGTAATGATTGTTAGAAGAAAACCTCAAAACGCAGTGGTATAAAAAGAGTAAAGAAGAGTAAAGCCAGTAAAACCCTTTCCATACTTTGTTATATGGGTTGTTTGCTGGTGCTCAGACAAATGGGAGATGGATCACATAAAGGCCACCTTGCCTAACTGCTGCTGCAGTTTAACATTTCAACACTGCATATATGTGTCAACCCACCCCAAAGGACACATTTCGTTGGAAAGAGGTCACTGCACAAAAAAAATTTGTAAGAACACTGATCCTCTCTTTAAAGAAAATTAGCTAAATAGATGGAAGTGACCAAACACCCATAATCCAGTTCTGAGGTGTCAAGCCAACGCCTGAGGAGGTAAAAAAAAAAAAAAGAAAACTTACCTGGGATGCCTAAAATTGCTGATTGTTTTAACAGAAGCTTGACAATTAATTTTGGGTACTTCACTATTAGGTCTCATTAGGACACATTGACTACTGAACTAAAAATGCTGGTTGAGTAAGTGGAAGTGATTATTATCTCATTTACTCTGACATGCACACTGAAGACACAAACACAGTCAATAGAAGCTGCTGCCATTTCAGAGGGTTGGTTTTCCAAAGCTGAAAGAAACACTGAGTGAATTCTCTGTAGAGAATAAACATGAAAAAAGATGTAAATAAATGGATCCACTATGAAGGAGGACTGCTTTATTACATTTCCCAACCTATTCTCACAATTTAGCATTTATCATAGAGCTAAAAGAGTAACCTGTTAGAAAAGTGAAGTAAAAAGCTCTAGGGGTTTTCTGTGTCCCCTATCCTTGGTCACTTGAAAGCAAAAACTGACAACAAGAAGATGAAGTCAGGAAATGCAAAGTGAAGGTATCAGGAAGTGCACTTCAACTCATTAAGAACCAGAAAAAGTTATTTAACTGCATCTGGAATAAATCAAGTATTAGCAATAGAATAAGTACAGAATTAAACAGAACATTAGGCTTCCTGCATGTGATATTAAAAAAAAAAAAGTTCAATATTTAGTTCTATGCTATGAGATTATTTTACAGTGACAACCGTTCTCTGCTCTGTTATTAGCTAGGGAATAAAAAAGACTAAGAAAAAATTAAACCCTTTCAGTATTCAAGTGAACCCTAAACAGAACTGTCTACAAAGCTTTTATAGTTTTAGTATCAACTCTGAGGAAAATTTGGAGCAATGAAGTAGTTCTGCTACAGTTACAGCTGTCACTAATTTGAATTAGTAAATTCGACACTCTTGGTAATACCAAGAGTAGTCAGTCTAACCCTAATCCTCAAGAAAAATAGAGACAAAAGATACCCCAAAAAACCCCATAAAGCATATTAGCAGATTATGGATGTGCAATTAGCACCTTATTAAAGAGCTTTAAGGAAGACAGGCATGAACAAACTATTTTTCCTGTACATGTTTCACTTCATTGAAGCACCTGATTTAGGTTTTCCCTTCTACCCAGGCCTGCACTAGGTTAACAACCAGCTGCCAGGCTGGCCCAGCTGCAGGGCTGACTTCAAAGGCAGGCTCAGACAACACCCTGAGCCTTTCTGGCAGGTCCCAAGACATTTGTTCTTAGGTGCAAATTACTCGGTTTCTTTATGAGTCAGGGGAAAAAAAAGAAAAAAAAAAAGAAAAACCACAACAACAAAAAACACAAAACCAACCACAATAATTACAGCTAAAACTGTGAGGGTGAAACAACCCAGGGGAAGGGTTAATCACACTGGAGGTGCTGGGGGGACCCGTGCACCACAGGTGCCCTGCCACAGCCCACTCCTACAGGTGCTGAAAGTGTGGGGTTTTTTCAGATGATACCTTCTGCTAAAATCCAAGGAAGAAAAAAAAGGATTGATCTTAATTAACCAACAATTTAGATCTCTTCCCCAACAGCCTGACCCCACACACCCCCGTCTCGCCCATCACTGTCTCAGAGCACAATGCTGTGAGGTCTGGGGGTTTGTTTCTTCAGCCGGATGCCTCTGACAGCTTCTGAACACTGTTTGCTTCTGAACACTGTTTGCTTCTCTCAGCCCCACAACGTATCTGAGATCCCCATCTCCAATACAACTGCAGCTACACGCCAGCACCTTGTATCTGATGTTACACAACTGCAGACAGGAAACCTCAAAACCAGTTTAGTGGTAACGAATTTCTGCATAGCTCCACTAGCTCAGAAAAGTTAAGCTTTTGCCTTTTTTTTCCCTTGCAAATGGCTTACAAGTCTTTTTTTAAAGAGACAAAAAGAAACAAAGGAGAATACAGATTAGAAACACCCAGAATTATCTCCTTCCTGCTAAGGAGTCAGCATGCCACTTTACAAACAAAAAAAGAAAACTCACTTGATAAGTGTTTATATAATAACATGAAACGGGGTGCTTGTAAAAGAATTTCCCACTCAATGTTTTCATGAAGCCTATCACACAAATCAGTCTACCCAGATGAAATGAATTGAATTGCTTCGAACGATCTGCTAAAATGTGAACTTGCCATTTAAGGATGAGTTTTGACCACAAAGTGTGCATCTCCTCAGCAAGACCCACCTATGTTTTTGAGTGCAGTCCAGAGTCCTAGCAATGACCATCTCTGATGGTGAGTTTCCAGGTCTCCAAGCCCACTCCAGCAGGAAGGCTTAGCACCAATGTCTACCAGGAAAGAGCACAGTGGATGTCCTTGAAGGTAGAGACTGACAAGCACAACAAATTCAGGGAGGACAAACCCCCAGTTCACATCCTCCCTGCTTTCTTGTAAGCCAGTCACCTCACAGTGCTGGCTGCCCATTAGAGTCAGACTAATACAGCTTTACAGTCTGAGGAATATGGTCACAGAAAAAGTTGATGTTGCAAGACAAGGGAACAATGCTGTCACAACAGTAAGACCCTGGAAAATGTTAATAGGTAAGAATACTACTGCTGACATTTGAGAAAGCAGCAGACACTTTATCCTGCTGCCTCTCTAGTGGTAGAAAGAGAAAACCATCAGGACTGTTGCAAGGCAGGTGGCTGCTGCTGCATTAGAAGAACACAAATCTGAGTTCTGCATATTACTGTTAATTCATGTAATACCACGCTAACTTTATGTGAAGTTCACTCCGTTTCGTGTGGTGACTGTCATACAAGCTAACCTTCTCAATTTCATATATTTAATATTTCATTAATAATACTGCTGTGCCACAAAGTTTCCTGCTCTGAAGCAGTTCAAAATACCAATGCTAAATCAATGTGACCACCTTTAAAACACGTAATACAGAGTACTGTCTCTCCCATGTATGTGATAAGCATTCTGCTGTCTCACAAAGGTAAGCTTAAAAAAAAAATATCTTTCAATGTCTTACTTATTTCTATAAGTCTTACTTATACTTATTGTACTGTCTTACTTATTTCTATACCATTTCAGGAACAGCACGCCTATTATAAAAGTAATATAAATACAATAATTATAAAAGTGTTCATTTTTAGTTTCTGACAGATTATTTATATTTAAAACTCTCTCAAAAGACTAAAAAGCTCACATTCTACAGGAACAAGCTGGTATTACAGCAACAGATGTTAAAGTTTAGCAGTACTAGTTAGGAGCCCTATAACTTTCCTATGCTTAGAAGACAGATAATGATAACAGCAGCTACAGAGAAAACACTCTAATAGGTTTTCAGCTAAACTGAAACAGTATGGTCACCAACACACAGAGCAAAGGGCTTACAATAAAAACTTGGCTCAGGTCTTTCCATAAACTACTAAGAAAATCAGTTAAGACTAACCTTAAGGGATTAAAAAAAAACAAACCAACAAATTTCAGTTTGTCTGGGGTGTAGGGGATGGTGTTTTTAAGCAACCTGTATTTTTATTTCATTTGGAAAGCAGGAAGAAGATTCAGACAGAAAGCAGAAAAAAGAATCAGACGGTACCAGCAACCTTCTAGAGACCAGGCAGAAAAAAAAACTGAGAGAGGATTTCTGTAGTTAGATCATTTTATTAGCACTTCATCCAATCCAGATGGTATTTTTGGAAGCAGGCATTTCCCCATATCTTGAAAACTATACAGAACATCTTTTTCTCTCCTCTCCTTATGTACTTAGCAGAAAACAGAAGAAGCAAGAATTATTATCATTGCTGGGTTTAGTGTGTTGAAAGAGATAAAAAAAAATAATGGCTAAATATAAAGCAACATCAACCACAGCCAGCTAACACCCCTTGCTATCAACCCCTTCCTCCAGCCTTTAGCCCCAGCATGCTTATCAGCTTGCCCTCAGCCTCCCTTTCCTTCATCTGCTGCTCCAAGCTCCACCAGCAGGCAAGGCTCAGGCAGACACCAGAAGCAGCTGCAGGTTCTTGTTCTGCCTCTGTCAGCAACCTAGACAGATGCAGCTACTCTGAATGACCCAATCTGCAACAACTCTTTCCACTGTTAGGGCAAAAAAATGTTTCTTGCTTTATTTTGAAGGCTTTGCCATCAAAAGCAATGGTTTTCCTCATTTTAGACGGCCATGGTAAATCCCAGACTGTGCAGAGAGGACATCTCCAGACTCTTCAGCTGCAGAGAGAGTAAGACAAACTGGGAGGAGGCAGCTTTTTCAGCCTATGTTTCTTGGCTGCAAGATTAACACAACAGAACTCCACATTAACACATACAGAGAGGGTCAGAAAAGAGAATTGGTTTACCTTTATGATTTTTTTTTAAAGCAGCTTCAGAAAAGCCACGTAGCTAATAAACAATTCAGCTACACTAGAGGAAACTTTTGGGAAAAGAGATCTCATCTCGCCTCTAAAGCAGGAGCAATGATTAATGGCCACATCTCCACATTGGTTTATGGGTGTTTCTACTAGGTCAGAGACATGGATAAGCTTAATGTTTGTTTGTGTTGCTTGGGACTTATTTCTCCATTCTTTCCAGCGGACAATATTTAAGCTACATATACGTTTGGAGATACATAGGGGGGGAAAAAAACAACCAACCAACCAAACAAACAAAAAAACCCAAACCCAATCTCATGACAGCAGAGAGAGGAAAGTCCATGAAGAATCCAACATACATTAGGTGTCTAGATAAGACAAAATTACAAATGATTTTGCACCTACCAATGTCTCCACAGCCCCTTACAAAAAGGGGATAGGAGGAAGCCAAGCACACAAGATCACAGGGAAAAAACAAACACCATACAGGGAGGACATTTAGGTAATATTATCTATACGATATCTGCAGAGGAACTAATTAAGTGAACGACTGTTCATGGACTTACATCCTCTGTCAAGAAACCATCCTGCTTGTCTTGAAATTAAAACAGCCAGCCACTCAGGATACAGTGAACACACGTGAAATTTTACAAAGGAGACATTCTTTCGAGATTCAAAAAATGATTTATTTGCTTCCATTGCCGCCTCTTTTACTTTAGCTCAAACATTTAATGGTTTGCAAGAATTACATTTCACTGGAAGTGTTAGTGCATTTATGTATTGTATAAACAAAGAACAGTCCTCAGACATAAGCAGTTTAACCTTGATCCCGCAGAGAAGGACAAAGCTCAGAATCACTGTGGATTGCTATGTTTTACTGCTAATCCCTTGAAACACTCCTACCTACTTTTCAAGGAATTTCACTTTAAACTGTCTATAAAATGCTGAAAATAAAATTGAACCCCTGACCTTCTGTTCCTCAATAGAAAAATCATATATTCACTTTTTAACTAGAAAGAGGAGGAGATGTTTGTTCAGTTCAAAAATGCATTTATTTCAAACCAAAGCTGTTTAAGGAAAAAAAGAGTACCGTTGCCCATTTCTAGCCAATGGAGTGGTTTACTAGTTTACTTTATAGTCTTAAGCAATTTATCAATTGCTTTGCAAAAAACCCCATTCAACCTACCTCATGGCAATAGGGAACTGTAAAAAGTACATATAAATTTCACATTTTTTAACTTTATAACTCGCATTGCACTAAGTATTTTAAGGGCAGAGTTCAGACTCTGTTCCTGTAAGCCTTCAACTTTACTGTAATTTCATATACTGAATAAATTCTTAAGACTTCCGTTTTGGTTTGGGTTTTGTTCATTTATTTGAGTTTGGTGGTTTTGTACTGTTTTTAGTTTGGGTTTGGTTTTTGTTTTTTTACCAGGTCACCTGGTCTAGAATTTATATCAAATATAAAAAAGATACCCGTGGCAATGAAAAAAAATATTAAGATACTCCTGAATTTAACTTTCAAGGCAAAGTTCCACATATTTTTACCCGAATTCGGGGCTACTGAATACCTATTTCTCATATCTAGGAGAGTTTCTCAGGCAGAAAGCTCCTTTCTAGAAGCAGGGTCTTTGAATAGTATAGGTAAAAATAATCACCGGATACAAGATACTATTCTTGATTCTATGCTGATGCATGTAACCAAAGAGGCAGCTTGAAAAAGACAGTCTTAGATTTTATTAAGAAACAGCTAATACCATTAAATTTATTCCTGTAAAAATCTGTACACCTTCCTGAAGAAGACTGGGCCATGAGACAGTTACTCAGAAAGCTGCCTTTTTAATTTCCTGATAGGACACGTGCCAAGAGAAAGCACAATTTAACTAAAGAGAAGCTCTTAGATCTTCCAAGAGATGTGAGTGAATGCTGCAGCTTCACAAGCCTCTTGTAAATCAGAGTGACTGCTATGCTAATGCTGTCAGCCCAGGCAAGAAAGAGCCAATCCAGTCTCCTTGAAGTTATCTTTTCCCCTTCCATCTAACAGCTCTTCAGAGTCAAGACAGCAATCCTTCCTTACCACTCCCAAAAAGGGAAACTCCCTCACACTTTTCCAAATAAGTTTAACAAACAAAAAACCCAAACATGTTCCACACCTTTTAAAAAAGGCTTTAAATTAAGGCTGCATTGTTGGTCTGGAACATTCCTCCAGTTCAAATGAGGTCCTCTTCCAAAAAGTAGTACTTGGGAGCGCTCGGCCAAACAACTACAGCCAAGAGACACTGTTAATTCCTCTGTTGAAGGGAAGGGACACAAAACCAGGAGAGAAACACCATTTACCTAAGGGGGGAAAGGATGAAGGGATTTACTGAAACCCTTCTGCCAGGCATGCTCCGGAGAATATATGTTGCTTTAAGCAAGTTAGGAAGATGCTCCTTATTCTGAACTCTCACCTTGCAGTTCAGGTGTCTGCTTTAAGAAAGCTCACACACACAATCTAAAAAGTTGTTCCACTACTATTACCCTAACGTGATTTTCCACTGCACCAGAACTGCTGCTCAAAAAGATAAGCTTCAGAGAGTAAACTTTTATTGGATAAAGACTAGAAATATCCGACTTCTTCTGTACAGTTACCCAAAACCAGGAATAAGCAACTAGAAGAGTCTGCATTTTGATAAGCAAAATATACATTCAGTAGAGACCAACACTGCTTGGTGATGCCAGACCTGTCCTCCTTTATTCTCCCTCTCAGCTCCAGTTCTCAAACAATACTAATATCTAAACTCTTATACATTTTCTCCTACTGTTTTACCTTCTGCCAGAAATTTCTCCACAACTCACTTTCCTCAATAAAATCTCCCTGCAATAAAAAAATTGGTTACAATTAAACACTTGGCCTTGTCTGATACACCCCATTCCATTTCATCCAGAAATGTTATGTACTCTTACACTGATGTAATGTTCTACCCTCTACATTCAAAAACACATTTTCTACCTCACTCACAGTCAGAAAACAATTAAATGCATTGACAAATGTGAAAAGGAAATATTAGCCAAATAAATTTCAAAAATGGAGAGAGACTGTGGGGATTAGTATCTGTACTAGAACCAAGATTAACCAAGGGAAAAACAGGTTCAAAACATCCCGTCTGAAATTTACAAGTTTAGTCACAGAACTCTAATTACTCTTACTTTAATACAAATTTGAAAAATTACATTGCTATTGAGTTGCAATAAAATTGACTATGCCAGCTTTTCATACACAAGTTTAGTTGAGAGCTACACAAAATATTTAGTACTTCACAGATTCTTGGAATATCTACTAAAAATTCAAGAATTACATGTCATATATCTAAGTAATATTACAACAGCAGTAGACTAGTTCTTCATTAGCCAATTCAGACCTTACTAAGAGAAGCTAATAGCATTACCAAATCTGCTCCAGGCCTCAATGAAACAGGATTTTAAAAGAAACTTCATACACAAATACTGGGTGCTGTGAAGCAGTGTATGAATGGGGTGGCAAGTTACAATCCCTTGCCTTATCAAAAGTAGGAGCAAGTATATAAAAATTCACAAATTACCTCAGGGTAGAGATGTGGAAAAGGGGGAAGAAACTCTCTCCCCCTGGACCTTAAAGAGAACTTAAGAGAGATCCCTTTTCCTTTTCTGTATCATAAAATCTCAGAATGCTTCAAGTGACCAATACCAAACATTTTTGTTTTATTTGTTCTTGTTCTTAAGCATGTTGCTGAAAATCAAGATCTGAGGAACACGTCTTGGACTGAAGTGTTATTGGATGCCTTGTTTCTGCTTCTCTAGTGCATAGTACCTTTAGATTGAAAAGTTCAAACCTGAAACCAAGCTTTTGTTCTGAAAAGGTAAGCAGTACTGTGTCATAGCATCAAACTCTGCCCTCAGCTTTTATTACTCAGATTTTTAAGGCTTCTACAAATTTAGTCTGGGTACTGACTTAGGATGCAGAGGTGCCCAAGCACCACTTACAGGACAGAATCCTTAAGCCTGAGGACTGCTTTGTGCCCTCATTTACCCTCGCTTCTCCTGAACCACAGCCAGGGAGCAGGTCACAACAACCCAGATCTCTTTGCTGCCACCTTTTTCCTGAACAATACACAGCACCAGCTGCTCTTCACACAACTGGATGTTAGCCCAGCACACGGATGGGAAGCCCCCATTTTGACCTCACAGTGATGTGTTTCCAGTTACACGGTCACAGCTCACAGGTCCAGACTTCAAGGCCTGAAGTTTCAGTACCTTAACTGCAGTCAGAAATTATGTTACAGCAGCTGTGCATCCAAACAGTGCCTGAAAACCAAGTCAGCAGTTCAGAATGCAAGATTCTATTGGTAGTAAAGATTCCCTCTGGTCATAAATTCAATTTCCAAAGAGCACAACTCTCAAAACCATGCTTAGGAGGTAGTTCACAACCAGTACATACACACACACCCCCAGTTTGTCCTTCCAGTCAAAACATTTAAGTAAACCCAAGGATGTCACACCCTTTTCTTTTGAAATAAATGCTTTAGCTTAACAAACAGCCTTATGTTCATAAACAAGCACTCTCTCTAGCAATAATGGAAGACACCTTTCCAGATCCTATACAAATCCAGAGCTGGTAGAAAACATGACTCAGTAATCTTAAAGGAGAAATATAAGAAAGGAAATCTAATATTCTGTTTAACTTTGAAAGACAAGTTCAGAGATCAAATATGAAGTGAGATCTAACTCTCATTCAACAGCATTTTTTTGTGCTGGTATTTGATAACTTGAGAACCAGTGGTATGAAACACCCCAGCTGATCAGGGAATGTGCTAAGCACTGATGGACAGAAATACACTGATTTTGGTGCAAGATAGAGATTTCAGAATCAGCCTCTTGGGAAAATCCATATCCCCCAAACTACCTGCTGCTTCAGGCAAAGGATCTCTCGGACACCCCCTGTGATAGCTTGCTTGCATCAGAGGTAGATACTTATATTGCATATAGGAATAGGTCTGCTAAGAGGTCATAATTTTGCAATTAAAAAAAAAATAAATAAATGAGGCTACAGGTGAATTTTACTGGATAGAAGGAAGAGCTAGAACAAGTAGTCAGAGAAAAGTGCTAAAAAGAAATGCAAGGACTCAGATTAGCAAGGGAAAAAAATGTGGGTAGCAATAACAGTAGCAGGGGATTTGCTGTATGAATTGCTCATACAGATGCTGAATCAAAAACAAACAAAAAAAAGGAGTAGGTTGATTTAAAAGAAAGGGGGAGAGAAGAGGGTGACTGAGCAGGTAGAAAGTAAGCTGCACAGAGGTTCTATTATGGGGAACAGCTAAGAGCAGCTGACACTGAATAACACCTCTAAAATAAGGAGGGACAAGAGCTGAAGGGGATCCCTGAAACAAGAAAAGGGTGTGAAGGGAAAGCACAAAGAAAAGCAGGGGTTAAACCCAGGAGACTACAAAGAGCCTGTCATGTCTTGAGAGAATACTCTCAAAACTTAAAAAGAGGGAAAGAAAAATACACTGTAAAAGGTTTGTATCTGTATGCATGGTATTCTATGTTTTGTGTTACTACTGGCTTAAAAATAAACAGGACAAGCTCATTTTCTCAGTCCTCTCTGCTTAGCACAATTCAAGCTTTGTTGCTACAGTGAAAACAGTAATTGTAATCCAAGACTAATTAATCAAGTTATTAGAAACAGAATTCCACAGCAAACATACCACACTAACCTTTAAATATTTTGTTCTGTGAAATCCACCAATTTCTGCAGTTATTCAGAGTGCCTCTGGGTAATACACACAAATTGGTTTGCCAGATATGAAATGAGATGAACTGCATGTACAATTTCTTCCCATTCATTAAAAGGCAGTATTTCAGCATGCCAAACTGTTTCTAATAACATATTTTATGTAATACATACCATTTGAATACGATGTAATGTGGAATACGTTAAGAGCATTACTGAAAATACACACATTTACAGTTTTGGATTTTCACTACATACCGATTTTAACACAAACAATGAATCATTTAAAGTTGTCTCAAAGCCTCCACAACCAGAACTGCCTTCCAGCCATTATCAAATGGAGAAACAAGCCTTCAACTGATTTTATAAATGACATAAGCCAACACTGGCTGCTTGCCCACTTCTACAAAGCACCAGCTCAAGCAGTCAGCCCTAAAGAGCTAAGAAACAGAGCACCCCTCAAACCTGAGGGGAGGGGATCTCTGTTTGCAAGCAGGAGATGACAACAGCTCCTTTATGGGGCAGTTAAGATTTTGGGGAGTAACTGGGTGACATCAGTCTCAGAGACACTAATCTGCTGACTCCTGCAGGAAAGTTTGGGATTACTGACCCAATGCACCAATACAGCCCTATAGCACTGCACAGTGATGGTACTAGGAATGCTCCTAGTCCCCATGCCCCAAAAGCCTCAAGATGACTTTTCCTGATGTGTGCCTCTATGTAAAACATTTATGTCCAGTGATGAATGCCTTAAGCACCTCAGGACACCCTCTCCTTCATGTAGCTGAACTGCAAAAACGACCTTGAAGAGTTTCTCGACATCATATTCTATGCCACATCAGCTGTACCCTCAAAAATAGAGTGCATATTTAAATCTTCTATCTGAATGTTAGAAATGGTGTAATGCAGGGATATGTTTACTTAGAAACCACAGAAATACAGGCTCATTCATCAGTTCTGACAGTGGCATTCCTCCCAATGCTGGTCAAGACACTAGGCTTGGTCCCTGTGTGTTTTGTGCTTGGTTCATGAATATACTTAGCCACAACCTTAACAGTAACTTACTCAGATAGCTTACTCAGTGAGCTGTATTTTATTTATACACAACTTAACTCATAGCTGTATTCCTGAGCAACATGTTAAGATTATTTTCAGGAGGCAAAGCTTTTTTTGTTGGCTCAGAAAAAAACAGACACTGGATGAGAAGACAGCCTAAGTTGATAGTGGCTATCAAACCAGAAAACTTCTTCCACAAGGAAAAACACGGTCATCTAAATTTTAATGAACTGAATTTTCATGTGTAGATCAAAACTGTACAGTATTCTCTGATGAGGAATCCAGATAGACTGCAGCTAAAGAGAGCTATAGACTGCAAAGGCCATTTGTTAGTGAGTCAGAGCCAGTAATGCTGATAACTATAAACCTGAGTTACACCTGAAGCTACAAAAGCTGGAAAAAAATTAGACAATTCTTAACAACCTATTTTGATATTGTTAGTAAATAAAAGTATGCCTGCATTTTCATGCAAAGGATTACAATTACTACAAAGAGAAGCAGAAAAAATATAGTAAAAAATATAAAAAAGAAAGTACTGAAATTACTTAATTCAGAGAAGGCCTATTTATTTAGGGGGCATACCTGTGGCTAGGAGTTGTAGGAGTGGAATGAAAGCATTCCTCCCTACTGTTCACAATTACAGGTTAGAAACCATTATGCCACTAGCAAAACATAACATGCAGTATTCTATATATTATTATACTAAATATCTGTAAATATTTTAAGTAATTCTAAAGCTGCATTCAAAGGCTTAAAATCAACACTTTAGGTGCCTGGGATAATTGGCATAATTGCAGAAAAGTTATAGCATTTCTTAAGGGAAAGGAATCTAGATATCCACTCTGTACACACCTTTTATTCTTAGTTACTATCAGAAAATTTCCCACAACTGACTCATACGAAGCACTAAGAATAGGTTTTGTTTTCCTTAGGTTCAATCTCCTTGAAAATCAACAACTACAGTCCTGCACATCCAGAGAAAAATGACAAAATATTTTGATACAGCATTGCAGGCAGTTCTGTGAAGCTGAATGCCTGTGATGCTTTTTCCTCTAAATGAGGAGGGATCAGCTTTTCAGAAGCTGTATGCAGGTTCCTGGTCTTGCAACATGAGGCACACATTCGCCTCACAGTTGTTCTGAGTGCCTTTGCAGACTCTGCTCCTCACAAAACCTTGTGGTACTGTTGCCACTGCCATCCTGTTGCAGATGTTGCAAATCGGCTGAGTACTAAGACAGTGATAACTTTGTTTGTACCTGTTTCCTTCTGCTCTCATCAAACCATCTCCCTCCTACATACAGAGGTATCCCATAGGAACCAAACGGTATATTCTATAAAGATTTATGGAGCCTCAAAAAATTATGCTATTAAAGAACATTTCCCAGAAGATTTCATCTAATCACTGAAGTACAAAAAAGAACTGCTCAAGGCACACATTAATATTGCAGTCACTTCCCAAAATATTCTACTGAGGAAATACAAGATATGATTTATTTTATGATGCAAAAACTATGTGAATGAGAAAAAAGTTCAAAAGTACAGAATACCACTAGTTATTGCAAGCAAGTGCCAGAACACTAGGCTTCATCTCTTACTTCATACTATTTTAATGCAGAAATGACCAATTTTTAGATTTTTTTTTTTTCATATAGTTCTCTTCCTTATAGAAGAGAGGAAGAGAGAGAGATACAAACAACTGAAAAAAGCCAGTGTGCCCTGCTAGATAAGAGAGGAGCTGGCAGATCTTGACATCCACATACTAATTACACTGTTCTGACTCAACAAAATCCTGTAAGGGCACATTATTGTTTGCAGTCCAGTGAAGCTTAAGAACATTTTGAGTGTAATTTGTAAATATTTACTGTGTTGCCAGTTGTATTTCCTTTTGAAAGGGCAAAAGGTTTGTCATGTTCTGGTTCAACAAAGCATTTCAAGTGTAAGCTGTACTGAACTCTACACCTGTGAATTCATTTCCTTTTGGGCAAGACATTTGAACACCACGTATTCTGCAGAATCACATTTTCAACAAGCTGAATATAATCCATCAGAAACATGCACACAAAGGATGGAAAATATACAAAATAGTAATACAGAAGTTAGATTTACTTTTGTTAATAAATTAAATGGAAAAACTGAAATTAAGTGCTGCCTAATTGTACCCACACTTTAGAAAAAGAAAAAAAAATGCAGAGAACCCTACAACCCTCATCAAAAAAGATGTTTCAATAGTTTTTCCTTTCCTCCTTACAGTGAGCTATTACCTATTTATTGTCCTTTTGAAAGGAATACAAGATTCTCACATGCTGTAAACACCTTCCCTTTGGGCATGTTTTGTTCCCCTCCCTTCCTTTTTGTTTCAACAGGTAAATGAAAAAAAATACTCAATAAACCAAATATGAGAGAAGTGAATTCAACAAATAAAGATGGCTTTAAATCCATAACCCAGATTCCAAGAATCTATTTCCTTGAACAAAGCAGTGGAATTTTCAAAAATTATTTTCACAGACCATTCAACTGAAAACTATTACAAAGCAAGAAAAGAAGAAGATTACTAAGATAGAACACCAAGGAATTTTATATTATGCATTTGAAATATACACTAAATTTGGGCCATAATCAGTAAAACAGAAGAATAATTTTGAGTAGAATTTTTAATAAAAGAATTAGAGTAACTTTATTATGACTTTATTAAGTCTAGACTTTATTAAGTCTACAGTTTGAGGAATCATTAGCTTTCAGATTATGTTTGTTTTGTTTTTACATTAACAACCTTTTCAAGAATATTTTCATTTTGCTACCTATACACAAAAAGAAAACTTACTGGAATTTCTCCCCCAGTAAATTATTACAAAAGATTTCTCATTATTAATCTTTAAACACTAATATAAAATGTTCAGGGCTATACTCTGATCTACTGGAAAAGCCAGGGTTATAAATCTGGACTGGTACATTTAAAGACATGTATTAGATAACTGAAAACATAGTCCAAAAACCAATGATACCATGTCAGAGTTTATATTCTAGTACTTCAGAATTTCCTTTTTGTTATACTTATGACTGGATTAATTTTTTTATTCTAACTGGTTCAGCTGCACTTTATTAAACAAATTAAATCTAATTTCAACATGTGATAACACTTCATTGAACAAGTATTTAACATAACTCATAACAAATACCCAGGCACATGAGGACTTTGTATAGTGCCTTCCATTTGAAGGCTCAAAAATGTCAGTAATTAGCCTGCATAAATTTCTGCTGAAGAAGGTAATGTTATTTTTATTGTATAAACAGAGAATCTGAGTAAGAAATTATAAAGTTGAAGTAATGAATGAAACTAAGATTCCCAATTTTCTGCTCGGTGTTGCAGCCACTACAATACTCAAAATTTATCCACTGTTCTGCCTTTTTGCTTTTATTTTTGGTACAGTTGTAATGAGGTTTCATTTTATTAAAAGTTTGTGTTAATCTCTGCTAAGAGACAGAGATCAGTCACAGTTACTAGAAACAGACAACAGGGTATGTGAATTAACAGAAAGATGATAGTCAAGAGTCTACCACAAAGTGAATCCAATGGAAAACATCAGCTTCATTAGGTTACCTCAGGTCTTCTGAGCCAGCCCAGCATAATAACCTATGAATAACTAATGCAATTCTGTTCTACTCTCACAGAAAGACTACCAACCTTTTTTCCTTAATTTTTAGAATTCAGTCCAAGAATAATATTAAGCCTGTTCCACCACAGGCTAAGTCAAAGCAGTAACAGGAGTCAAAAACCAGTGGTAGCCCTATCTAGTGCTTACTTAATCCAAGCCTTGTGGTTTTTTTTTCTTTTGAAAATGAGAGCTAAAACTGCTTTGTCTCAGACCACTGAAGGAAAGATTTGCTATTTAATCAGCCATCCGGCAGTTTATAAATTAAAATTTAAAATCACAAGTACCACACACTGCATAAAAGCAAAAACCAAGCAACACACTCAATTCACTCATTATCTTAACTTACAAAAATAACCACTGGACATGAACCACTTACCTTTGGCACACTGCTATAAGGATCCAGGCACTGAAAGTCAGGACTCTTCCACAAAGTTATGTACACCACTATCTGAAATAACAAAAACCACGTATGTTAGATTCAGCACTAAATTTAGAAGATCTTTAGCTAGGTAATTTAGTTGTCATACTATGAAAATCTTCTAAGAGATTCTGAAGAGCAGGCAGAATGGCTCTAACTTGATCCACCTGTTCCATATAAACAGAAACCTCTTCATATTTAACTTAAAGGTCAACTGAACCACAGACAATCCAAAAACATCTAGGAAAGTAAGCAAATACAAACCAAACAATCATAATAGACAGAAAAACCAGCCAAGAAATGAAATTTAAAATTCAGCCCAGTTTTAGAAATAATACATTTTTAAAAGCACCCTTTTTCCTTCACATTTGCATTTCTCAGTTTAACCTGTCCCTACTTCCTAAGAAAAGGGAGACACTGTTACATATGGAAAACTGAGGTACCACAACAAAAGCATGCCTAGTAGTTTTGTGGGACATGACTATTTCCACCCAGGTGGCACTCTCACACATCTGGAGATGTACTTCACCTGGACTACTGCCACCTGTGGAGTAGGGCCCTCTGGCACAGGGGATATGGTGCCAATGAAACAAGCTCTGACAGTGGCAACGAAATTTGTCAGAGGGCTGGAGAATTATGCTAATGGAAGTTCTGGCTGGATGTAAAGAAGAAAATTTTAACCCCAAGGACAGCCAAGCATGGCCACATGCCCTCTGAAAAGTGATGGACCTTTTTCTCAGGAGAGTCTCAAAGTCTCCTGGATGTGTCCCCAGTTGCAGCCTTAGTCCTGCAGAGACTTAGTCCTGGATGGCACAAACCTCCAGAGCACCCTCCCAGTCTCCATTGCTCTGTGAAGTATTTCTAGCCACAACAATAACCTTGCAGAAACACCTAAACGTTTGTTTCTGTTTTGTAACTATGCTTCTGACTCCACAGGATGTCTGACAGATTCAGACAGTAAACCCATTAAGATCCTATTCAAAGGGAAGGAAAAAATTCTGAGCACCTTCCTGCACTGCAACCCCTAGGTAGTAAAGGACAACAGATTACTACTCAACCTGAGGCTACTCATGCACAAATATTTGTTCAAAATCTACTCTGAGCAATTTCAATCAGTTGCCACTCTACAGTAGCATCCAACGAAGAAATTATATTAAAAAGAGCAATTCATCCAATGATCCCGTGCATCATAACGAAGGGTGGGGAAAAGTATTGACAAAGGTATTATAAAATTACAACTTTTCCTACACAGTTACAGACCTTGACGGTGTTCTCAATAAGAACTGCCCTGTATTTGAAATTACAGGACAGATCTCCAGTAAATGAGAAATATTTTAATAATTGAAGCAAGATTAAAACCTTGAGGCAGGGAAGATCTATTTTCCTACAGGCTGAATGTTTTGTAGTAGATGGTTTTCTCCTGTCAGTAATCCAAGAACATTTTTTATATTAAGGGAATACAGTGAGAATATGAAAGTAATTTCATTTTTTGTTACAGAAAACTTCTGAAGAGTACTGCCCCTTCCCCTTCTGACCTCACAAACCACTCACTGCACATTACCATCCACCACTGAAGTACTGTAACAAGTTTCTGACTTTGGGGATTTTTTTTCCTTAAAGAAATACCCAAAATCTGTCTTGACTATTACTCCCACCTTCACCAATACACATTCATATATGAATGTGAGCTGAAAAACAATACTGTTAATCACCAATATCTGAACATCTAATATCATATTTATTAGTCAACTGGAGAGGAAGTACAATTGGGGAAAATAAGAGTCCATGTCCACACATAAGAAAAGAATGAATCATGTGTTTATTTCAATATAACAATGCTAACTTCCTTCTGTATAGCAGGAACAGTTTTATTCTTGCAGCTCAATTAACATATATTAGAAGTAACTCAGAATATCGATGGTGACAGTAATAAAGAGTCAAACAAAGATGCTGCACAAGAAAACCTCATTCCTACCAACACTTTAAAGGAAATAAAATTCTGTTAATCTAACGGACATGAGTGCAAGACACAAACAGATCTCTGTCCTCTCTGGGCAAAATTCCACTGCATTTAAACCTCTGTTTCTGCTTTTCTCCTGGCAAAAATTTTCACTTTGCTATGGCAGAGCCAGAGGAAGTTTTCTGCTACGAGTCACACTAAGAGTCATTTCCCCAGAAGAGTACCCAATTTCCATCAAACACCCCCACAGCAGCCCAAGGCTTTGCCTGAAAGGCTGTGACTTGCAGAGTGACTCAAACTCAGGATGGAAACCTGGACCGCAAATAATTTTCTTATACTTCAAATATGTTCCTTGAAATAATCTCTCAGTTACAGAGGTTCAAGAACTTTCTGAGATCTGAGGGCAGAGAACATGGAAAACAGTAGTTAGGGTTTGGGACCAGCTGCACCCAGGCAGAGGGTTTGCACCAGAGATGGGGTTTTCTGGTTGTTCTGCTGTGTCCTACCAAACAGGATTCTTGACAATGGTGTTTGACAGCAAAGTCAGGATGAAGACTGAATATTTAAACCTGAAGAGTTCAGTGTAATCTCCAACAGCCTTCGAAAGCTCTGGAGCACGTGTGGCAAACACTTAACTGTCCACCCAAAATGGCACAACATTAGAAAACCTGGGAAATGAAAGCAACATTTTTTCTGAAGAGCAACAAGGCAAACAAAGGCACAGAGCTGCTAAGTCATGACCCATGGTACCACCAGTGCTTGTCACTTGTGTACCATCTAGCATGACGTCCATTTGTCCAATCTCAATCCTAATACCAACACTACTACAGTAACATCAGCCCTGCTGTATGCAAAGTGCCACAGCTCCTTGCCACCCATTGCTGCCTTCAGATCCTGCACTTACCATGAGGCCCAGAGCAGAGGAACATGAGATAACAAGGAACAGAAATGGCAGAGTATAGGAACTGGATGAACAAACGACTGCAAACATGCAATGCAGAAAGACAAACTGATCTCATGTTTTATTATCAACTTCAGTCACTCATTTCTTCTCTAGACTGAGGTCTTCAGAGAAAAAGGATTACACAAGTCCTAGAGTAAAAAGCACTTTTGAATAGTCAGAAATCAAAGTTTGAACTTGATGCTTCCAAACAAGTACCAAAAGATAAAAATTAATATCTAATAAAATAAGCACCTTATATTTCACTGTGTAATCTTTGAAAATTGCCTTAGGAGTAAATTAATGGTCTTGTAATGATTATTTTACAAGTAACATCCAAAGTTATTAACCACCTTTCCTTTCACTAACAGTTATAATGCCCCGTTTTCTTTATTCCCATGCCTAAAATCCAGATTTAGCCTTACAAAGACTATTTCTGTGACAATTTTGTCAGACTCTCTTCCCAGTACCCAATCACCTCCTATTTAAATTCTGTCATGAAATAGCTAAAATAAACTCTTGGAAACTCAATATGGTAATATACAAGAATGATCTGACCATAAAGCAGTACTGCACTGAGTGGGAATTTTAACTCCAAAGGTAAGGCATTCAAGTGGCTCCAATAACTATGATAAAATTCAACAATTGATGCATTACTGGTGACCTTCTGGAGAACAAATGAAAAGCATCACATTAATGCAAATTCTCCTGTGGAGAAGATCAAGCTGGCAATCTGCCAGTTCATTACACCATCTAGCTCCACTCCAACATTAAATATTGCCTTCCTTTGTAATTGACTGAAATACGCTGGAGCAATTGCAGGTAACCACTTTTGGCTATTAAAGTATTCCATTAAGACTTCTCCATTAGTCAGATATTTCAAATGAAGTTTGAAATAGTCTATGTTCAAAATATTTTAACTATACAGACAATCGGGCAGGCAGAATCCTGTTCCACGGTGCAGCAAGCAGAACAGCTTAAGCACTCAAAAGCTCAATGACTGAATTTGCTTAAAGGGAAAAGAAATCCACCAAGTTTATTCAGTACTCTGCGCTGGTACTTATAACCTTCTACCTTCTACTTTCTTCCAGTATTTTAGCCTTCTATTCCTAATTATCCTCACAAAACTCCCTTTATATTACCTTCTTCTAAAGCTATGAAAATAGCAATATTAAATTATGCAACTTAGCACAGGTAAGTCAAGGCATTTATTAAATAGCACATTTTAAAAATAAACGTGGAATGCAAGGAGAAAACAGAGAGCAAGACTGGATTCTCATCGTATTCAAGGTTTCAAAAATGTAGCAAATAGCAATGTCACATCACAATATGTATAACATCCTGAAAACAAAAATTAAAAGCCTTTCATGCTACATACTCTACACAACTAAGCTCTTCTTTTCTCCTTAACAGCAAGAAGGGAAGTAAAATGGGACACACAGAACAGGTTCACTGCCCTGCACACAGAAAAAACCTTCCAAATACTTAAAACACTGGAAAAGATTTAAGCCAGCTGTGAAAATGAGACTAGGCCTTAGAGCAAAGACAAAGTTCTGTGTTCAAATGGGCTTTTTAAAGCAGTCCAGGTTTGGAGCCATCCCCAGAGGCTGCAATGCTTCGCCAGAAATTTGTGCTTCGGTGCACAGGCAGGAGGTTGTGCATCTTCTCTGTGCTGCTATCTGGCATGAAAGAGTTATAGTACACCTCCCAGAGTTCATATCAAAGAGGATGCAATTAGACATGTAGGTATCAACAGACACATTTTAAATAAATTTTTATTTCAAAGAAATATGTAGCAGGGGGGAGGGGCGGTCTCTTATACAC